>CM017803.1:452353-955446 GCA_008086715.1 Sitobion miscanthi
TCATATTATATTCTTTGTAAAGTAACATTAATGGTCGTTTTTTATAGTTATCTGAACACCAACTATGATTTCTTATAAAGTTTTAATAACATTAACTGTGATATTTATTATAAGTTGTACCACTAGTGGTAGTCCTAGATTAGAAGGTAATGATGATTTTGTATTTATATTAAAATAAGAATTAATTATAAGTAAGGAACATATCACTAATATAAAATATAATATTATAATAAATAAGTTAGTATCAAGTCAATCTTAATTTTGATAATGTTAGTAGGTATGCATGTACTTAACGTTTTTATAGGTATAATGTAGAATAAATGGAACAAATTAGTTGTTAATACTAAATTTCCTTATCTATTATATGTATAGGTAATACTATTGTATTAAAGATAAAATAAGAAATAAATATAAAAAAAAACGAGAGTATGTGAGCCAACCATTATACTCTGGGGGAGTAAAACTTCGTTCATAAGTATTGGGGCCCGTGAAATTATCCTAGGTGAATAAGGGAGAGAATGAGAAAAATCAATACGATAAAAATAAACGTCCACGCTGCAGTCGCCGTGCATGACTTCCAATAAAATAAATAAACAAACATGTCGTTTCATTTTTCATTATGATTTTTTTTCCACCCACACCTCAAGAAAAAAGTTTTACTTCAAAAGGTGGACAAGTTGGTACCGATCTTCTGTACAGTAGTTGTTATGGATGTGTTGTATTTGAATACAATGATAAACCATGCTGAAAATACGCTACAATAATTTCTAGTTAAATTTTCTATAACTCTGTATAATACTATAATAGGTATTTTTTTTGGGAATTTTCAGTCATAAGTAAATTTTAAAATATTTACTGTATACATTCACATACCTACATTGCATAACTTTTTTTTACGTACCGACCACTAGTATAGATTTTTAATTTTTAATTCGTCAGATCTTATAGACTGTATAACTAATATATAATACCAACAATAAACTCTACCATACTCCGTGTAAAAAAACGCTAACTATAAAAAAAAGGCTCTAAAAGTTGTGATATCATTTTATAGGTACCTAAGTCTTTGAACTATAGATATCATTTATGTTTGAATAATATCCATAGTTCAAAAACTTATAGCAACTAATTTTAGAGTAGTTTTCTTTTTTTGTATGGGATAATACTAATTTTTTGTTGATACCTTATTATTTCATGAACATATGGGTTTTACAATGATAATTTTACTGTTTTTTTTTGCAGATTATAAAAGTAATACTAGAAACTAATATTATTTTATTTTTTTTGTTTTTTATACTGATTTTTGTAATTATGGTCCGGCAGTTTTCGCGTGATTTTGCCTATATGTGTATTTTGAGGTGTACTCTTCTTTTTATACTTAGAGTGGCTTAATCGGGTCGTTTGATACCTACCTATGTTTATTAATAAGCATATTCATTTAACGAACATACATTACATTTCGATGTCATTATATTTATTTAATTCAAGTATTTTTTGTGTCTAGATTGCGATGGTAAGCAACTTTATACTAGAATATAATACATTTTACAATTTATGTATACAAAATAACCATTATATAACAGAACTTGGTCTATCTTTAATATTTAATTTTGTATTATGCAACAAACTTAAGCCCTATCCATTTTTATTACACTTTTAATAAAGAACAATCTTTAAGGTTCTGATCGCTCCGATAAATATATTGATTTTACATTGATAATAATATGTGTATATTATTTCTTTCATATTTTTTTCTGCGCCAACGCAATTCAAAGTACATTTAGTAGTTAAAAGGGGGGGGGATGATTTTGTGTGGTACCTATTTGCTCCATAATATGTGTCGTATGGGACACTGTAATGTATATTGGATGTGCTAAATTAAAACAATTGAATTCAATGATATTATATTATGAAAAAGGATTTTCGAAGACAGTTTGTAAGCCTGTATTACTTAAAAAAATTTTACCTAGGTATATGCTATAAATATATATATAAGGTATATTTATATTGCCGATGAATATTATTATTATTTTACTAATAGTAAAAGGATAAATTAATTTTGGCCGTAAAAATTGCATTTAAAAATGTAATTATATGTATAAAATATAATAAATACCTACTTTAAAAGTTCCAAGTACCCATGAGTATCTCACATCTATATACATATATTACAAAAAAATAACTATACTTGTTATTCTTCATATAAATATCATCTATAATTTTGTGATTATAATTTGGGATTGTATTTCGTGATTTTGATGAATTTTGTCAATATATTAACTATAAATGCTTAAAAAAACTTATGAGTTATGATGAACCTTATATACTAAAAAGTTTTGACCCTGCGAAATAATTGTTATCAAAATTTAATGAAAAATATGTTGTGATCGAATAATAGTTATTCATGATAAATTATTTTTATGCGTAAATAATAAACATCTCGATGCTTTTTATTGTATAGCAAATTGAATAATATATTTTAATAAAAACACTAGGTGCTGCGCAATTTGCACATCTGGCAACAATGGCCGCTACTGTAACATTTGTAACTAATTTTCGCCTAACATTATATTATTATAAAACATGACCGAAACTCCGCCCAATAAAAATCACTTGCAATGGGAAAGCTGACACTGGTTTATACTCAAATCAAAAATTAACCATTGTAACCTCTCCGATATGAATAACATCCAAATGAATATATAACGTTATAACGGACTTTATTACACAGCTTTTACAATAAATGAAGTGCTTGAGTCAGAAAAAGAAACTAGGGTTTCAGAGTCAGACGTTTTGAATGGTGTTGGAGAGGGGGGGAACGAACGTTATCGTGCCATTTTCAGTGCTTGGTTGGTAGAGGGGTTTCCCCCTTTACGCTTTTTGCCCATAGTGAGAGTGGGTGTGTCTTTTTTGGGAGGGGATGCTGTGGCTGTGTGAAGGCGCGGCCCCACGACAGCTTGTTTCGGACTTTCGGAGGGACGTCGCTTCCGCGGTGGCTTATTTGTGGGCGCCGATGCCCTGTTGAAAGCGGTGGAAACAGCTGTTTGAAGGAACTGCTACTGAACGCTGGCTGCAGAGTGTTGGTTGGCAGTTGGCGTGTTGACAGGTTGACTGTTGGATTGTATGATATGCGATTGTTTTGTTAGTGATAACTTAACGAAACCCGTTTATCCCCTTCTACCAAACTTCATATTCCTAAATGTTTCACATACATGAATAATCTGCCGCCCGTCCGCGGCTCGCCTGCTCACGGTGGCACGGCTGTTCTAATCCACCGACGCATCATTCACCAACCCATGACTCTAAGTGCGCCAATATTAATCAAATCGACAACTTCAACGAGCTATCTTCTGACCACAACCCTATTCTTCTGGAGAACTTACTCCGGTATCATCAACTCTCCCCACTACTAACCTGTTACGGCCACGCTTAGCACTCGATTGAGTCCCACGGACCGGACGTCACTTATATCAAGCGGGACCAGTGTGTAAGGGCTCGTTTCCCTCCATTTTATATAATATACTTAATCAATCAGGAAAACATACACAACTGTATATAGAGACCCGAACGACCCTCGGTTCGTCGGCCCTCCTCCTTTCATGTAAATATAAATTTATTCTTGGCATAGAAATAAAAGCAAGTAAAGCAACTGTTTCGTTTAATAAAAACCAAATTGAGTTATTACTTCAAGAGATTTCAATTAACATCAATTTAGTGGGTAATTGGTTGGACAACTTTGATTTACCTAATTCAAATGTTGAAAGAGTACCTAGTTTCTTAGTTAGGCTCCATGCAAGAACGAGACGACTCCGATCATTCGTATAGGAGATATAAAGTAAATGGAGTTGTCTGGTTTTTTTTCCGCTAAAATACCAGACATTCCTGAGTTATCTGGTTTTTGCTTCGAATGTTGTCTACACTGTATTTTGTACAATAAGTGAAGGGCTTCGTGCAAGAACCAGATAAGTCCACTTTTATAAATAGTTCAGGAGAAGCAAAACAAAATTCTTTATCTCATTTACCACTATTGGAGTATTGGAGGGAAATAATTACCGGAAATACTGGGAAATACTGGGTACTTTGTTACTTTACTGGACATTCTTTTTTTTGCAATTTTTTTTTTTTTAGGCTTATTTAGCTGTAGTTAACTATACTGAGAACGATTATGAAGTCAGAATTTGGCGGTCTGACTTAGTTTCGAAATTATGGCTTAATGGAGTTCGCTATTTTACGATTTTTGAGCATTCGCGCGTCACTACAGCAGCTATTACGAATATTGATTTTTTTTTTTTGAAACCTATGTACTTCAACGAGTTAAGAACGACGATGCAAACAAAATTAGATAGCCAGACTTCCTTTTGAAGTTATATGCTAATAAGGCACTTTCGAATTCTGAGTTTTTACGCATACGCTTAATGCTCTAGAAGCTCCCTACGCCTACCGGCTCCGGTCGCCAAACTCGAGGTTCTGCGGACCTCTCACTGGATGGGGTCTCGACGCACCGAATTATAATATATTCTAAAATTTCTAATAAAATTACTAAAATATTTAATTTTTACTATTATACTTTTTACTTTTGAGTTTTTGAGTGAAACCTTAGTTATAGATGGTACTATCATAATAGTACCATTATTCTGGGTTTTTACTGTGTACGAAACACAAATTAAATGAGGTAAAGCAGAATACCGTGGTAAAATGAACAGCCCATATCAGTCATATCTAACTGATAAGTCATTCTCGTTCATATTATATTCCGATTGATAAATATTATATTATGGCAACATGACTAATGAACCTTATGTACAAAGGCACTAAGCCTATACTAAAATTATTATAATAATAGATTTATTGCTATAAAGTTTTCAGGTAAGAGCGAAAATAAATTAATATTCGTAATAGCTGCAGTAAACTAATGACGCGCGAATGCTCAAAAATCGTAAAATAGCGAACTTCATTAAGCCATAACTTCGAAACTAAGTCTGACCGCCAAATTCTGACTTCACCATCGTTCTCAGTATAGTTAATTACATAAGTCTAAAAAAAAAATTGCAAAAAAAGGGTGTCCGGTAAAGTAACAAAATACCACAAAGGGAAATTGGAATGGACTGTAAATGTAGTCGTAAATGTTTTTTTAAATTTGATGACCAAGAAAAACATAGAATTATTGAAATTTTAAATACTATGGGAAGTAAATGTTTCAAAAATTGTAAGGCGTAGGATAATGTCTGGGGGTGGATCTAATCGCAGCTACTTGTGCAAGTATAAAATTCGCATTGATGTTAGGGAAGTCGGTGTATGCAAAAAAGCATTTTGCTCATTACTTGGCATAGGGAAATCAAGAGTCGAAATATTAATAAAAAAAATCTCAACAAATGAATTTAGTTCTGTAGATAAACGTAGAAAACATACAAATAGACCAAAAAAATTATCTGATGATATATTATTTAAAATCCATACACACATTGAAAGCTTTCCCAAAACGATCTTTCCATTACAGTCGACATGATAATAATAATATTAAATATTTATCTCCAGACCTAAATATATCGAAAATTTATGGACTGTATTTACAAACGCATGAAAAAGATGAGTATGATAAATTTAAAAAAGGACAAATTAAAGATATATATATATATGTTTATATACAATAGGTATATCTAATAATTAGAATGAATAATACTACTTTTTTCGTTTTAAACAAAAATTGATGAAAAATGAATAAAATAAAGAGTTCTGTTCAAAAACCAAGACAACTCCAAAAATGATATATAAAGTTAAATATCTAAGTAGAATTTGTTTTTTTTTGTCTGAAATATGATTCATAAAATCACACTTCAATGAATAAAACAAATTTCTTAAAAATAGAATGAATAATATTGTTTTTTTGTATTAAAACAAATTATGAATAAATAATAAATACAAGTTCTTGTCAAAAAAGAAGATAACTCTGAAAAATTTAGGTTAATATCAGCTCTCATCTCATCTCATCTAAATATTTTTAAATTAACTTTATCGTTTCCCGAAAAAATTTGAAAAATGGAGTTAGCCCGTTCTTGCACAGAGCCCTTCATTTATTAAAAAGTTTGTATTGAGGATAATATTTCTTAAAAATGGATTTACATAAATATAAAATTGACATAAAAGTGGATCTAACTAGTAATTATTATACTTCGCCCATTTTACAAATTACTACTGATTATTTTCTATTTATAACACTAACCTATTCGAATTTAACACCGTTATACGGTAAGTCTGCGTTGACTTAAAAGTTTATAACAATAATAATATATTACAATATAAATAATAATACTGTTAAGTAGGTTGGATACCGTGATTATCAGTTTTCGTCTAATACACGTGCGACATAGTATTTTAGACATGTTTTTCGCCAAACATTCCAATTAATCTATTGAGGCGATAAGAATTATTAAAACAGATTTGAATTTGTCGTCAAGTCTAGTTTAAATCGATTTTCCCACGTGTTTGATATTATCCCTCTAAATCCTAAAAATGTCATATTAAAAAAAAAGAGAGTGTGTGATCCCACCATTACATTCTGGGGAAGTAAAACTTCTTTCATAAGTATTGGGGCCCGCGAAATTATAAGTGAATTAGGGAGGGAGTGAGAAAAACCAATACAATAAAAATAAACGTGCGTGCCGCTACCGCCGTGCATGGCTAGAAAAATAAATAAATAAACAAATGTGTAGTTTCATTTTTCCTATCGTTTTATTTTTCGTTACGATTTTTTTTCCACCCACACCTCAAGAAAGAAGTTTTAACTCAAAAGGTGGACAAGTTGGTACTGATCTGCTATACAGTAGTTTTAATGGATGTGTTATATTTGCATTCAATGATAAACCATTGTATATTAAAAACGATGCTGAGCGGTTAGCGTAGCCCTTATAATATTATTACTTTATTCGTTATTATGTTGATAAACAAACATGTATACATATATAGGTGTACAATGTACACGTTTATTTTAATTAATAAAAATTACATAACACTAATGTTAATTAACTTAGATAAATGTTATTGCGATAGGAACCTCCATGATATAAACTTTCATTAAAAATAAAAATTGAGACAATCGATCGAGTTTCCGAGAACATTAGCATCAAAAGTAGGGGTCAAAATTTCCAAAAAAAAAAGGTTTTCCGAAAAAACTCGGGTTAAATAACATTTAAAAATACAGATGATTTATTTTCAGAGAAATACACTCTCCCACATAAATACTATAAACAATAATATTGTTAAAACACAATAACTGATCGCCCAAACTGAAATTCTATTGTGCGTGTGCGCAGTAATCGTCAAACAGGGCACACAAGTCAGCCAGCTGGAATTATTCCCATGCTCCGTTTATTAGTATAAGGATCATAGACGTGCTACCCAATGGACCTGTTTTACAAAAATATTTATTCAAATAAATTATAATAGTTAAAAATATGGTACGAATTAAAAAAATAACATATAATAATATATTAATATAATAAAATAATAAATAGTCACATTTCATAAATCTGTTTTATAATAATAATATTAATAATAGTTATGAAAATAATAAAATCTAAGTATGGTACGAATCAAACTAAATAGCACAATGTAGCAACGTCGCATAAAATGTAATATGCCCAATCGTGTTGCTAAACAGGTAAAATATGCTCAATCGTACTTAAATGGTAAATAGTAAATATACGAAAGTGGCTGACAGATACTACCAAGAATCGCTTAACACAACCTTAAAATTTGAAACAACCATTAAAGTGATGTACTCCTTGACGAGGTACATATGACATCTATAGTGTACAGAAGAGTGATTAAGTATCTAATTTCCGTTATTTTTCTATCTGACAACACACACCTGGTCTATGGTAGTATATATATAGTCCTACAGGTATGAGAGTTGGAACTAACTTAAATTATTTTAGATTATTATTTATTTGACCAAAAAACATTAAATTAACTTTGTTAATATTATATTTTGAATGTTATAAATTATTAACAGATGATTTAACTATGGTTGGATTTTCAAGTACGTATAAGCTTAAAAAATTATTGTAGTCAATCAATCAATATTTAATTTGGTATTTGAACGAATCAGTATGTATCATAAAGTAACGATAAACCTTTGATAATTTACATGTATAGACAATTTTGGATTTTTAAACTACTGTTTTGCAAAGCAATTTGGTAAGTAGTTTACAGTGATAATAATCTATTTATTAAAAGTATGTACATTTTATTTTCTATGTTATATTCTTTTCGTTTTTATATTTATAATATTATTATACATTTGAATACGTTTTTAAGAGGATGGATTCTTTAATTTTTAAGCAAGATATGAGTCCGTGAAATATCACAAATTAAAAAATTGAGAGAGTGTGTGAGTCCACCACCGCCGGCGTGCATGACTTGCAAAATAAATAAATAAACAAACGTGTCGTTTCATTTTTCATTTTTGGTGTTTTACGAAGAATTTGGAAAAAGATCACAAGTCCGAAAGTATTACCTCAGTAGAAAATTCGCTTCGTAAAAAAAAATGTCCACTGCCATGCAGAAAGATCTGCCCTATAAGATGTTTTCACATCAATAAATAGGTACTTTTGATTAAAAAAGTTTAAACAAATTCAACCACGGTAGTCATTGGTTATTGGAACTGAACTACTGAACAGACAAACCGTTGGATCATGGGGTTTGAAATGTTTACTTTATTGCTTAGCAAGCAATTGGAGCGCCCGTATTTGAAACATTTTTTTTCGATAAAATAATATATACCAAATTACCCAGTACCAACTTTATTATGATGGAAGAAATACCTATTCAAATTTAATATAAATTCTTCTTCTTTCTTCTCAACTTTGTAGGCGGGGAAAGTGCCTGTGTGCCCCATAGCACGAGACTCCACTGCTAACATCACACTATTGAAACTAGTAAACGAAAATTTGCCATACGTATTTAATATGGTGCATATATGCGTAAATATTTATATATTAAAAATGCTCATAAGTAGGTAAAAATAGAGAAACCTGAAACCTGATCCTGCTGGCTGATCCCTATGCCACCTGGCTGATCCCTATACCACCTTGCTGATCCCGTTCATTCAGACGGCTGATCATATTGCCATCTCTCACATACGTATACAATATACCCCACCATTCCGCGCTCTCCTATACCAATTGACCGCCGCCAGCCAACACTGCTGCTGCGCGAGGAAAATAATTAAAAATGTATACACCGGATCGGGATACGAACCCGAACCCTTCGCATACCTAACGACCACTATTCCGCTGCGCAACTTACTCGAATATACTTTAATGGTATATTCTATCTTATTTAACTGGTGTTTACGATAATTACTCGTATGCGTACGAGACGTATAATTTCCCCCTCCACCATCACTATACCATACCAACGACCGCCGCGAACGAGCGCGAGCCCGCCATCGCGTTATCATATCTACGTTTTCGGTTATCACATTCATGTTAACATGATCTTAAAATGTTTTCGCACGCCTAGTATTTGAGAATTATTACAAAAATGTTTTCGTTTGTAAACGTGAACAGCCTTAACGAGCACGTATGCTAGCTGCCTGCACAACATACAGAAATATATTTATGCACACATGCACATTCCTTTGTAAACGTCATCGGCGTTAACAGACCTGTAGCTGCATGCAATACCCTGATAAACCTGTAGGGAGTAGGGACTATTCAATGTCCCCCACCAATTAATATTTAATATGTTCGTTTAAGAAAACAGCTACACTACACAAAATCAGTCGCTATACATCGTTCCAGGTGTCTGCATCGTTATTCCGAGTGTCTCCTCTGTCGTATTCAGCGTTTAAATCATAACTATTTTTCAGTGTTTAAAATTAAAATGGCTGGTCCAATCGAAAATATGGCTAGTATTTACAAGAAAACTTTTAAATATACTCCACTGTCGCCACCAGCCAATCTCATCGATTGCAGTAATTTAATCATCAATTTCACAGCTCGTAAATTTATAAACATTGGGATCGATCGTACCGATGAATTCAAAACTGTGATTCATATTATAACATCTTCGCGGTATGTAAATATTCCTATCGATTTTTTGCAAAGTATATTCCGACTTATGGGAAAAATTCTAACATTCATACTCGACCGTCTAGAAAAATACAAACGAAATTTATTTTTGAAAACCGATTCAATTTCAATGTCTAGTATGGTATATCAATCGGAGATCACACTTGTTTTAGAATCAAAAACTCATGATGGATGTCGTGTTCTGTTAAATCGTACAGATCTTTTGGTCTTACAAGATTTAGAATACACTATTTTTGAGATTATCAATAGAAAATCTATTGTAATTAAACCGATTGTAATACAGCAAATTGATTTAATCGCTTCATTCCTAAAATCAAACGCAACCCCACAAAATTCTATGCCCGAAATGAGAACTCGTGTGGGGAACATCAACAATGATTATCTTTCAATAAACGTTATTGGCGAGGACGGCTAAATTTTCACAAATCAACTAAAATTATACGCAACTGATTCCATCATTCAAAAATGGACAGAAAAAGTGAAAAAAGATGAGGTACTAACAATTTTATTCTTCATAACTTATATATGTTATGTTAATAAACTATTTATTTTTTTACAGAGATACAATGACGTGTGTTCCACAGCTTTTTCTTCACAATCGTGATTCAGTTTATATCCGCAGGTAAAAAATATTTTTAAATCCAACATACAAAAAAAAAAACATATTTTAATTCTAAAAAATTTACAGGGAAATCTGTTGTCAATCTCCGCCTTGTCTCGACCGGCACAAGAGAGCTACTTTGAAAACAACCGGGAAGGCCGTTCGGAAAATGATGGACCATTTGGACCACAATATAATTAATTTTCTGTACTATTATTTTTTTTTTGTGTGTAAAATAAAAAAAAAACAAGCTTGATATTTAAAAACAATTTTTTTTATTTATTAATAAGGTTACAATATTCTACATAAAAAGAAGAAAAAAAAACTCTGATAATAGGCATCTTCCATACCACCTTAGTAAGTTCAATTGTAATTTTTCTATTTTTTGAAACTGTTTCGGTTTCGCCAACGCCAACAACGTGTATCGCATCCAGGTCGGTAGATGTACGATTTAAAATCAGTTGTTGATAACAATTAAGTAATATTTTTTTATAGTCTTCACAAAATCCGAATAAATGTTTTAGAGGGATACACCCGGTAAATACATTGTTGCTCATAAAGCTTTTATTATCTTCACCATCCATAGCTGAGTCCCAAGCAGCGTTCTCCAACATATTCAAATCGTTTGGAGTATATGAACAGTATGCTTTCAAGCAAGAAGCAACTCCAGGTGTTTTTAACTTCTGTATTTCTATTCCGTTTATTTCATAACAGATTTTGGAGCATAAAAACGCCAATCCATTATTTGAAAAACGTACTTCTCCTACAGCATCGGCAGGTTTATTTACTCTCCCCTCTATGTAAATATAGCTTTCACATGGTAAAGTGTATGCATCCATATTTAAAACACTTATCCTAATTTCATCGTTATTTGATAAAGACATGTTTGAGTACGGCGTGAACGAATGATAATGCTTTTGTGTTATTTTACACTCATCGAAATAGTCGACCACGACGTCTAAATACGAGTAATCCATATTTTTTTTTTTACACTTGCAACGAATGGAGAAAATTTAAATTATTTTTCGTGAGCTTGATCTCGCCTTTTTTCGGTTTAGATGTTGACTTCTTAACGGTAGTCGGTAAAATGATCGGTTTTTTGATTGTAGATCTTTTTATATTAAACTTTAGTGCCATATCCATACGTTATTTGTAATTGAGTCGTAATTGGTTCACCGCGCAGATTTATTAGAAAATCGTTCTGATCTTATAGCACGATGTGTACACTAGATATTGAACTCGTAATCCGAGCATAAAAAATTGGATATCTAGGTACTTCGACGATTTTATAACCTGGTGGGACAGTTGGATAGAATTCATGTATGAACTGACTCGGTGGTTAAAAATAAAATGAGGTATTTTATTCAAACGGGCAAATTTTATAAGTTGGAAATCGTACAGCGCTCTTCTGTGTGACGTAGTTATTAGTTTTTTTAATTTTTTTTGGTTTTTATCGTTTTCAGATCCTCACCACTTTTATATGGCGCGAGATATAGACTTGATCCGATTTTATACGAGTTGCCTTTATACGGTGCAACGTATAATCCGCCGCCCAAATGAGATTGCGTATTTCTTTTAAATTCATTTGCAACTTTGAAAATGTTAGAAACACCACCACTCAGTGCTCCTAGTGCTGATAAACCGGCAAAAATCGGGATTAACGGCAACAACCCACCCTTTTTTGGAATTGATATAGTCCTTGGAACTTTTGTCTTTTTATTTTTGAATGTTTTTCGTGCAACGACTATACATTTTTTACTTAATTTCATCAGGTTTTTTTCACTGATATTTTTCTTTATAACGTTTCTAGCTGCTTTGATGGCTGCTTTAAACCTACATCCACCTCCGATTTTACGTTTCACTTTCATGGCGGTAGTCACGCTCCAAGCTACAGCTTTTTCTTTTAAACTCGAATCTTTAGACTTGAACCTATCCCAGGCTCGTTGCTGTAATATATAATCCGCCTCGTTGCGATCTGTGATAGAGTTACTAAGGTCGTACGCAATATCGGGTTCTCTACACGCAGCGTCTAAAGGATTTACCCCTATATCTCCGCGAGCTAATCGTTTTTTTAAATTTGTACCAGGTCCACAATATTGATAACCTATAAAGAAATATTATTATTATTATTACTATTACCATGTTAATATAGGTGTATTTACTCTCACTAGGCACGTGAAGTTCTAATGGTAATTTATTTATAAGTGTGTTTATAAGACCAGCACCTTTATTCTTGGTCTTTCTTTGAGCAACTGACATCGTGTACTGATCACGTCCTCAGTGTTACAGGGATATTTATTTAAACATGAAATTCATTAAATAAAATATACAACTCACAGTTGAAAACGTGGACCCGCCTACTTCGTATAAAAAACAAAGACATGGTGTGCTTCTACCTAATATGATTAGAGCACTTATCATAGGTCTTTTAGGTTGTGGGAAAACTAATTTAATATTCACATTATTAACACATATAAACGGTGTACGATTTCACAACGTCTACATATATTCAAAAACATTGGATCAACCAAAGTATAAATTATTGAGTAATATTTTATCAGACATTAATGGAATATAATTATTTACGTTCTATGAGAACGAGCAAGTTATCGAACCTGAAAAAGCTTTACCAAACTCTGTATTTATTTTCGATAATATTGTTACTGAAAACCAGAAGATTGCAAGGACTTACTTTTCCAGAGGCCGACATAATTTAGTAGATGTTTTCTATTTAGCTCAGAGTTATTCAAAAGTACCAAAACAACTTTTGCGTGATAACGCAAATTTTATTGTTTTATTTAAACAAGACGAGACAAACTTAAAGCATGTTTACAACGAACATTACTTTGGTGTTCATGTCATATCCCGAGTTTAAACACTTTTGTACTTCATGTTGGTGTAAAGCGGGTTTTAAATTTATCGTTATAAACAAAGACAGTGAACGCGACAATGGTCGCTATCGTCACGGATTCGATACGTTCGTCGTTATATAAACTATTGTTTTTTTATAAAACACTTCATTCACAAATATGTCGTCTAAAGGCGAGGTACTCGGAGATTGATTAAAGTTAAAGAAAATATTTAACGCAAGTATACTGCATTTATTGTGTTCCTGATATCCAATGCAATACACCGCTAATGATTTAATTACATATAAAGAAATACTGATTCGTACTTCAGCACATTTAACACAGGACGGAATGAAAATTAGGAAGGGTGGTAAAAAGTATGAGCAAATTATTAGCAAGCTATTCACCTTGGGCTTGGGTGTGAAATTACAAACACATAATTTAGTATATTGGAATGATCCAAACGAGTTGTTTGATAGGTTACGACTTTTTCTAGCCTCTCGAGCTGCTGGTAATACAGGGCTTTCCAACGAAATACTTTCAATTTACGAAGAATTGCATGAAATGGGTTTAATAAAACGAATTCCAAATGTCTAAACGCGATATAGCAAACGAACTACACAAACCAGCAAAAAAAATTATACAAGGCGAAGAGTTAATGTGTATGGTAAAAATGACCTATGGCAGGCAGACTTGGTGGAAATGATACCTTACTCTAAAAAGAATAAAGGCTATAAATATTTTTTAACTATCATAGATTGCCACACGAAATACTCTTTCGCTATATCTTTAAAGTCGAAAAAGGCTAAAGAAGTTTCAAATGCAATGTCAGAAATACTACTCAAGCGCTTGCCAAAACTATTACAGGTCGATAACGGTAAAGAATTTTACAATGCAACATTTGATGCGTTGATGAAGAAACACAATATACATAAATATTCTACGTATAGCACAATGAAGGCCTGTATCGTTGAACGCCTGAACAGATCAATTAAGGAAAAAATATATAGGGAGTTCACTGCACGAGAAACACATGAATGGGTTTCTATTTTACAATCTCTGATTAATGAATATAATAATTCAAAACACAAAACAATATCTATGACACCCAGGCAGGCTGATAACAATCCTCCTTCAGCGAAATTAAAGCAACGCCCAATTGTTAATGGAAAAATTAAATTTAACATTGATGACAACGTCCGTGTCCATATATATAAAGGGGTATTTACAAATGTTATTTGCCGAGCTGGTCCACAGAAATATTAAAAATAACCAAAATAAATAAAACATCTCCCACTACTTATGAACTACAAGATTATATAGGAAACCCGATTTTAGGTTGTTTCTACTCTGAGGAAATTCAAAGGACCAATCTTCCAAATGATTATTTAGTCGAGAAAAATATTCGTAAGAAGGGGAAGCAGATGTATGTAAAATGGTTAGGGTTTGATAATACACACAATAGTTGGATAAATACAAGTGTCATTTGAAAATAGTATCAGTCGAGCTCTAGACATGAACGTGTTCGGATGTTCACAGGCTGGAGAAACAAAAAAAATTGTAACAAATCTTGAACAAACCGTCAAATCATATTGTGAAAAAATAGATAAATTCAGATATTTACTCGAGGAAAATCATAAATCCATTCAAACACAAGAAGAACAAATTGAAACACTTCAATTAACGTGTGATAATATAATATGATATTATAAAAATCGAAGCATTGTTACAGAATATCAAAGAAAATACAGACAAGTTGAAAAAAATTCCTAAAGTACTATCATCCAAACAATAATAATAATGTCTACAGCCATCATTGATTTTCATTGCATTCTCGGGAAGGATAATAAATATATGATAAAAGAAATATCTGTAGTAGATGTAGAAACATGGGCTACCCAACATTGGATTTTTAAAAATTCAAAATCAATACAGGATAACAAGAGTCGGAAAACTAACAAGTGGCTGGAACGCAATTATCACTAACTATCTTTGGAATATGGAGATGTTGAGTATGAAGAACTAAGTAGAGTACTGAATTCGTTAAACTTCAGTTTCATATACGTCAAAAGCGATCAGAAAAACAACTTCTTTTAGAGTATATTCCTCACATCGGGATCATCAATATTGACGACATGGGATACCCTTCACTATAACAAATATGCGACGAAGAAACTTTACCATGCTGTGTTTTTCATGTGGATTCCAATCCTAAACAATGTTCATTTTATAAAGTATTCAGTCTAAGAAAATGGTTTGTAAATAATTTGTAAAAATAAATATCTATTTATTTTATTTTTTATACCAATGAGTTATTTCTTTATCCTATCCTATTCTAACTATAATCAATTCAATAATAATAAATATAATATCCACAAAGATACTTTACAAAAATTTAATATCTACATGGATATTTTACAATATAAAAACAATTCATTTATTGTGAATAAAAAAAAAAACTATCTGTCTAGCTCGGCTTCCGGAAGTTGCATTAATTCAGCTTCTGCTTGTTCTAGTGTTCTGGTTTCCCTATAAAATTCAGAAATATTTATAAAACGATAAATTAAAATATATAATTATTTCTAACTCACTCTATAGAGTAGTGCCCGTGAGCCAATGTGTGTATTTTATTCTCGAGTATAACCCTCTTGTCATCGAAACTATTATAAGTTAATTTGTTTGATTTAATGGTCTTCAATTGATGTTTGAACGAACAGATGGAGACATACTCCGTCTTCACATCCAAGGCTGCATCTCCAAACAGACAGCGATAATGATCGTTGAAGTTTATGTGGCTTTTGACTACATGCCCACGGATTCCTTTCGCCCTGATCTTCTCCTTTCCATTTATCTTATATGCATAAGACTTTGCTCTGAGTCTACAAAAATGTGTCATAACCTCTGCATTTGTCTCATCGGAAAATAAACCTGGGATTTTCTTTCGTTCAGCAAAGTAACATGGATGATCTTGCAGTAAGTCTGATGTATCCATTCGATTAAGTAAATTGGAATTATTCTCTAGGTCTTTGTAAAAATCATCGGTTTGGATATAGTATAGTGAATCTACATATCTTTAAAATTACATTGTATATAATATATGTATAAATATATATAAAATTGAGAATTAGATTAATTTGAAAACATTTACCTATATCGGTATACATGAGATCAATTTTATCCCCATAATGAGCCTGCATAACGTTGTAATGATAATCATATATGACGGTCTTAGAAATTTCCAACACTGCAAAACCTGATGAAAAAAATATTAAAATATGGTTGATAATAGTAAATTAGTTATATATTTACCTATATATATTGGCTTGCAAAACTTGATAATTTTATTTTCTAATGATATGGCGTTGAGAGTCTCGTCATACGTAGTACAGTGTTTGAATGTTGTAAGATTTATACGTTTTTGCAACCGTTTTTCACTACAAACAAGCTCCATTTTAATTCTACGCCTTAAATTCTCCATCGTCTTCCCTTTAATGTTGTAGAAAATTTCAGTAAAAGAATTGAAAAATAAAATAAATATAAATATACTGAAAATAGCGTTGTTTAAAAGTTTAAAAAAGTCTTTTTCAAAGTCGTTCCCCGCTTTTATCCGCATCTCGGTATTTAATTCTATGTATTTTTTAAGCCAGTCCTACTGATTAAACTGTACAACTCTGTGACCTAAAATAAAACAAGATGTGTAATAAATATGCTACTTTTTCCACAACGAGCCCATTGGCTATAGCCTGCTGCAGGTTCCGATAATGGATCACATAGTTTTTCTTTGATTCTAAAGTCACCATAAGTTTTTTTAACTTTTGAACCAGGTGGAATACTATTTTTCGGTAGGAATGGCAAGTCATTATGTTTGTTATGAAGTTCTTTTGGGTATGAATGTCAACGTCATACATCCGACCGATTGGTGAACTATCGTCTAAAGCAGCGGTTCTCAACCTTTTTTCATTCACGCACCCCTTGACCACTCACTACTACTTTACGGACCCCCAAATGCCAATTTGTCATATATTTTTACATAAGATAGATATAAATTTACGAAATAAGTTTAATAATGAAAAATTTGATTTATTTTGATCAACATGCGCAATACATTGTATGTATAAAAATAAATAATAAAAATAATATTGAGTTAAAAATGTAATTTTAATGTAATCCTTGAGCTTGTTTGCTAGCACTTAACTTTTTGAAATCTGGCTCCACGGATGATAAATAAACTCGTAAGTCTGAACTCACCGAGAGTCTATTGCGGTACTTATTTTTAATAAATGTGTATGACGAAAAGGCTCTTTCCACTAATACAGAGCTCGTAAACGGTAGCAAAACATTGAATGCTTTGTAAGAAAGCTCAGGATATTCGTCTTTCACATTAGCCCAAAAGGTGATCAGTGATTTTTTTTCAAGAAATGCTGCTTGGAGTGAAGAGTCCGTTTTCAGTTCAATCAATTTTTCTTTTTCACGGGCTGATAAAACTGCAGATTTGAAATAAATTTCACTGAAAGGGAACATAATCCAGTGGTCTTCTTTTCCATATTTAGGAAAGTATTTTGCAAAAGCTGTTTTAAGCTCATTCAAATGTTGAACAATTTGGTGTTTGATGCCTTGTGATAAGTTCATATTAATTTCACTGAGAAAATCATACAGTGCTTCAAAAATTTCTAGTTGGTTATTCTCAATACACGTTTTCCAAAACTCTAACTTTTTAACAAAAGATTCTATTTTGTCATTAACTTGGAATATTGTCACTGCACTGTTTTGAAGAGTCAAATTTAGATTGTTTAATTTCAAAAAAAACATCGGATAAGTATGCTAGTTTTTGAAGCCATTCATGGTCGTTAAATTTTGATGACAGTCGAAAAGGGTGGTCTTCAAAAAACATTTGAACTTCATGCCTAAGTTCAAACAAACGAGTAAGGACTTTACCTCGTGATAACCATCGAACCTCAGTATGAAGAAGGAGGGTTTTGTGAAGACTTCCCATGTCTTCACACAATAATGAAAATATTCTGGAGTTCGTGTGGCGAGACTTGATGAAATTGACCACTTTACAAGAATCGTCCAGAACGTCCTTCAAATCTGCAGGAAGAGGTTTTGATGCAAGAGCTTGCCGATGGATACAACAATGAGTCCACTTTATTAGTGGGGATACTGCCTTAACACGTGCAAGAAGACCAGAGTAACAACCTGACATAGACTTTCCACCATCAGTACTTAAACCACAGCATTGTGACCACTTTATTTTTTTTTCGGCGAAGTAAGAATCAATAGCATGAAAAATATCTGCACCTGTTGTGCGTCCAGTCAAAGGATGGCAGAGCAAAAGACCTTCTTCGCTTTCATTTTGTTTTATATATCTTGCAATAACTAACAAAACAGCTAATTGTGCTACATCAGTACTCTCGTCAACTTGATGGAAAACAATTCACTGTTATTGATGTCTTTTAGTATTGTCTCCTCAATATCATAAGAAATGTCTTTGATTCTACGACTGACTGTGTCATTGATAGTGATATTTGTTTATATAGCATTTATTTTTGACATATTTTTCTCCGAACATACAATGAACTGCATCTTTAATGCTTGGCAAAATCAAATTTTCACCGATTGTGTGATTTTTACCACTTCTGGCGATATTATAACTAATTCGAAACGATGCTTCAACTGCATCTACGTTAGCATTACCAGAAGAGAGGTAGGTTTGCATATTGCACTTATTTTTATTTTCAAGTAAACATTTGAAAAAAGTTACATCTTTGTCCTTTAAATCTGAATGTTTAGTAATCAAATGACGAGTAAGTTGTGAAGGCTTCATACTGCTATTAGCTAGTATTTCCCCACAGATAACACATTCAGGTTTAGTGACATTATCAATCGTAATGAACGAAAACCCGTGGCACAAATATTCTTCTGAATATTTCCTAATTTTTCCCGGCACTAGAAATTTAGTATTACTAACCTGTGGTAACTTCTTAAGATTTTCTGTGGAAATATTAGTAATTGATGACGGCACTTCTTGAGTATGAATAGGATCGTTTGATTCAGTAGTTTTCCTTTTACTTTTACTGACGCTACCAGTTTTTAACTAATGATCCATGTTCGAAAAGTGTGAAAATGTTAAACAATGTCAAAAAAAAATAGTAATTACAAATACGTTGTGTGTGTGACACGGTCTCTTTGAAAGCAAGTGACTAAATATTGGAATACAAATATCAAACAAACCATTCACAAGAATAGTTTTATCTGAATTTAAGATAAAAATAGTATGTAATTGTGACGAGCAACGCCACATTACCAGATTACATACAATCTTATCGTACCGCCGCGCCGCCTAGAATGATATATTATACCTATTATAGTATTATACACTTATACTAAATCGTATAAGTTACGAAAAACCTATTTACAACATTTACAATATTTCACTACTAGTTTCACAAGTAATTTCAATTAATTACAACAAATTTCAATTTTTCCGCCATTACGCTTTTTTTTCCGGGGACCCCCTAATACCTACTCGCGGACCCCTAGGGTCCGCGGACCCCCGGTTGAGAACCGCTGGTCTAAAGCATTTAGCTCATCTAGTTTAGGCTCGACCCACTTAAATCCTCCGTATGGCATGAATTGTGACATTGCGTAACCATACAAGTTGTTGCCTGCAATTTAAGTAATGTAATAAATTAAATATTAAATTAAATATAAAAAAATTATACTCACAATCCTAATAAACAAGCCATGATTTTGATTGTGTAGGATCATAATCTGGTGTCTTTTCATTATTCCCCTTTGCATATCTCATACTCGCTTGAGTCAAATCGCCACGAATTCCTAGAAAAAAAAAATATTTTACCACATATTTTTTTTTTTAATAAATAAGCTAGCCTTACCTTTCTCGAACATTAACAAAATATCATAATCCGAAATCAGTTCAAATTGTTGACCCGTGTATTTAAGCATACAGTCAAAACTAAATCCTGGTGCCGTGTAGTAAAATGATGGGTCCAGATAGTAAGTGGTTATACAGAGGTCTTGGAAATTTTCAAACACATCAGTCAGCAGCAGCACGTCGATTTTTAAATAAAGATCAGAGTATTCCCCGAGTGTTTGACAGCTGAAATGGTTCCAAACTGTGTTTGCATGCTCAAAATCCTCATGTTTTTTATGTTATTCTTTCAACGAACTGTAAAAATCTTTTTTTGCCGGTAAACTGGTTTCTTCAAGCTTATCCCAATCATCTGTATAGTCGTACGGGTATACCCCCTTACGGGTAACTAGTGGTAATCCTGTGTAGAAAAATGTTTTGCACTGTCTCTAAACTTTTCAAATCCAGATGTGATTAAATTTTTTGAAAGTGTTGATAAACTGGAGGCCATAAATCTTAGTGTATCGATAAATCTTAATGTGAAGGAGTTGCTTATGTATTTTGAAAACGCAATAAACTTTTCTTCGCTGTTTGGTATTACCAAGATAGAGTTTGTATCATAACCAAGACGAGTAACAATAAAATGTGCGTCATAATTTGATTAATTATGGAAAAATACCGGTACAAAGTTAGGTGTTTGAAGTTTAAGATTACACATATTGCATAATAATTGACTAAATTTTCCCGATAAATGACAATGATCAGCCACTTTATGATTTTCACGAGAAAATTTGATCTTGCATAAATTACAAGTATTACATGTTGTATGTGTTGTCCGCTGTTCAACAGTGAAAACTATAGGGGTGTTTGTTATGAGCAGTTTTTCAATTTTTCGACCTATTTCCACAATACTGTCTACAAAATATTTCGCCACGTTCTTATTATTTTCATCTCCACGATAAATTACAGGTGATGTTGGAATTTCAATTTTTTTAAGCAGTTCTACCGGTATTTCTTCATTTGCTTTCTCCTGTTTTCTCATCACTTTTCTTGAGAATTGCTTCGAAATCCGCGTAAATTACTATAGGGTGACGTTGCATTTTATCCCATGCAGTAAACTCGAGTATTGTCCCGGGTTCGGGTATCTGAGGTAATATGGGCTTATGTTCCCCACATATTAATTTATGTTGCTCAAGTCCTGCAACTCCGTTTAATTTATATTTGTTTTGTCGTTTATCGAATGATGTAAAACACCGTTTTTTGTGACCCGACAAGTCTTGAAAAATTAGAGATGTAGCTATAGTGGCTGTTTTCGTCCTGGTCTGAAATTAGTAAAAGATCAAAGTGATCGGGTTTTTCCTCGTGTACTACTTTTAGTGGAAATACTTTATATTCCGGAAATTTTTGTGGTTGAAATTGTTTGTTTATACCGTAAACATTGATAGAAACGTTTAGATTATTTTTTTAAAAATTTAACCTGATGTAGAGGTATTGGAAATGATAGATTTGTAAAATTATATTTTTCTTGGTGTTTAATTGAATTACCAACCAATACAGCAAATTATTATTATAATGATGTGAATTAAACTACACAAGTTGCTACATGCCTTAGAACTTTAATTTAAACAAAATGTTGATCAAGGAGTAAAATATTTTAACTCAAACCTTAAAATTGCTCTCCTGGACAATTTCATAAAAACGATTTAGAACCTTTTCATTCTAGACCCACGAGATGTGTTTTTCGGTGAGCGATCAAATTTATCTTGTATACGAATCCCAAAAAACATTGATCACATTTAAACATTTTAAAATAATTGGTCAAGAAAAATTAATACGTCATATAATAATTACGTGCGTAGTATTGACACAGTGTGATCGATAGAGATGTAGGTTTATATGAGAATATATCACAAACTAAAGAGACTATTGAATAGGCTCTATTCATTCGAGAAAAATCCCTACCTAAGGTCTGTCGCCGCGGCCGATCCCCGTCATGTGACATAATACAGGGTCGTTGGTTTGTGGTATATACCGGGTGTGTTAATATTCGTATGGTACAGTGTTCAAACCACCTGTTTTTGAAAATACTATGAAATTGAGTTTAAACGTATAACGGGAGATTGTATAATTACCTTTTTCTAGATGTGATATAATAATTGCATGTAAGAAAATATATTTAGGAACTAGACATAAAAATAACCATAATTAGGGTTAATTTCATCGCCATTATTCCAGTTTTTGGTGCGACTAGTTCCGAATGTGACCTCCCTTAAATCTAATAAACTACCTAAACTTAAATTACCTAATTCTACATCTAAATTATATGCTATATTATTATTATTACTATTAATACGGGTATGACTATTTACATTATTTACAGCTAAATCTAAGTATTCAAAATTATTAATAATACTATCTAGGTTAGGTCTACATTTTAATTCTAAAATTCTATACAATAAAAGCCCCCAATAATTTTTCCCCACATCAGTCTGTCTTAATTCTAAATGCCTTATGGCCTTATGTCATAATTCCTACTTTGTGTAATTTTTAATAATATGCCCTCCCAATATTGCCTTATTGTACCTTCTAGTCGTATCACACTTCCGTATAACAGATTATTATTCCAAATTTGGTGACCACGGTCACATTGTAATTCATATGTTCGTTGAAATATTTTACGGAACAAATATTCAAAGTCACAAATAGAATATTTAACTAAATCATATTTAATAAAAACTAAATTTGTACTTTTATCTAAATTAAATTTACCCCAAACATACTCGCACCACTCGGACCTCCGAGACATGAGATATCTTTTATGGAATTGTTTTTTTTTCCTACATGCAATACAATTCTCGTTAAAATTCCGGTGATTGTCGAATGACACCTCGCAATGCGGTGTCATTAGACTTTCTAGAGAGGTATGAAAATACCTCTCAATAACTTCTAAAAGTATAAAAAAAAATAAATAAATTCTTAAAAATAGTAATAATATATAAATATTAGAAAAAAAAAGATGCTTACTCGAATTAGCATCCATATTATTTAGTAAAGTGCAAATCGTCGTGTATAGAAGTCGGTGAGGAGTTTAGGATACGACTAATTTGAGTTCGAGAGATATGATTTTGATGAGTAAAAGTATTATCATACAAATGTAAAAATACAATAAGAGATTCCTTGTGTTAACCCCTTCATTTATCAAACATAGATAAGTATCTAGTAATATATTTCTATTACTATGTAAAGCATTGTCCGTGAACTGTCGAGATCGTGCACATTTTTAAATTATTACTATATATATTTATGCGGAGGAAGATCTCCAGCTTCTAGCCGACAAATTAGTAGCATATAGTATCAGTTATGCGGTATAGCACATTTTTCTATCAGGTAAGCATGACATGTTTATATCTATGTTTTTCAAAACTTCAGGTCATATTATGTAAATCTTCAGCTCGAGTACTTCCCGTATGATATACCTAATTTGAAATAAATAAGAAACATTTCCGATACTTAGCTTAATACGCGTGTATTCGAGTTGATATATAAAATACACCTGAATATTATAAATATGTAAATACGTATGGTATAAAAAAAAAATCGTGGTGAATACTTATAAAGAAGCGTTTATTAGTATCTGTATAAACATTGTTAATTTATCTACAATTCTCTTGTCGTAATAAATATTCGAGACGTTAATAATTCTATTTCTGCTGCATCTAAGTTTATAGGTATAAAATTTGTCTCAACTCGTTCGTTCCTGCCCATACCTGCAAGCGACGTCCATATGTATCGCATTTTTTAAATTATCTTATTATACCCAGCATGGTAAATGATAGACCAACATGCTGTTGGAAATGTTTTTTTTCAGAACTTAACATAATTTTATTTGGATTCATAAAATTGTAAATTGTTTGGCAACGGTTATTTACCCTATTACAGAAATATTTCGTGGTATATTCCGACGAGGCGCCAGTCTCTGTAACGTATTTTGTTTCTAAATATAATGACAAAATCAATTCCATGTCCTTTTTATGTAGACTTGCGGCATATAATACATAATTCAACTCTTTAAATGCATAACAAAAATAATTAGCTCTAACTATCGGTAATACGCTTATTGTACGGGCTATTCCCGTAGCTATTGAAAAGGGGTTAAATCTCGACTTATTTTACGATTCGTACCAGTGTAATTATTATGACAATTGGTACTCTCATCCCATAATAAATTTTCATGTGCATAGTTAGTTGAAATAAAATTAGTAACCTATCCCATCAAGTTAGTGTCAAAAATAAATGGGTTCTCATGTTTATTAAGGTTATAATAATAAATGATGGATTTCCCAATTTTAGGATAAAAACTCATAATATTCTGCAATTGATAAGCATCCATTGTCAACCGTAATGATAGTTTGCTTGATATATATTCTTCTTCTTCTTCATCTTCGGGGGAGGATGGATATACGATTTCGTTTGCTATCATATGCCTATGAAAATAGGTATAAGAATAATTTATAAATAAAAAAATAAAAACTAATGGTACTCACCGGTAAAATTCGGATGATTGAGTCATATTTCAAAATATTGATATCAATGTGTTGAATGTTTATTGATGGATTTCCATAAATACCAGTAGAATATTATTATATGTTCAAGTCACTGTGATAAATAATAACACGACGGCGGGCTCACGCTCGTTCACGGCGGTCGTTGGTATGGTATAGTGATAGTGGTGGGGAAATTATACGTCTCGTACGTATACGAGTAATTGTCGTAAACATCAGTTAAATAAGATAGAATATACCTTTCAGGTATGAGCGAGTAAGTTGCGCAGCGGAGTGGTAGTCTTTCGGCATGCGATGGGCTTGGGTTCGAATTTCGATCTGATGAATGTGTTTTTTAATTATTTTCCTCGCGCGGTGGCATTGTTGACTGGCGGCGGTCAATTGTGGTATAGGAGAGCGCGGGGTGGTGGGGTAATTATATACGTGTGTGATAAATGGCAAGATGATCAGTCGTCTGTGTGCACGGGATCAGCCAGGTGGCATAGGGATCAGCCGTATGTGTGCACGGGATGATCAGCGGGTATAGTGATGAGCGGGGTGGTGGATATATCGTATACGTATGTGATAGATGGCGGCGAGATGATCAGCCGTCTGTGTGCACGGGATCAGCAAGGTGGTATAGGGATCAGCCAGCAGGATCAGGTTCCAGGTTTCTCTATTTTTACCTAATCTCATAACTCGCTTAAAAAATTAATGAACATCGTAATTAAATATTGGTGTGTTCTCTCACTGGATGGAGTACCTACAGATCTAGTTCTGAAAAAATATCTGAAATATCTGAACTATCTGAATGAATATCGTTTTACGTATTATTCCTCTCTTGTTATATAACTTTTTATTATGTATAAAATGTTAGAGCTCATAGCAGGTGTTATATGGAGTTTCCGTATAACGTCTATATTAAATAATAATATTTATTTATTAACTCATTTTTATTTCATGTAATTTTGCGGTAATTAACGTGTGCTGATGATTGTCTTTAAAAATTGAATATCCCAGCGGATATTGTAAAATTTAAAAAGCATATAAAAGAAGCGTACGACACTGCTCCCGCAGCAACCAGTGAGTTTTTACAATTATTATATTGAACTACCTAAAGAATCTAAAACAAATCTTAAAATTAAATAATTATATGAAATCAATTACAGTAGCTTATATTATAATTTACTTTCTTAATTTTGGACATATTTTTAATGTAAACACAGAAAGACAAATACCTCTCTTAAGAGGATGTCAATGCAATATTTATTTTCTCTCTCAGACCCATTCACAACTCTGCCATTTAAAATCATTTTTAATGATTATTGAGTAATCTAAGAGTAAAAAACATCTTTTCAATTTTCAATACACTCATAGGCCTGCGCAGACTTGAATTTCGGGGAGGGGGACTGTGTATACAATATTTTTTGGCTGTTTTCTTAATTCACACCAAAGTTCTTAATAATACATGTGGATATATTATATTAATCAGTACCATTTGGTATACAAATTACTAGTACCAAGTTATATATTATTTCCTTGGATCTAATATCTAATTAATTGCAATGTTCATTTATTAATTTTTTTTTTTATAAATATCAGGGGTTATAATCATAACAAGTTATTTCTAGCAAATTTAAATTTTTCTCCTCCAATCTGGTGGTAAAGTAAGAATCGCAATAGTGCCGGGAGGTAAAATGGAAATCCCCAAAAGGTCCAATTGGACTCCAGTTGGATCCCTAAAAGTGCTGGACGTATTCTCTAAATTTTACCAGACACTGGCAGATCCTTATAAAACATAAACATTTGATTACATCCTATTTTCATATTATTATAATCTCTATACATGACCCTAAAAATAAATAAAATCAAATCATTTCTTTCATGAAATATTGTTTTCGTAGAATAGTTTGGTTGTTACATAGATCTCTGCATTATCTTTTTCGTGATCGATGAATGCAGACGTGTGACAAAAAACAGTATGTGTGAATCGTGTGTGTAAAGAATTTCGCCAATTTCAGTTTCGTGACTGAAATAGCTTACTTCCCGTCAATGGTACACAATATACTATTACGTTTTATTATTTTTTTTATTACAAAAAATGATTCATTTTTTTACACATTTCTTAGAAAAAAAATATTTTATTTTATTCTAGTTATATCAGATAAAATCACGGCCCCTCCCACGGCTCTGGGACTTTAATTTAAGGGACCCAATTATAAAATGCCAGGGGTGCTCAGGAACACCAATCACTTCCCGTGCACACACCTTTGAATATACTACGAGTCTAAAACAAATAGTGGTCTAAATAATAAATTATAGAATTGTCAAAAAAATAATCAACAAATGTATAGCTAGACTTATCAGTCTCGTAAATATTTTATTAGGTATATAAAATTATGTTAATATATTGTTAAAATAATACAATATTCTTGGATATTATAAATGTTAAATGTTATAAATATAGTTAAAAATCAAATATTATAATTTCTAGTCGAAATAATACAGGCTTTCTTCGAGGACAGTAAGAGTTATTTGAATGCTGGTGGTGAGCATAATTCTATACTATATTATAATTATTAACATATTATATAAAATAATAACTCCCTATCAATTATTGTGTTATACTATTACTAGCAGACCCGTCGAACTCCGTTTCGCCATCAGATTCGTTTTAAGTAACGTTGTAATTTTTTTTGTTATATATTTGAAAAGGAAAATATTTATTTCATTTCACAACAGTAATAAATTCATTACAATTACCTACTAAAATGAAGTGTTATTTAATTGTTTCATTGTAGTGCTCTTTGGTAAACCACATTTTTTGTTTTTTTGTCTGTCGTTAACACAAACAAAGCGGATGGTTTCCCAACTCGTGAACACGCAACGTATAACTGTCCATGTGAAAAACAATGATTTTCCAAATTTATCCCGCAAACACTAAGCGATTGGCCTTGCGACTTATTAATTGTCATTGCGAACGCAAGGCGAACTGGGAATTGCAATCGTTTGAAGTCAAACGGAAGATCAGTCGGAATCATTGGTATTCGAGGAATACATACATTTTCACCTGCGTACTTTCCGTTAATAATGGTTGCCTCAATTAAATTCGGCATAAGTCTCTTTACCGAAAGACGAGTACCGTTGCAAAGTCGCGGTGGATTCAAATTACGCAGTATCAAAATAACTGTACCAACTTTCAGTTGCAAGTTATGTGGTGGAAATCCTGGTATCTCCAGAGAGTTCAAAAACTCCGTTGGATAATTTACTACATCATCGGGATTTGTTATTGAATCAACGGATTTGTATGTCACCAAATCGCCAGCAATTTTTGATTGAATGGTGAAATTCAGTGCGTGGACATCATTATTCGTTGCTGCAAGAATTGCTCGTTGACTTAACCAAGCATAATTCTTATAATTCTCACTAATGTTTGGGAAAACATTTTCAATAAGAACTAATTGAGTGTCTACAAATCGGCAAAAGTCGTTGGTAAGAGTAATTAATCCAGATGTCGCATCAACTGGGACTTTTCCATTTCCAAGATCTAACAATTCTTTTGAAAATTGTGCAGCACTTTGATCATTTTGAAGTTGAACTCTCATATTAGTGGTTAGCGATAATGTTTTTACGTTATTCCATAAAGGTGATGCCTTTAGGCAAGCATTCAATTCATCTGCAGGCGTTCCACGGGGAACTACTGGCAACGTCTGCCTGAAATCGCCTGCCAACAATATCATCAAGCCGCCAAAGATGTTGTTATTTCTCCGAAGATCCTTCAGTGTGAAGTTAAGTGCTTCAAGTGATTTCTTATGTGCCATTGTGCACTCATCTGGAATTGCGGCGACTCTTCTAGATGGCGGTCGTACTGCACATTCTGCGCTTAAGTTGCCACTCAATTTAAACACAATTGATACTCCAACGTGCAATATTTCCCGATCCAGTGCAATGGGAAAATTGTTAATGCAATGCAAGCTCATTGTTTGGGATGAGTGCACAATGGCACATAAGAAATCACTTGAAGCACTTAACTTCACACTGAAGGATCTTCGGAGAAATAACAACATCTTTGGCGGCTTGATGATATTGTTGGCAGGCGATTTCAGGCAGACGTTGCCAGTAGTTCCCCGTGGAACGCCTGCAGATGAATTGAATGCTTGCCTAAAGGCATCACCTTTATGGAATAACGTAAAAACATTATCGCTAACCACTAATATGAGAGTTCAACTTCAAAATGATCAAAGTGCTGCACAATTTTCAAAAGAATTGTTAGATCTTGGAAATGGAAAAGTCCCAGTTGATGCGACATCTGGATTAATTACTCTTACCAACGACTTTTGCCGATTTGTAGACACTCAATTGAGCAGACTATCTGTCAAACACTTTATCACGCACCGTTGCTATTGGTTTGAAGTACATAAAAATAATATATAAAAGATATAATAGATGTATAATAGATGGCGCTGTATGTGAAAAACGATTTCAACACTTTTCTGTTGAATTTTTCCTGAATTTTCAAGAATTTTCTTTGCTATAAACCTCACGTAGCCCAAGACCTTTCAAACGAATGCAAAACCATGGAAATCGGTTGGTGCGTTCTGGAGTTATAGCGTCAGGGAGGAAAACCGGACTTATTTTTATATATTAGATATAGACTGTAGACATTTAATTGTGTTTGTATAATTGTATATTTCTGTTTACATAATGTACCTAACAAGACAGTGGAAAAGGCTACCATTTGAATAAAAAAAGTAGGTACTTATTATTTACTTGATTTACAGATGATTTAAATGACCCGGAAACGTTTTGTTATAATGACTGTAAGTAACAGTATAAACCACGATATTTTATTATAATATAGGTTAATAGCATAAGAAATATAAACCGAAGATCGAATTGGGAGTAGAAACAGCGCGTTTACATCTATTACCCCGTTTTTAAATACTAACATTTATGATTTACATTGTTTATTTTTTTTTTATTTATTATACTTCACTAAGGTTTAAGGTAATTTGATTTACTGTTTTGCAGTAAAAATTTATCTGAATGCCTATTTTGCCAACTTACCAAGTGTTTGGGAGATATTATATTAATACAGGCTGTAACAGGAAGACCTGAGAGGGTCCAATTCTTAAAATTTCATTAAAAATAAAATATATAACTGCCAATTAAAAATTAAAATATACAGTATTGGGAATCTAAGCATTGTAATTATTGTGTGCTGTGAGTAGTGAGTTTAAAGTATCTACCTGTCCATATGCATTTTAGTATTATAGTTTTTAATCCAATAACTAGATTTTTTTTTTAAGAATGTAAATTAATATTTGTTTCTATTAATTGTTATAAGAGGTACCTATTTAATATTTATTGAATTTCATATAATTAGTCATTAAATCCAAAAATAAAATATTTATGTTTTTAAATTTGCAGATACGAAGAACATTTGGGATTATGGTAACATATGAATACATTTATTTTAAATTACAATGTGTAATTAATATAAACTGTACATTTTGTCAAATTGTATATTGTATTTTATTTATTTATTCTGTGACGAAGAGTAGAAGAAAAGCAACTATGGAAAAATACCTATGTTTGTATTGAAATAATGTCTACTAGATGATAAGTGGTAACAAAAATATCTATAAACTGTTGAACATTCCATTGGTATATTAAAACACAAAGTATGAAATATTCTGTGTGTTAAGTTATTCTAAAAAAAAAATTGCTTGATAAATTATTGTACGATTATGTGTTGAGAGTAGTGAGTTATGGTACCTTAGTATCACTATGCATTTTAATAATATAGTTTTTAATTCAATATGTAGATTTTATTTTTTAAGAATATAAATCTTCCTATCCTTAAGTCCAAACTCTCTATTGACAACAAATTATTAATATACAAATCAATGTTAAAATCTATCTGGGCCTTTGGCTTTCAAATATGGGGATGTGTCAAGCCTTCCCAAATACGGACTATACAAGCCTCCCGGTCTATTTCACTTCGCCAAATAACATCTGCGCCATGGTATGTCTCAAACCTCTCACTAAATACGAGTATAGATCTTTAAATCAAAACATTCTATCTAAACCAGCTAAATATTACTATAAAAAATTCCACATCAAAACAGTTAAGTACACAAATCCAATGATTTCTAAGTTAACCAGTTAATTCATGAAAAAATAACCCCGGTAACGGTTACACCATGTTACAATATCCATATATTGTGAGGGTGGCAACCTGATTGTGGCTTTTGTGCAACTTGACGGCACAGATGTGGCCGTCAAGTATTGCCCACGCTCGAGTTATGCTGGCTCAAAGTAATATATTGCTGTGTGGTGGTAGTGGACAGTAAGGTGGAAAAAAAGGTAATAGGAAAATAGTCAAAATAGAAGACAGTAAAAATATAGTTGTTTTCGTATGACAATATTATAACAATTTTATTGCAATGGTTCGGCACAAAATAATTCTTACGTACCAGTGTTAATAAAATATATTATGGGCACGTTTACAATACGAACGGCAAAAAATTAAATTACGTACAAATATAAATTATAGTACCACGTCGGGTAACGGAAGAAGATAAACAAATTAAATCATCTGTGTACGACCTGATGATGACGAGACTGCAGATAGCGGGTGTTGACAACCGATGGTGCTGCCGTTGTCCCGGCATGACGACAATGGCGATTAGGACAAAAACAGTCGACGGACGGCAAGGATCGTGAACACGTGACAAACACGGCGGATCGCACTGCAAACCCCGTGTGGGCGATAACGGTGGAATAACAAATAACGGTGGTTTGGGCACGGAAGGTCACAAAATACGGTTTGTGTGTGCAACGAGGGGCACGACACGGAACAGCTAGCACAGACGGCTAGGGCGCACGGAAAGCCAAGATGGCGTTATTGACGACGACGGCGTGCCGGTTCACGAAAGTAACAAAACTCCGGCATATGGAGAAAGAAACACTACGATGATTGCCAAGACGGCTGAGAAAAGACGACATAAACGGCGACTTCGTGACTGAAGGTATTGCCACGGGCTAGCTTGGGGCAGAGCAGAGACCGTCGGCGGCACACCGATTACGGTTCCCTCTCCGGAGGTATCGGAACGGTCGCGCGATGTTTGTGGTAGTGACGAAAACGTGGGGCAAAGTCGAAAACCGGCAAAATGGTCACATTTACTTCAACCTTTTCAATACAGTTTCATCGATCCGATTACTACAAAACAACGGTTGAAGACCAGAAGAAAAGAAGTACCACCAGAACAGACAAACGCCGTCGAGCAGCGCATTAAAACCCCAACAAGCTGAAAGCAACATTCGGCGATATCAACGCCGACAGAAACGACGAGTAACAGACTCCTCGTTCAAAGTACTACAAACCCGTGAGCAACCGTCCATGAATCGCCACACATATCGTTTGTACGAGTTGAGTTTCCAAGTTTGGCCGGCGGACCTCGACGACGTCCACGCCGTGTGAGAAGACAACCGGACGCCCACCCGTGGAATCTACCAGGGGCCCGAAGTTCAACAGTGACGCCGCCCATCACGCCCAAAGACGGCTACGTACGGGAGGCGCGCCATCCAACCGGATTCGGACTCTCAACCAACGGAATCCCTTATCCACTCTCGGTCACTTTTGAGAGTCTGCCGTTCCCGGGTCCGACTCACGGTAGCAGTCGCTATTGACAGCAAGACACTACCTATGGTTGACCCCGTTTTAAGAGCAACTGTTTGACAACTGCCGTGGCAACCCACGTCGATTATAAAGACACTGGTGTCGAGATCTCCTGAATCCCGACCTGCATTAATTAAAAAAAAAATTTAATTCTCTACCCCAAGATCCAAGTTAGAGGGTATCCACACTTGTGGGCCTCCCTCCTCACTCCATTTCATGTTATGTACCTTATATTACCTAGCTATTAACTTAACTTATTGTATTGTACTATTGTATATAGATATTACTATATTTTATCCAAAAAAAAAGAATGCAAATTAATATTTGTTTCTAATATTTTTATGATTGCCTATTTAATATTTATCAAAATTAATAACATTAGTCATTATACATCCGTAAATTAAATATTTATTTTTATAAATTTCCAGTAACTTGGTGGAATATAAAGAATATGAAATTCGGTAATATTTTAATAAATTTATTTTTTATTTTAAATTACAATCAGTAACCTGGACGTACTCAACTGGGGGATTTCAACACTCCCCCCATGGTCACTTAACAATTATAATATATGTATTACAATTATAATAATTTATTAGTAACAAACCTAATTAAGCGCCCACGCATATTTTTCAATTTTTTTTTTCAGAAACCTATGTATTAGCAAAAATTAACTGTCGGAAATCATTAGTTTTTAAGTTAAAGCCTTACGAATATTACGATTTTCGGAGTTCTACGTATTCGTACAACACAATATTTTACCGCGTTTTTGGAACTGTTCTGTTTCGCTTTTCTGTTTCCCTTCATTTATCAATTTTTTATGTTTTAACTATGTAGTTAAGCATGCTGGAATGATGGAAAAGTCTGAACTTGGCAGTAGGACTCATTTTATTGTTATAGCTAATTGAAACTTATGATATTTTCATATACACTCGGCGTGATCACTCGCTCGCTGCGCTCAGCCGAATAATTATGGGTAACCCAAATCTGTCAAAAAGAGAAAGAAAATAATTAATAAATTGATAAAATAAACCATCCAGTATATAATAAAATATCGCCCAAACACATTACAATGTTTTGAAATCCCTCACCCAAACACATTATGCTAAATTACCCAAAAAATTGCATTTTTTAAAAATTTGCCCAAACGCAAACCGCCCATAACAAAAAAATCGTCGTCGAATAATCAAGATACCATACCTATCTATCTAGAATTCTAAACCCATTTATTTTTCACTTTATCGTTACTTAATATAAGTCATAATCAAAGTTATTAGTTGTTTTACTCTATTACTCTGCCAGTCCGATGCTTTATTATTATGATACATTGATACTACAGGTGGTTTAGGCACCTATACAGAAACTTAACAAAAACTCGTCCTCTATTTAATAAATTACTTTTAAAATTATTCAGATGGTGACAAAGTTAATATTTCATGTTTCTAAACGAAGAATTATACATTAGCCAAGATTCTTGGCTAGGTAATATCATTGACATAAACCAAATGTTAACATTACACGTTACGGCCGTAATATATTATTATAATATACAATGATAAAAATAAATAATTCTTTTGGTTCAATATTGTTGTATAAAATAATAATTTAATTAATTATAGTAGTAATAATAATAATAATTTTCATTATTAGCGTCATACCTATAGGCTATAATAAGTAAAGATTAATGAAAATATACAATTAGTGGAGCGCAGACTGGTCACATCTAATTTATATATAAATACAGTCGAGTCGCGATAACTCAAAGTTGAAGGGGGATAAAAATTCACCTCGAGATATGTATTATTCGAGATACCTAACTCGAATTTATCAAAATAAAATCAAAACTTCAAGTTACCTATGTAATGAAATATAATTTTAAAATTTAACGACGAAAACGTTATGACAAATATAATACATTTATGTATATACATAAAACTAAATGATATTAAAAAAAATAAATACAATGAAATTATAAGTATTTAGACATGTATTATTTGTGAGATACAGTAGAAAAATAATTTGTTATTCATTTTTGGTTCTTTGTTTATTGACAAAATCTTCTAATTTGCCTATGGATTCGAAAATAGAAGTATCCACGCCTTCGACAGATTCAAAAAGTTGCCTAACAGTCTGTAATGATGACATTGCTTGGTTCACCGTTATCATATTAAAAGTTGTTTCAGGCTCATCATTTTCATTATTTTCGGAATCACTATTTGATATATTTATACCCATGATTTCGTTATCAGTTACAGTCCACTGATTACAACATAATCATCGATTGTAGCATATGATTGAAATGTAATCTCTTGATCGATATTAAGTTTATCTGCTACAATTTGCCAATCATATCCACTATCATAATCGTCATTGTTTTCTAAACCATCACCATCACACTGCTCATCATTAAAATAGAATCCAGCTTTTTTGAAACAATTGAAAATTGTACTTGGTTGTACATCGATTTTTACAGATTTTAAATTGATATTACAATGAGCTGTACAGTTATCAATAAATAATAAAACATTTCTTTGATTTAGTCGCGTTTTTTGATCAAATTTTACAAGTCAATTTTTAAATAAATCACCAGTTATCCATGCTTTTATTTTTGACTCATAATCTAATGGTAAACTCTTAACTCCTTTAAAACATCGTGGTTTAGTTGATTTCCCGATTATAAGTGGTTTAATTTTTTCGGAACCTGACATATTATTTGATCCCAAACGAATTGTTATCCGTTCCTTGCTTTTTTTGCCACCTGAACAAGTTTCCCCTTTAAAAATAAAGGTGCGGTCGAGTAGGCATTTAAAAAACAATGCTGTCTCATCCACATTAAATACATCATCGGGAGAATATTATTTTATGATGTTAGATAACATTTTACACCATTCATTAAATAAAGAAACATTTATAAAAGCACTTTCACCACATATTTTACGAAAAATAAACTAATACATACTTATTATTATTGTGTGTGCACTAATAATCAGTTTCTATCTACTCGTTTAATCTTTATTATACAGTACGGAAGTAGATAAAACATAATACATAATAATTGACACAATAATCACGAAATACCCAGAATATTCAGATATAACAGGTATAAAAATATACTTCGTCTAAGCTATTCATCACAATTTTATATCCGAGTTTACTAGACTTATAATACATTAAGTGTTATTATAATTTCTAGGGGAATTTAAAAAAAATCGAGGTGTCGAGTTCTTCGAGTTATCGAGGTTCTAGTTATCGCGACTCGACTGTATTAAATAATGCACACGGTTCACAATATAATATAATAATATATTAATATTAAATATGGGAATTTTCATGCCGATACATCATATTATATTAAATAATGTAACGTAGAATAAATTATACATTTAGTATAATTTGTTATTGGTAATGTAGGTATTAATATGCAATGTAAATTAAGTCTAAATAACAGGAAGCGTGGATCATAGGTGAAAACAAGAAGTTGTTTAACTAGTCACACAATAATGCAATTCTACAATATTAGGGAAGTAAAATTAGAATATAGAGATCACGCCACCAAACACCATTGTTAGAACTTAGAACCCGCATAACTACGGGTAGGGCACCATCATCAGTTTTCTCAGCGACCTTAATGAGATAATCGCTTTATAGAAATATTAATAAAATAAAATGTATTACTACAAATATAGAAATGTATTTACTGCTACCATTACTTGTTTTTATTTTAAATATCAAGTTATATAATCTTAAATGTAAATGAAAATTAAGAAAAATAGTTAAAATTGCAGTTAAATTAAAAAAGTCGCCAAAATTGCATTTATTGCAATATAACTTTTTTTTGTAATTAAGAGAATTTAATGAAACATATTTTAATCTCACTCAGCAATAAATATAAGCATTTACAAAAAACATGCAAATGCAACAACTTCACCGGCCTAGTTATAGGTAATCAATACAATATTAAACCAGCGTTTAGGAATTTAACTAATAATCATGATGCCAATTACCAAATACCTGGCGTTCACCGTTCAAATCATTTTGAGCTTGTCGATGTGTTTATAAATCTTCTTCTACAAGTGACAATCACATAGATAACCTGGTCACCCATGTGACTGTCAGGGATATTCTCCACTATACTACTGAAAAGATTTGGTTTTCGATTACCTCCTCAGGAGTGTTAACATTTCCTAGCTTGGGTGCAAATTTTATTAAATTTAATACAGTTCTGAAAATAATTATTAAATTTACAATATTTTATTACTTCTTAGGTTGTGCAGGTAAGTTAACCACTTTTGCATTAAATAATTTTCGAAAATTAGCTGCAATGATGGATAACTTGTATCAATAATTAAATTTCATAACTAAAAAAAAATTATTAAAAAATTGAAAATATCTCATGATTGTAAATAGCAATATTTTCCGTCAAGCTTTTTTTTTATAAAAGTTAGAAAAGCTTATAGGGAATCTTCTATTAAAATGTTAAATGTTAGCTATACTTTTTTTATGACTTAATATTTTATAAGATATTCACGGAATACAGTCGTAAAATAAAATAGTATATTTTATATACGTAAAATTATATAATATATTAAACAATGCACGCATAGCTCAAAATAGTTAACATAAAAATTACAAATTAGTCAGTAAAAATAATAAAATCAATAAAAAAAATTTCACAGTTTTATAATGTTTTTCCACCGATTTTGAAATGTTGGCGGACCACTTATTCTAAGTCCACGGTACATCGGTTAAGACCCACTGCCATACTAAATACATTTTTCTTTGTTCAATTATTATCCATTAGTCACTATTATAATAACGATTCATTGTAGCAATATCAATATTAAATTTATATAATTTTTGATTTTTAGGAATAATCATATCATGTACAGATAATGGTAAGTATAATATTACTAAATATTCATGTTACAAATTCCATTTTTATTCAAATTAAAATTCTCATATAACTCTATAACAGTGGTTCTTAACCAATTTTGGGTCGTCAATAATTTTAAATTGGTCAGCTAAAATTTAAAACGTTGGTATAATATTTTTATTTTTAAGTCTTATAAATAATAAATGAAACCGTTTTCGTAAATTCACAGTATTGATAATTGGTACAAAGAAGCTTCAAGCTTATCAAATTTATTTGTTTCCTTTAATGTCAACCGATAAAGTATATTTGTAGCTATAAGTTATAGTATTTGATAAGTTTTTCATCAGCATTTTTCTTAGAATCAATTATCAATGTTGTGAACGTCATACCTATGGTACTTATTCGTGTAGACATGAGATTAACACAAACCTACATTGTACCCAGTGCGGAATAGCCGTTAGCATTAGTACAATATTATTCGTAAATCGACTAATAATTTTGTATACCTACTTTAATTTAAACATTCATAATGAGTAAACAGACATCACTTTCATCTTTTTTCACAAAGCCTGTGGTAGTTAAAAATAATGAAAATTAAATGATATAATCAAATTCAAATGAACAAGAAGTAGAGATGGACGAAATGCCTTGAAAAAAGTAAAAATATCGATGAACTACACATATAAATACATTTATAAATATATTAGTTATGGGTTTACTTAAGTAAATATAAATAATATATAATTATATAAATGAAAACGGAGTAGATTTGCCACAATGTGTTATTTGTGGTATTGTACTAGCTGCGACGCCAGATAATATTTTAGTTTTTAATTGCCCCCGCACCACTTCACCACATTACTATACCGCCCAACCCGGTGTAGTTCAACGGCCTATATTTGCTACCACCGATTCACAAACACACACTACTGGACTAATTGACCACTATGACTTATGGGACGACACCTGCGTCGTTTTTGGCTACACAATGCTTAGTTGCTTTGGCAGAAGAAGTGAAAGAACAATACCCTGAAGCGTCAAAGTCTATTCTTCGTGACTTTTATATGGACGATTTAATGACAGGCGCGGACAGTGTGGAGGACTGTTGTAGAATACAGAAGGAGGTAAACTCTATCCTTAATTCTGCAAAAATGCCATTGAGAAAGTGGTGTTCAAACTCCCAAGCTATAATTGAACAAAGGATAAGCGCGAAGGTTACACATTGTTTACACTGGAGATAGGAGATGGAGAAATAGTGAAATCGTTAAGACTGGAATGGAAGCCACTATTAGATCAATTCTATTTTACTATATCTCCCACTTTACAATGGAAATGTTTAACTAAGCGAGTGATATTATCGGATCTTAACAAGATTTTTGACCCTCTCAGGTTTTTGGCACCTGTCCTCATAAGGGGAAAAATTTTTCTGCAACAGATGTGGGCAGAAAAATGGATTGGGATAAACCATTGCGAATAACCATGCAAACGAAATGGAGCGTTTTCTACCAAAGCTTAGGGCATTTGAAGGTACTAAAAATTCCAAGAAAGATGATTCCAAGTCTATCAAGGGACATCGAAGTCCATGGCTTCTTCGTCGCCTCGGAGGAAGCGTACGGCGCGTGTATCTATGTGCATTCGATAGATGGCAACGGAACATGGAGTTCAAGACTCTTATGTTCAAAAACCCGTGTAGCACCTTTCAAAGGAACTACAATTCCACGTTTAGAACTGAATGGGGCGCTATAACTTGACGAACTGGTCAACAAGGTGTCAGAGTCTTGGGGTTTTAAGTTAGAGAGCTGTCAATTATGGACTGATTCGATCGTAATCTTGAGCTGGATAAACAGCCAGCAAACCAGATTAAAATCGTATGTTTTAAAATTTAGAACTATATAATAATACCTATATATTATCTATATGATATTGCGTTTAGTATGTTATTTTATATTTATGTACGTTTATTGAGAGTAATAAACCTACCTTCAGTAAACACTAATCAGTACAAATACGTCTGTCAATTTGTAAGTGCGTCGTGCGTGTTTCTTGTTTCGTGTGCGATTATTATATTTTATTTAACATTATTTAATATGTCTGTCTCAAAAAAAAAGAAAAATTAGTGAATTAAATGTTAGTAGTTGTAGTATCAGAGAATTTCAAAATTCATGGACTGAAGATTATGGTATGGTTAAAAAGGCGATAAAGCAGTATGTATTTTATGTTCAACCACAATAGTATGCAGAACATAATCTGTTACACGACATTATGAAACTAATCATGTATGTTTGATATGATACAAGCATTTCAAGTAAAATTAAAAATATTTAACCGTGACATAATAAACAAAAATTTCAAATATTTTCCTAACCTTAAAAAGTATATTTCGGAATTGGAAATTTTCAATAATCCTGATATTACTCATCTTATCCAAGAATTTTCAAATATTATTGGGACAGCTATGAATGAGTTCTTTACACGCTTTACTCAGTTTAAAGAATTTGAAGAAACCATGAAAATTATTGTTTATCCAGACACATTGCCATTAGAAAAACTCAACTTTAAAGTGTTAGAATGGTTGAATTTAGATGATTTTGAAATGCAGCTTGTAGATTTTCAGTCGATTACCATATGGAAAGAAAAATTCGTTATACTGAGAAATGAATTAGAAGAAATTCAGCGTGATAGGGCGATAGGCAAATCAGACGTAAACATAGGGGACAAGATTTTAAAAGTGTGGAATGAAATTACAAAAGATTATTCCACTTTAAAAATAGTAGCATTGGCTGTTTTGTCTATTTTTTCTTCAACTTATTCATGCGAGTCACTATTTTCAGAAATGAATTTTATAAAATCTGCAGTGCCGCATGTACTTTATTAAAAGTTACTAATTATAAACCAAATATCAATAAATTGGCATCAAGTTGTAACGTCACAGCATTTTTTGCATTAATATTATTATATCACAAACCTACCTGTACCCATATTGCCACTAATGAGCGTACCTTCGTTATATATTATTATGATTATCACGCGCTAATGCAGAAATGACCGCAGTATTAGGTAATAATTGTCCCCTGGCACCCACAAACCCGCAGTGTACGGTGTCCACATGTCGCCACGCACGGCCGCCGTTGCTGTCGGCGCTTTCGTCGCGTCCGGCGGCACCGCACCGGCGGAACAATACTGTACACCCCGAAAATATGATGTATTCCCGCAATATGACGACACTGACCTGCCCCACTCAACACTAAAAAGCTCCGCCGCCGGCATAAGACCACCGCCGTCGCCGGATTTCCGTTACAATTGTTTTTTCTCTTCGCTACCTACGCTGTGCCTGGTCGGTACTCTTTTTTTTCACGGCTCCACACCTGCCCAGTCGACACCATCCACCCGTCTGTTCGACGACCAACGCGCAACCACCCAGGAAACCACGAGGCACACAGATTTTTTTTTGTCTCACCAACCGCCAACTGCCGTCAACATTTTTCGACGCCTGTAGTCAACCACGATGATGGGCTAGGTCCGCCATGAGGGCCCGGGCGGCGGCCGACAGCTCCTACCAACATCGACCATGCAGTTCATCACGTCAAAGTCGTAATATGTCAAATTTCCCCTGTCCCCCTTTACCAGCACGTAGGCCACAGGTTATACGAAATTCATGTTCGTATAATCTGTGCGCCAGGGAAGCGTCGCAAGACGCGGGTCCCGAAAAAACAAATCAAATTTCCCCTGTTTCGGCTTTGACAAACCCAGCACGTTTTCCCGGTAACCCTGCGAGGACACACCATGCATGATATGGTGTGTCGCCTCCCGTGGGCAGGGAAAGCATGCGCCCCGTTAAAATTATTTTTGTATTTGCTGATGTGCTGCTAGATATTCTTTAATGTTTGTCCAATTTAATATATATATTGTTCATAACAGATTTCATATCATGATTACTATTATTATTCTACTATTTCCCCTTAAATAAATAAATCCTCGGCATTCAATTGCCGTTGCGTGTTCAAAGCCTGTGAGCTCCACCGACTTGGCCCTCGGGTCATCACGCGGTGCGGCTCACAGGTCGCGACAGAAGTGTTCCCCTTCTGTCGTGGGTGGTTTACGGAGCCCTAAAAAGCTCCGGATTCTCACAAAGTGTTCAACAACAAAAATCACATTAAAATAAATAATTAACAAAGCAATATTATTATAATTATTATTATTATGTACCTAAACTAACCTTTTTATACAATAATTATACAATCGAATTATAATATAACAAAATATAATTTTTTTCATGGCATGATCTAAAAAAAAAAAGGTAATTTTGGGTTTATAAGGTTTGCCATCCCTGTTATAAATCGAATGGCTCAAATTTCGGAATTAACTAATGCGAACCAGTGGCACCATGTACGTACAGCTGATCACCCTGCGGATGTTATTTCCCGTGGCATAAGTGCCAAGGAGCTTTTACTAGCAGATCTCTGGTGGCATGGACCAAGATGGATGTCGGATCAAACAAGTCAATGGAATGTTTCAGAAGTGCAATTAATCAAGGATGAAGAGATCCCGGAACAGCGTATAGTAAAACTTGCATTAATGGTTTCTCTACCATTAACTAAACTCTTCGATGCCTTCTCGAACTGGCAGAACTGGCACAAACTAATACATTCAGTAGCATGGTTCTTACGATTCATAAGGTATATGAAGCTAAAAAGAACTATTGAATATCCGAACCATTTATTAGTTTCCGAGTTACAAGACGCTAAAGCCGCTGTGATTAAATGGGTTCAGAGTGAGTCGTTTCACGAGGAGATAAAATCATTAGAATCTGATCAGGAGCTACTGCCAAGAAGCAAAATCAAAAATTTGAAACCATTCATAAAGGACGATCTAATCCACGTCGGTGGACGTCTAGAGTATTCCAGTATATCTTAACAACAAAAACATCCATTAGTACTACCAGCGAACCTCAAAATAACGCATTTAATATTTGAAGATCACCGCCGATAATTGCTACACTATGGACTACAGGCTTTGTTGGCGGAAATAAGAAGAATGTATTGGCCACTGAAAGGACGAGTAATGGCAGATTCAGTAACCTCGTATTGTGTTCAGTGTATAAAGACAAAACCTAAGTTTTTGTTGCCCCTGATGGCACCGTTACCAAAAGGTCGAGTACAATGGTCTCGGCCCTTTACTGTCACTGGAGTTGACTTCGCGGAACCAATTGTCATTAGAAGTGGAATTCGCCGAGTGAGTGGTGGGCTCAACCAATGATAATTATAATTAAATGCAAATAATAATATAAGATATGAAACTCACAGTTTTGTGGAGGGCAGCTGGCTAGCAGCAACTATAGTTAAGCTTATTTATATAATAATTAAATATAGCCCTTATGGCCAAACAATAATAAATAATAATACAAAATTTAATTTTTGTGATGATCGCACTCACAACAATATTATATAAAATAAATTTTTGAAATAACCTGACGATTAGCAACGAGGTATATTAATAACAAGAATAAAAAAAATGTATAAGTGGCTATTGGAGCCAGCGCTAACAATAATATAGAAAACAATGACAATACCGGGTTAGTTGAAACGGATCACAATAATGTATAAAAAATACAATCAAATTAACTATTAGAGTTAATAACAATACAATATGCACTCGTTCCGATGCACGGTTGTTTTTAAAAGAACGATAATACGCGACTGACTTGATGCAACAATTATTATTATATAATTCACGCTTGCTTATGATAATCTTATTGGCGATATGTGTGTGTGTTTGCGAATCGGTGGTGGCAAATATAGGTCATTGACCTACACCGGGTTGTGCGGTATTGTAGTGCTGTGAAGTGGTGCGGGGGCTATTAAAAACTAAAATATTTTCTGACGTCGACATCCTCCCCCCCTTAAAAATCTGATTTTTCAACACTTATTTCATCATCGTGTACTGGAAGGCAACATAGCTTCACTGTTGGTCAACGAATTTCAACTCCACTTGCCGTGCGTAGAGTTACAACTCGAATAACTCCGTCCTTACCCGGGTGAAGCTAAATAATTCCACCTGGTTGGATGGTTGCTTTCTCCTTTTATAATGACCACGTCATTTATTTCCATTGGTCATGTCATGCTCAACCACTTACCACGGACTTGACATTGTGGCAGGTACTCATTCTCCCACCGCTTCCAGAATGTTTGCATGAGATATTGAACTCCTTTCCAACGCCGTATACCCATTGGTGAAGCGTCGGTGAGATCATATTCAGGCGATAGGAACATAAGCTCACTAATTAAAAAGTGTGCCGGTGTTAGCGCTTCTAAATCAGATGGATTGCTACTTAGAGGCGTCATTGGTCTTGAGTTTACACAGGCCTCTATCTGGCATAATAATGTGTTGAGTTCTCTCGTATTTTTTCCGTCATGTGTAAAGAATTTAGTTCAGTTTACAATAATGTATTATTTCATAATCATATACGTTGGTTATTACAGGAAAGATTTTTTGGATTAAGAACTGAAATAGAAGTATTTTTAAGAGGAAAATATTCACTGTTATGGTGTTATCCAACCATTTTTAAGATATAATTTGGTTGACAAAAGTTGCGTATCTTTCAGATATTTTTTTCGTTATTAAATGAGTTAGATTTGAGTATGCAAGGGCCATTAAGTAATGTTTTTACATGTAATAATAAAGTTGAAGCTTTTCTGAAGAAACTTGATCTTTGGATAAAATGAATTCAGGAAAATATGTATGATATGTTTCCATCATATTATAACATAACTGAAGAAAAATTATTAAAAAAAATAAAATTAATGTAATGCAATGTGTAATTAAAACACATTTATCGAAATTAAAAAATAAATTATTAAAGTATTTCCCACCATCTTGTGATATTTGATTAAACAATATGTGGATTCTTAACCCGTTTTTACCTTGTGAAAAACATGAATTATCTTTATTAAATGAGAGCCTACTATTGGAATTATCGTCGGATAGAGGCCTTCAGACGTTCATCAAAAAATTAGGAGCCTCCACCTCCACCTCCACCAGGTACCATCAGACTTCTACCAAAACTGTAGAGGTCTGAGAACTAAACTTAGTATTTTTAATTGTAATGTTGCTGTATTTAATTATATATTTATATTTTTGTCGGAAATTTGGTTATGTAACAGTATGTGGCTTGGAACTAGGTATATCTAACCATATAATAATAATTAGACGTGAAAGAAACATTTCTACCAGCAATTACAGCAGAGGTGGCATGCTTATTGCCATCCGTAATAATATTCCTTCCTCTTTACTAACTACCTCTGTCAATAGCGTTGAACACATATTCGTAAAAATCTCAGTTCACAAAAAAATTATATTGTAGGCTCCGTCTATGTTCCCCCCAGTTCTCATGGTATTTTTTATGAGTCCTTTATTAAATCAGTTCAATCAGTCCCCTCGACCAACAGCGACTGCACTTTAATTCTCTGTGGTGATTTCAACCCACCAAACATTCCTTGGGATAATGATGAGTCCGACCTCGCTTATATTTCTTCATCGAGTTACCGTCTACCTGAATCATTTGTTTTCTTTGACCTTTTTCAATTAAATTATATGCCCTAACTCAGGAAGCTTCTTAATCTCATTTTCTCGTCTACAACTCATTTGCGCAAATTTACCTTTTTTACAACTCATTATCTCATAAAAACATAACTCATTTGCACACAATTTACAAACAATAAAAACCTTTTTTCAAAGAAAATTACCTACGTATAGGGTCCACATGATCTGTGTACCTCCAAATTTTCGAATTAGTCACTACCAGTCTTAGGATTTATATGCAACATTTAAAAAACTTAATAAACGAATTGTGGTGAGTACAGGACGTTTTGATGTCGACAAACTGGAAGACTAATCTACAAATAGTAAATTTAGTTAGAAAATAATGGACATTTTACAAGGGGGGGGGGGGGGAAAGCAGTATCTGACGCAGATGTGGATAGGAACTGGCAGAAAATAAGAAGAGCAACGAATAGTGTAACAACAACGATATTAGGAAAGAAAATCCAAGCATTGGTTCAACAGAATCTGTGGAGAAGCTATTGGGAGGAGAAGAGCAGAAAGAAGCAATTGGCTAAATAACACAAATAGTGAAACTTTATTCAACAGAATATACAAAACTCGTCAAAGAGAAACGAGCAACATACTAAGATGTGAGAAAAGGAAATATCTTCGGGACATGATGGGAAAAGCAGAGACCTACTATAAAACGCATAAAACTAGAAGCATTTACAAGCAGATAAATTACCTTACAGGAGGGAACAAAATAAAAGAAAGGTTCTTAAAAAATGATGACGGGTTGCTAGTAACTTCGAGCGAGGAGATAGCTAAAAAATGAAGTGAGTACTTTGACGAGTTATTAAATTGTGACGAACCAGAAGAAGTCTTCAGTTTTGGCCTAGAAACTTGGAATAAACAAGTTTGTCCAGAACCAACATTAGAAGAGATAAAACTCCAGGTAAAATGGCTTAAAAATCACAAGGCACCGGGGGAGGATGAATTTCAAGCTGAACTACTAAATAATGGAGCAGAGAAACTACTAGTTGCTATGAAAACTGATATACCAGATCTGGAAATCCCAAAAAATACCAGAGGAATGGAAAACAGCGATGACATGCCCAATCCATAAAAAAGGAAGTATGCAAGACTGTAATAATTACCGAGGCATAGTTTTGCTAAATGTGACGTATAAAGTTTTCTCTAACTGTGTCTTATCGTGAATAAAAGAAAATCAGAGAACATTATTGGTGATTACCAGGGAGGTCTTAGGCCTGGAAGATCAACAATGGATCAAATATTTATTCTTAACCAAAAGACATGGTAATTCGACCAAGAAATCCAAGTTCTTTTTATTGATTTCAGAAAGGCATATGAGTTCTACTAAAGGAATTCACATAGGATCTAAGTAAATAAATTATCTGTTCGTTTTTATTAATAAATAATTTAGAACTACTTAGTGTTCATACAACACAAAATGTTTAAACTAGCATGCAGTACGTTAATTATTGGATTAATGAAAATAGTATATTGGTTTGTACAATACTATTTCTTTTAAAAAGTATACACGCCCAATATTTAGTGTGACAATTATGTGTAACAATTATGTGTGACACCTGAAAAACAAATTACACCTATATCTGGCAAATGCCTACACTAACGCCAACTGTATGTGAGGCTACCTCATTACTATTAATTCTGCCTTCGCCTCATTTATTCTGGATAGGCAGTTTTACGTACACGACGACACCAAGGAAAGGAAAAGATCTATCACGAGAATTAAAATGATGCAGTTTAATTATGTCTTTATGATCAGTCCGGTCTGGTGCAATGACTACAGAGCTCACAAAATAAGGACAATACTTTAAATTAATTTAACATCTATTGGGAAAACAAATTAACACTGGGAACGCTGTCAACGCCTATCGTACTGATGATTAGGCAAGTATCCCCCTACGTCGATGTGGGAGATTGTATTTATTTTACCGACGTTTCACATAAATTTTGTCTCGAGTGAAGTGTATTTAAATGTATTTGATAATATTAGTAGAAATTATACTTACCAACGTATACAGTTAGCTATAAAAGCGTATAAAGTTTCCATAACAAAATTAATTTATTGTAAAAAGTAAAATAACCAATATAAAATTATATCTGTACATTCTGAATATGCAAGTTGAAGATAATACCACCATCGTAAGCTGGTTTTCCCAATTGAAATCCGGTTATGGTGATAGTCTGCTGAAGATGTGAAAGAACTCCGAGCTAGACGACCTTGGCTGCCTCTCACACAATACGATTAGTAGCTGGTGGACTTACGCATTGACACTCTCTTGTGGGTGACGTAAGCTCGAGTTTGCGTTGATCGGATGAAATGATGTGATATAAAGATGGCAATAACTTACAAAACGGGTACTGGATCAGAGGTTTCTTTATTTTCCCTCACAATGAATAGGTATAATACTATAATAATATAGACATATAGTACAATATAGGTATGTGATTGATGAATCAATGAATAATAATAACAATAATTGAACAATACTATGCACTCAATGCGACTTACAATAAAAAATATAACAAAACAAAACGCTGTAATAGCGGGAACAAAATAGTATTTTATGTAAGAACACCAATAATAATAAATAAGGGCAAATGTTATTCGCAGAACAACAACAAATTACAAAACCAACGATAGCAGCACATATGATAATATTATAAAATGAGACAAAAGGCCGACCAATAATTGATTACACAATACGAAACAAAGAGAATAAAATAATATACTTAGTTATATCATGGGTGGTGGTAAACTCTCCCGATTTTTAAAACTTATAATTATGTAGATATAAAATAATTATAACCTGCAGGGACGGCTAGACATATTTTATTATATGTTAACATTGTAATTCAATAACTCAAACATTATTATAATTTTACCCCACATAAAATTATGGTCATCCTATATTATATAGGTACCTATATTTATATTATATAAGCATTTTAAAGTTGAATGTTCTACACTTCAACTAAGAAAATTCCTCTTATTATATTCTCCGATAGCATTTATTTATAATAGATACACATATTAAGCCGGGTTTACACGACGCGAGTCTGATGCGCGAGGCTTGATGCGCGAGTCAAGATTCGACATGATTCGACCCGTCTGAACTAGCCTCGGGTGATAAGCGAGTCAAGCGAGGATGCCTCGTGGCGAGCGGTAGCTCAGTCGGTATTTGGGCGCGCGTCAAAGAAGATTCGCTGGTTTGTTTCGAGTCGTGTGAACTACTTCTTTGAGCGTCTTGCCTCGCACGTAGCGCCATGGATCAAAATCAATGTATTAAATTTATTGAGTTATACCGAAATTATCCAGTTTTGTGGAATCCAAAATTAAAAGATTACCATAACCGGAATAAAAAAGAAGATGCATGGAAAGACATCAGCGCAGAAATGGACATTCCCGTCCATATTCTAAAGCCAAAAATGAAGAGCCTGATGGGAACGTATAGGAGTGAACGGTCAAGAGAAAATAAAAAAACTACTGGATCAGGTGTGTTTCAATTCAAAAAATACATAGGTAAATAATTACAACATATTAATATTTTAATTGTATTTAATTTTTATTTACAGGTACTGACAGCATCTACGTGTCAAAATGGTTTGCGTACAAATATTTTGACTTTCAATCAGACAAAGATACTCCGAGGGAAACAATAAACTCCTTGAATGAAACACTGGATTTGATAAATGAAGTAAGTTTTTTTTTTAAATATTTTGTATTTAAAATAGTTGGTATTTGTAATTATAAATATAAGAAAATAATATAAGAAATAATATTTGTACTACTTGTTACTTCTATAGATATACAATATAGCTTACCTAAATTAATACAACATCAAATTATATAATATTATAATTCCTGACAATTTAATATGTTATTAGATTATTTAATATAAATTTTGCCATGGTAACACGTCGTTGAAAACCAAATGCGACGCAATATGAAAGCGTATATTTTTCACGTGTTCAGATGTTCTTCGAGGAACATTTCGAATTGGCAACATAGATGTCATCTGTTGATCACTTCTCAATCTGCCATTTACGACTTCCCCTTCTTTTTCTGTGTCTAAAGATCCTGGGGGTGTGTATACTTCACTTGAAGCGTGAGAGCGTAAAAAATTGTGCAAATATATAGTTGTCATTGTTACTTTTGCTGCCACGTCAGGTTGCAATAACATGGGTTTTCTTAGCACACGAAAAACAGCACTCAATATTCCAAAAGCATTTTCCACAACCCTGCGAGCTCTGGAATGACGATAATTAAATACACGTTCAGGTGAACCACTATCTGGATTTCCCGTGAATGGTGTCATTGTGTAATTATTCAACGCAAATGCTTTGTCACCCAATATCATATATGGTACTCGTACAACATATGGAATTTGTAAAGCACATGGATCGGGAATATTTAAGGCGTGGTTTTCCAGTTTTTTGTACAATGTTGTATTTTTAAAAACCCCACCATCCGATATTCTGCCTTGGCAACCCAAATCGACGTATATGAAATTGTAGTTTGCATCGACCAGGGCAAAAAGCACAATACTGAAACTGTTCTTATAGTTATAGAATTCGGAACCACTTAAGTTGGGAGCTTGTATCATTATATGTTTGCCATCCATAGCAGCAATGGCATGGGGGAAGGACCATTTTATTTTGAATTCGTTTGCCTTTTCCAGCCATTGTTCTGTTGTAGTTGGTATCTAAAAAAAAGTATGACGTATTAAGGTATTTTTAAACGTTTTTGAGACACTATTTATTTTTGATTCTGAACGGAGTGATATTTTTTTATTTTTTATTTTTTACCGATAATTGGAGGAAAACTCATGGATTTTTAATTTGGCTGTTAATCAAAAACCAAAAACTGTAAATACTTGAAATTTTCACCAAATTTTGATTTTAATTTACGTTTTATCGTTTTAAAATCGTCATTAGTATAAAAACAATATCATATCACCAATTACTTTATCAGTAACATTATTACATTTGTTTGTTAGGAAAAACATAAGTTATAATGATAAAAAAAACCACAAAATAATTATTTATAAATTAGTTGTATTAAAATATGTTCTGTTATTATTATAAATTATTATTCTTATTTACATTTATAAATTATTATCATATTTTAATATTTTATTTTATTATTTTTGATATTATCTAGAATCCACAGGAAGAAGGATTAGAAGCAATTACTGCAGAACCAACATTAGATCATTCTACCGATACTATAACATCAACTGATGCATCTCTCAACAACAGTGTTCAACAACGTGCTACAAAACAACAACGCTCAGTCAAAAAAAAAAAGGTTGATGAAGATGAAGATTCTCAGCTTATCAAAGAATCGTTTGAACTTTTAAAATTGTCTGTTGATGTGATGAGTGACTCATATAACAGTTATGGGCAGTATATTTCTAATGAGCTACGAAAATATGATAGTCAGACACTAGCAATGGTTAAAAAGTCATTTGCAGATACTTTGTTTAAAGCGGATATGGGGATGTTGTCATGCACCGACCTAGAGCCAAGGTACTTCATGACTGACACGCCTCTTCAAAGATCACATGGGAGCTCAACTTCATCAGAATTCAATATTAACCATGGGTCACCCTGGACCACAAGTACACAGCACTCTATGTATTATCCAAACACTGGGCCCTCCCGAACTCCGACTCCATCTACAGAAACAACTGTTCCTCAGTTGTTTCCTTCAAAAACAGGTGAAACATCACAAACCCAGAACAACCCAGAAGAAGGCAATTTATTATTTGAATATTAATTATTTATACTTGACAATTTAATTATAATTATTAAGTTGATTGTTTTTAAGAAGTTTTTTATTAAGTTTTGGGAAAGGTAAATTATTTATTTGAACACGTTGGTTTTTAAATAAAGAAAGGCATTAATCTGTAAACATACATACCTTAATATATTGTTGAAGTGAGTCATTTATTGCATCACATACTTCTGAAATTATTCCCGATATTGAACTCTTTGAAATCCTGAATAGGTACTGCAGGCTTGTAAATGAATCACCTGTGGCAAGGAATCTCAGGGTGAGAGCCAACCTTTCTCTTGCAGTTATTGCTTCTCTCATATTAGTATTCATTCTTGTAATTTTAGGACAGACCAGTGAAGCAAGATATTCGAAATCCTCCAATGTCATACGAGTAAAATTTTTAATTATGTCGTCAATAAGTTCGACTTGCATATCTTTCATAAGTCGATTCCTATACTGCAACCGTTGTTGAAACAAATGTCTACACCACCAACGTCGCAGTTGTTTGCTTCGCATTTTTTTTTCTTTAAAATTTGAATCGCAATAATGGCAAATGACGCAGCTGCAACTGGAGGTACTGGCACACGTATTGCCGCCATCGTTGCCTCACATAAACTATGGTTCGCCTTGAATCACATTGCTTTGCGCATAGATACGTATCGTGTAAACATTTAGGTGAATCAGATGTCTCGCGAAGCAGCCTCGCGAATCTTGCCTCGCGCATCAGATTCACGTCGTGTAAACCCGGCTTTATATAATTTACAATTACTCATACAACACGAAATGTAGTAGTCACAATAATAATAACACAATACATAGAATATGTGTTCTGGAAAAACACCTGAAAAATACCATTTGGGTCAAATATAGTTATACATATTATTACATACCGACATAGTTCCTACAGTCTATACTAAGTACTAATTTATTATTATATCTACTGAATTCATTACAAAGCAAGTAGCAACCTTAACCTGTTTTTATAACTTATGAATTATAAACATTAAGCATTCTCATACATACCAATATACAATTTATTATGAACATGATCAATTCACATCTAGTAGTGGCTTATTTAGGGGGGAGAACAATGGGGGGCAATTTCACCAGGCAGCACTTTTTGGGGGGACAAAAATTTTTGTGGAAGCTTTTTTTCGAAAACAGATTTACAATGATTTAGGTAGTTAGGCAAACAATGTCAATAAAACGTTAAATTAATATTTAATATAAGCAAAGCCATTCTGTGCAATCAATTTCTACATTAATAATACTCGTGCGTATTGGTTTGTCATTGAATACCTAAACGTATTGTTCTGTGCCTAAAGGCTAAACTAAACATTTCTTGTGGACTATGATGTTGGTAACATCGTACTGATAGTACAAGAGGGCCGTATATCAAAAATGGTATAATATACAGGAGAGCGTTTTTAATATTTAATAGCTTACAGACTTCATTAATTTTGCAAATTATCTTTAATCACATATTACAAATCGTATATGAACATTTCTTGTAAGTTTAATTATATACTTTTTAAAAACTTGAACATACCAGTAAGAGTATTTTTTTTTATTAAAACGATAAATATTTTAAGATAATATCTCATATTATGGACTTATTGCTTTGATAATTTCATTAACTACAATAGGTAAGTAGTTATGCAATCAGAATTTATTGGTCAGACTTAGTTCTAAGGTTATAACCTTTTGAAGATTCCAATTTTGAATATTTTACACCAACACAAATTATTCCACGAACCTACTCGAAAAACTAGATTTCAAACTTTATTAAATAGTATTATTAACGTTCAGTAGATATTTTAGATATGATAAATGTCATTGAATACGAAATAATATACAAATTGACTCATGACATATTATAACAATCTTTGGTACCTATCTACCTTCTACATGTAATGTGTTATTACTTATTGTACATTTTTGACTGCAGTTCGCCAGTTGAACCTCGGCTTACAGGTCTTTGTTTATTACATGTACACAGGGAATTAAATCCAAATAACTTAATAGAACCAGTCATATAGACTGTTTTTCTTATAAAAAATAAGCTTCATTTAAAATTGTTTGTGTAAATTATAAAATATAAATATTGTGATATATTGTGTAGAAGTTGTAAATTGCTATGTAGTTTTGCCCCTAACCTAAAAAAAAATAATAAGCTCTAGATCCACTATTGATTCATCTAGCTTATCAGTATTCATCTAGTATTTCTGAATTCTGACCAATACACACATACGCACAGGCACTAAATTTTGGTGTTAAATCTTAGTTGATCATTTTATATTTTTAGGAACAATAATTGATAAAAAATTAAAATTAAATAATTAATTTAATTTAGAAACTGGTATACGGTTTAAAATGTATTATAAACTAGCTGCTCCCGTGCACTCCGTTGCCCGGCAAACAATAATAATTATTATAATAGCTTCAAAACCCATGAAAACCAAAGGTAAAAGGACACACAGATAGACAGACGGTCAGACAAACATTAATTTTTATATATATAGATCACAATATATATAATATAAATAAGAACTAATAAAATATTTAAAGAAATTCCCAACACTATTTTTACAAAATTTAGTACCTATTATATTATAAAATGTCAAAAATTAATTATTCAAGTTCAATATAATATAGGTACTCAACTGTTATGAATTAAATTGAACAAGCATTATTATATAAGTTCTAATTTATCTATACACTTTTATTGTTTAAATTATTATTTATTAACTATATTCACTATACCTTAAAATAGAAACTAATTAATTAAATTAATATCAATATAAATAAATAATATTATATTATTTTCTTAACAGACGAAATAGAAAAAATAAATAAACGCAAGTATACTATTAACATAACAATAAATTCAATTTTTATTAAAATTAAAAAAGGGGGGACAAGTGAGTAGCTCTCTGCTATTTCTATACAGTAGTTGTCGAACATACGTTGTCGCAACTTTCCGGTAAAATTGTTTTCTTTGTCAAAGGTAAAGCAATTTGTGGGGAATCTTCTATTAAATTGTCTAATATTAGATATGAAAATGAAAACTTTTATGAATTTCCGACTGAAAAATAATTCACAAAACGTGAACAATTTCTCATGGCTAAAAATTGCTTTTAATTGTTTAATTATAATTCTTTATTTATGAAAATGTTATTGGGAACAAAGATAGTTATGATACATTATTTTAATTGTTGTCAAAATGTAAGATAACATACAATCATGAACAATAAAAAAAAATTACAAATATGAATAGTTATCATTAATTGACAAAATTAGTAAATTGCTCCATATGAACATATCATAGTCATGCAAAAAGTCCAAGTAGGGACTCAACCAAGTTCTTACCAAAAAACAAAATAGTATCTGTTAGTTTTTAATTACTATTGTAAGTAGTAATATATAATTTGAAATTTAAATCTACACAAAATCACTATATGACTATATAAGTATTGAATAGTAACGACAGTAACGTTAATATTTGTTCTTAACATTATTAAATTTGTAAAATAATATTTTTTAGAGTGTTTTTCAGACTTTTCATGTAATATTAATACACGTGTAACAGATTTAAAATACGGCAAGTATCCAATACAGTGAGAACACAATAGTTAGCAATTAAATAGTTGCCAAATAAAATACAATTGTGATTGTTTTTATCAAGCTGATTTTTGAGAGGAATTTGAGGATTTTGAGGGAAATTGACATGGTTTTAGACTTAAGAGGAAAATGGAAATTAGTTTTTTTTTGAGTACTTGAAAATGGAGACCGGAGAAAACAGTACCTAGATATCTAATTTGTGGAAAAAATACACTCACTCTTTATAAAAACTACTCACTGAGAACCTGATTTAAAAAAAATCTGTCACCGTCATTGGGTATTTGGGTGGGAAATAAAATTGTATTATTATAAATAAATTAGGAATATAAATCATAAAATAAGTGGGCAAGAGGATGTCGCACTGCTGTACAGTAGGTTACAAGTGGGTCACTGTAATTGCTGATGATTTTATTTCAATGATTTAATATCATTTATATAAGAAAAACGATTCTGAGCAAAGACGGTCAGTCAGTCTATGATGTTACTAAGTATATTTGATTAAATTATTGTGAATAAAGTAATTTTTATAAAACCTATGTACGCCGTGAAACTTTGTTTTAAATTTTCAATACTTACCTATAAAAATTGAACATTTTAAACATTTTTAACTACAAAATAATTATTAAATTTTGTCAAAATTCGAACTTAAAATGCTTATAAAAAAAATCATGAATATTTATTTTTAATATTTTTCAACTAATATTATAACACTATATTACCGTCAGTTTTATATTTGGTTTTGAATACCCATGCATTTCGTAATGCAAACTTGCCCTGAGATAAATTAACTAGTGACCACGTCTTGTTTTCGTGTAATGACGTTATTTCATTGCGCATAGCGTTTTCCCATTCGTTTTTATGTGGTCCTGTAATCGCTTCGTTGCGATTTAATGGCTGGTTGCAATTGGCGATGAACGACGACACATTATTTCTGATCGGCACTTTTAGTGTGTTCCGATCCCGCAATACCATGCCACTCCTGTTGTCGACCATCGTCGATTCGACCTTGACTGGATCGTCCTTGATCTGAGTCGGTGTATCTGTGAATTCTAACTTGTCTACAATTATATTTTCAATTTCATTACTTTCGTTTTCGAATATAATGTCTCTAGACACTGAAATCGTATTTGTTTTCGATAAAACACACGATAACCTTTCGTGTTGTTCGAATAGCCAAAAAATATTCCTCTTTCACTCTTTGGATCCCACTTCTTATGTTTTTGTTTTGGTATGTGTGTATATACGACAGTACCAAAAACTCGTAAATGTTTAATATCTAGCATGACCTTATAATATAACTCGTACGGTGAATTATATTTAACTGAACTGGTTCCTGTTCGATTAAGCGTGTAAACAGCCGTGTTTACAGCCTCTGCCCAAAGTGAGACATCCAGATTTTTCGCACAAATCGTTGTCCTCGCTGACTCTACGATTGTACGATTTTCTCGTTCGACTTTTCCATTCTGCTCTGGCGTATATGGAACTGTAGTCTGGTATCGTATGCCGTATTTTTGCAAAATACCTGTAATTTCTTTATTAACAAATTCCAACCCGTTATCCGGTCTTAATATTTTAACCTTATAACCTGTTTCTGTTTCTACACTTTTTACAAATATTTCCAAAATATTTTTTACTTCATATTTATTTTTAATAAAATATACCGTCCTGTAATGCGAGTAGTCGTCCTTGAATAATAAGAAGTATTTCAAACCACCTATGGAGTCATTCTGCATTGGTCCACATAAGTCTGCGTGAATTAGGTCATTCACATTGAAATATTCTGTACTACTCTTACCAAATGATTTACGACTTTGTATACCCATTATACGACTGCTGCACATGAAAACGTCATCTTTAGCCGAAAACACGATGTCGTGTTTCGCCAAACAACTTTTCACGTACTGTATATTCTGGTGTGCTAACCGCTCGTGCCATACAGACAACCTGTTTTCGACTGCTACTGTCGCGTAGCTGTTTCCATTTGTCGGTACTTCGACTTTGATCTGCAATTCAAACAACTTTCCGCAACGCTTACCTGTGCATACGGGTTTACCATTTTTTGTGAACATACACGTTTTATTATCCGACGTTAATTCTAAACCTTTATCTAACGCCGCTCCGCACGAGAATAAATTAAATTTTAAACCCAGCACGTGCAATACATTTGCCATGTATTTTTCTTCCAATTACCGTTCACGTATGATAATATATTAATATTACCTTTTCCTGTTGCATACAGATTTGTACCATCACCTATCGTGATTTGTTGCGTGTTTTCTAATGGTTCATAACTTGAAAACCACTCTCGATTCGCGCTCATATGATGTGACGCGCATGAGTCTAATACCCACACATCTGTTGTAGTATTTTTAATCATTGACTCGCTTACAAATGCATTTAAATTTGTACTTGTAGTACCGATTTTTTCACCGTTCATACTACGTAGGTTATTCCTACAATCTCGTTTATAATGCCCGATTTACCACAGTAATAACATTACACTTTTATTAGTAAATACTTTTTTACCTTTACCATAACTGCCGTTTCTTCCATCAGATCTGTTTTGAAATTTGGCTGGAAATGCACTAGATTTCTCTTGTTCGCCAACTTCACCTTTGATCTAGATCATCTGTGATTCTTCAATCAACAACCGACTAGTTAAATTATTTATTGTTTTGTTTCCCGCTGGGATAGAATCCCAAGCACTGTAAAAACGATCATATTCTTTTAGTAATGTCATTAAGATTTTTTCATAACCATGTTATCCGTAACTGGTTCACCCGCTACACTCAGTTGTCTTCCTAAATTGACCAATTTAGAAATATGCGTCGACATGTCATCTGTCGGTTCCCTTGAATAACTGAACAATTTTTGTTGAAGCAAATGTATACTTGCCTCAGACTTCTGCTCGTAAATACTCAGCAGTTTCTCCCACATTTCAAATGCAGTCTCACAGTTAATCAAATATTCTAATGGACCTTCGTCCACTGAGGTAACTATTATTTTTTGACATTTAGCGTCTGCTTTTATCCAGGCATTTGTATGCCTTTGCCAACGTGCTTTGGCATCCTCAGTCGTCTCTGTTTCCGACAACTTCTTGATAGGTAATCCTGGTTTAGACTGTTCACCTGAAACTATACCACCTATTTCCAAGGCAATAAGTATTACCTTCATCTGGAATTTCTATAACGACCAGTTTTCCGCACATAATTTTGCTATCTTCACCGAGTCTTCTATGACCGATGGATCCCGTATACTTGACCTGTATACAAATTTACCAACAAAGTTTTACCATGTACGCTGTTCCGCCGTTTTCCTGAAATCCAGGGTATCTCCGACTGGTTGTAGCTTTCTGCGTTAATACAAATATAAAAATACTTCGATCATGAATCCACTAGACTGTATGTCTGGGCAACTGAGTCATGGGTAACTGTGTCCTGGGCAACTGTGTCCTAGGCCCATAACCTGTTGAAAGTGACGCTTGACGGACTAATGACTTTAGTATTAGTATAAATGAATAACAACACGACAATATTATTATATATAAGTATAATATATTATAACGTACAACTGGAAAATTTAACTGTGACAATACACACACACCGTATACGCACTGTACGATGGTGGCTGTGCAAGTAAGTATTACATACTACAAAGGTCCTATATATATGCACCACTGAGGTCGTGTTACATCCGTAAAGAGAGTGAGTCGTATACTTGTATAACAAGCTACTAAAAGGTACACACGTGTCAAGGTTGATTACTAGTATTAATCGTATATTTCAAAAGATAAAGATAAAGATAATGCAACCATAATGCATCTAGATAGATATAAAAGATAACTCAACTCATATTTATCTAGATAAAAAAAGATAAATTTTTTTTTAAATGGGTTTTAATTTTAGGTATATTTTAGTTGGGCACTAGGAACATAATAATAATAATAATGATATAAATAAAAATAATTACATTATTTATTAACCATAAACTTGCTTTGAGAATCTGTATAAATATTTAAAATGTAGTTGTACGATTGCGCAATTTTATCAATAAAAAATGTATCTAGGTGAGTTCATTTAGATTAGTAAAAAAATTATCTTAGGTGAACGTCTAGATACCTTGTAACTATTTATCTACATAAGATAAAAGATGAACAAATAATTATCTAGATAAATTTATTAAGATAAATCTGAACACCGGTCAAAATTCTAATATTAACAACCAGTGAAAATTGCATGAATATACGGTTATTTATTTTTGAGTTGCATCTAAAACCAAAATCTATTTTCATTAATTTTATATTGTTTTTCCCAGTGGTTTTGAAAACTATTGGGAATTTTAAATCTTGACGTTCCGAATGCACCAACTAAATTCACTTTCTCATCAAACAAGATACTGTTGATGAAAATCAAAGCAGTTTTACTGCACCAAACGGTGATGACAGGCACATAAATAATAAAAAAATAAAAAAACACACATCATTGTATAATCATACATTCATCGCTCCGCTCAAAATTTAATAACATACAAATAAAATGTAATAAATTATTGTAGAATAATACAAGTGTTATGTACATTTTATTAGGGAAAAATAAATTCAAAAATGCCATCAAATCACATAATTTAAGTAAGATCATTATTATAGATTTAATAATGTACCTACCTAACTTTAATTGATTAATAAAAATGAATTATGTTTCATTGATGAGTATTAATAAAGTTGACATTCTGTAAAAAACAAATATAGTTTTTAAATTATTCTAAAATATTTTAATGGTTGCTGCTGGCACAATGCACGTCTTTTCAATGGTCTCACTCTAAACCTGTCGAGTATCAACTAACCAAAGTGCACAGTAAAAGGATAAACTATTGTACATTATCATACAAGTATTCCTTGTTATACGTCATCTAACAGTACAAACTTAATCTATGATTGTACCTTATACATGCTTATATAAAAACATTATTTTGTATTAAGCTAACAATAATATGTTCACCCCCAAAATGTAATTTATACAATAATTATTATATTTGTATGGACATGACATCATGTAATACATTAGGTATTTTACCAATTTAAGAAAAAAAAATGTTAATATATAATTTAGTAACCATATTTGTGTTTCTATTATTTCTGAATAAAAAATAAACATCATTATAACAATTATGATTTTAGAGAATTCTGTTTTTGAAATGTTTCATTATATGTCCATAAAATAATGATAAGTTAGTACATCGTTCATGAAATTAGTTTTTACATGTTGTAGAGGACAAATTCAAAATATATAATTATAATTATCTCTAAGAATCTTATTTTTTTTTTTTTGTAGGTTTGGAAGTAAAATCTAGAATAAAAAGTAAGTTTGTGGAATTAAGTTATAATACCTATATTTATAGTATTATAAAAACTAATATTAGCAAACGCAAGCCTGGGCATAAACAAGTTAAAAATTTAAAGTTAAGTTAATTTTAACTTGTTAACTTGACTTTTTTAAATTTTATTTTCATTAACTTAATTTTTAACTTAACTTACTTTAATTTATATTAACTTAATAAATAACGAGTTACCTTTAATCAGATTCAAGTTAAGTTAATTTATAAATAATTGAATAATAAATATAATAAAAATAAAAATTATTATTGATGATGCATATTACATAACCATTTACTAGAATAGAAAATTAGAAATATTGTTAAATTTATTTATTGTTCCACTAACCAGAATTCTTCAAGAAAAATAACTTAATTATACATTTAGCAATAGCCATTTAGGTGTATCGTGTACATGGTTTTTAAGAAATGGATGAGGTAACTAGCATATGGGTACTCAGTGTAATGACCCTAAGATGATTTTTTGTAATTTTTTTTTCTACCTTCAAAATCAGGGTTTTTTCAAATTATTCTTACAACTTTATCTTAAATGTAAAAATAAATACTCAAGTTGTATTTTTTTGTACAATTTTTATATGAATCGAGGCGTCACATCATTTTCGAGATTGTCGCGCGTTTTTCAAGCTCGAATCGCCGACTAAAAAAGAGTGGTGTGGCACATCAATTTGTATGAGAAAACTACAAGATAAATAGTGGTGATAGTTATTTGTTGAAATTTAATATACACAATTAATTAAAACATTGTTTTACATTTTCAACTAATAAAAATGATAAATAATAACAAAATTAGGGTTAACAGAGTTTTAAAGGATTGAATTTACTGACATAAATTTAAGTTAGGTATGTGTTTTAGATGTACAGGTAATAAAATATGGTCACTTTGATCCGTAATTTCATACCTCATAAGTTAGATATAAAATAAACCAACTATTTGTGTTCCTATTTATAGTGAAATTCCGGTTTTGGATATCGCAGTAACATATTAGTTATTTTGACTCGATAAGATAAACATTTAATGGTGTACTTATTATTAGTTTAATATTATTACTTTAACTGTTAATATTGAATTGACCATATTTCTTAAATAAGGAACATTAGTTGATTTGATTAGAGCTGAGTCCAATACTCGCCATTGAACAACACTTTAATTCGTTTTTAAGATTTAAAAGTTTTTAACAATGGATTACACTAACGTTGAATATGCAAATATGGTTTTCATTTTGCGTAAGTACTAATTCATTTAATTAGCTCAATTAATTAGATTATTTATAACTAATATCACCAATTTTTGATGTGTAGCATTAATAACTGTATTTTTTTTTTATCCCAAATCATACCTGGTTAACTATTTTAAGTGGCGTGAGTGATATGTAATAAATTATTACTAATAATAAACAAAGTATTTATTTGTTCATTTATTGAGTCTAGGTTTAGCAGATGAAAATGAAAATCTTGCATCTAGATTATGGGCAAAACGATTTCCACAGAGTAGAATGCCTCAACCAAATACTTTTTTAGAAACTTATCGTCGTTTGAGAGAAAGTGGTAAGACTACTAAATAGATTTGTGATTTTCAATAAGTATGCACTTACAAATTTAAAATGTTGTGTTTTTCAGGTAACGTGAGACCTGGGAATATTAATCGTGGACGCCTGAAATTTGTACGTAAAGTTGCTAACGAAGAATTGGTACTTGATTTTGTACACGAAGATCCTGAACTTAGTGTCCAACGTATAGCCTCAAGAATTGGAATTTCTCCATCTGTAGTATGGAGAATATTACACCAAAATAACATGTATCCTTACCATCGGCAATGAGTTCAAGATTTATTACAACGTGACTATCCTTCAAGGTTGATTTTTTCGCAAACAATTATTTATAGATTCACAATAAATCCAATTTTTTTAAAAAATATTTTATTTACTGACGAGGCTGCATTTATCAAAGATGGGATTTTTAACCAACACAACTCACATTTGTGATCTGAGGAAATCCATATGCCATTCGTATAAGGGTTTCCCAGTACAAATTTAGTATAAATATTTGGTGTGGTTTAGTTAGAAATACTTTATTAAGCCCACATGAACTACCGGCTAGAATAAATGGTCAAGGATTTTTACATTTTATTATGTATGAGCTTCAAGTACTATTAGAGAATGTACCACTGGAAGAACAAGAAACAATGTGGTTTTTGTTAGATGATGCACCTCCTCAGCATGCAAATGCAGTTCAACAACAATTGCATTATCTTTTCCCAGACAAACTTATTGGTAGACAAGCTGGAAACAATGCTCAATATCGCACAGACATAACATGGCCACCCCGTAGTCTTGATTTTAATCCATGTGACTTTTTCTTATGGGGTTATATGAAAGAACTAGTTTATTCCAAAGAAGTCAATAGTAGATATGAACTTTTGATGAGAATACATAATGTAGCTGATATCATTTGTCAAACACCAAGTTTGATTGAAAAAACTTAGAGTTCATTACATCGTCGTATGGAAAAGTTTATCGAAGTTAACCGGGGTCACATTGAACAACTTTTGTAGAATAAAATTGATTATAAAAATAAAGAGTATTAAAATATTATGATTATTTTACAATGTAAAACAATGTGTTAATTAATCGCGTATGTTAAATGTCAACAAATAACTATCACCACTATTTATCTTAGTTTTCTCATACAAATTCATGTGCTACACCATTATTTTTTTGTCGGCTATTTGAGCTTGAAAAACGCGCGACAATCTTGAAAATTATGTGACGCCTCGATTCGTATGACAATTTTGCAAAAAAATATAACTTGAGTATTTATTTTTACATTTAAGATAATGTTTTAAAAATAATTTGAAAACCCCAGATTTTGAAGGAAGAAATTTCAAAAAAATCATCTAAGGGTCATTACACTGAGTAGCCCCATAAACTAGTTACCTAATTCATTTCAGAAACATCCTGTATATAAAGATATACCATACCATACTGTGGCATACGGGCATATTGTAATAATAATAACAATAATAATAACTAATAAATACTAATAACTAATAAGTAATATGATATTATATTATTATATTGACATAGATACAGATCACGAATGTACAATTATCAAGAACATAATATTGTTGAATATTGTTGTTATAAAAAAGTTGTTTTTAATTAAAATCAATTAAGTTATGCTCATATATTGGCTATTTCCTGTGTTCAATAATATATATGATTTTTATTATTTTAAACCATATTAATGGGTATATTTATATACATATGAAAAAAAAATTATAGTAATAATAATATTAACTTAACTTAAGTTAGTAAGTTAATTGAAAATTTTCATATAACTTTTAACTTAACTGAGTTAAATAAAAATTAGGTTAACTGTAAACTTTTTAAAATGTTTTCTATAAACTAAACTTAACTCAATTAAAAATTATCATGAAATTGCCCAGGCTTGAGTCTAAACGTATAGTTCCAATAAGAAGTTAACGTATGTTTTTTATGTTTAAGTTCTCACGGGCAAATGGAACAACAGTAATTTTTTTTTTTTTTGATAATTTTTCTGGGGTTTAAATTTAAAAAATACGGGTAATTGGGTGACGGTCTGCTGTATATTAGGTGTCTAGAGAGTCACTGTAATATGGATGTGTTAAATTTGAATTCAATGTTATAATATCACAAAAATGGTCTGTCAGCCTATAATATTACTAAGTAATTATATTTTATGATATTATTGTGATTAAAGCAAAGACTGGAACTGAAAATAAAAAACCGGTTCTAGAACCGGAAGAGAAAATTAAATAGGTTCTTTAAGGTTCAAAAATAAAATAATTTTATTTATCATAATTTAATGATATTACTGTTTTGTATAAAAACTATGTATGATTATATGAGTTTTCTAATATTTCGTATACTATAAATTAAACCTGTATTCCGGAACGATATATATGTACAATTATTATACTTTTCAGTACCTAAATTGTCTGGAATCGGTACCAAAAATATTTGGAACCGATAACTTTATTTTATTTTTTTTTCAAAAAACCAGAACCGAACCAGAACAGTTGTTTTATTTTTGGAGGACCAGTACTTGAACCGATAACAATAAATTCAGGAGGTCCCAGTCTTTGTATTGAAGTAATTTATTTTACTAATAGGCATTAGTACAACAGTAGGTTAAATTAATTTTTGTTTTCCGTTGTGTATAAAATATAATGATATACCTACTCTAAAATTTTTGAGTAGGGGTAGTGAATACCTACTAGAAAATACGTAGTAGGATATTTCTACGGTTATTTGTTTTAGTGTTACACCAAAACCCAAAGTCTATTTTGTCAAAAACTGACTTTCTGTAAAAATTCCCATTTTTCCTTTTTATTTTTTTTTTAATTTTGACCCCTAAAAGTACCAAATAGATTCACTTTCCTATCAGAAAATATGCAGTTGAAGAAACTCTAAGTATTTTAACTGTCCTAAAAGATGATGACAGACACAAAAAAATTTTTTAATGAGATACACAATGTGTATTACACATCATTCTAAAACCAATACATTAATCGCTTCATTCGGAATCTAAAATATTATAATATATACGTGTAAATACTTACGAAAGTCAGTAAATTATGTATAAAAAAATTTTCAAATATTGATACGAACAAAAGTAATTTCATACTTTCGTTTGTCTGATCTTATTCTTTAAAACTCTGTATGACGAGATGAGGCATGTGGCATGTCCAGAAAATAAGAGTACTTACTCAATTTTCTATTTTATCTTTAAAGAATTATATTTTCATAAAAATGTATGGTTTCGTTCATATATTATACATGTTAGTTATTTTTCCACATAGGTAGTCATCTTTTCGATCTATGCAGGCAACTTTTTGGAAAAAAACCTGGTGTCGGTGAACTGGAAACAAATCAGTCGTTTCCCCTTGAAGCAAAAATTTGATCTAAATGATTTCTTTTCCGTCCCAAAATACTGTGACCATGCATTTTTTTCCCAAAAATTAGGTTTTTTATTTTTGGCAAACTGGTAGTTGGTGTGTGCTGTGTTGCTACTGTGAAGAATTTATTTTTGTCCTAGGAGTCAGGAGTATAATGAGTTACCCAGGTTTGATCTTCAAACAACCTGATGGGATTTCTAATTGATATATTTCACACAAACACACACTACAAGTTAAGTTTTTGGACAAATGAGCTCCACCAGTGCTTGATGTGTTCAGGAGAATCCCAACTATCGTTCAGTGTTCCCAAGTGTTTTTTTTAAATGTGCCTGATTCGAGTACGCCTGGATGGAATGAAACTTCTTTCAGTAATTCAGCCGATAGAATATTAGGATCGTATTAAATTATCACAATTATCGTGTAAACAACTGAAAATGTCGCGTTCAGCTCTTATCAAAAATAATATCTAATGATTCAAATTAAGGGTGCCTTCACGGCAAGGCGTTACTTAAATATAAATATCACACTAACGACCTTATAATAATAAAGATGGTATTAAAATGGATAACCCGAGCAAAAAAATTGATTTTTTTGTAATTGAAAGTAATGGTAGTATATAATAATAATAATATGTTACAGATAATAATATGGCCTACTGATTAAAGAATAATACAGTTTAAATATAAAATATATAAATGTGAGATGCCTATTTGGCATCCACTAGGTGATAATAATACAATATAATGCTTGATTAGCACCTAAACATAATAATAATTGAATACAGAATATTGAATAGTGTAACGATTATCATCATCGACATCGTACATTACTCCCTACGTTGAGCACGGCTAATATGCTGAGTGTTAGTAATTGCAAATGTGTATATATATATATATATGTATGAAATGTATATTATGTTGACGCGATGTTTAGCTCACATTGTGTAAATAAACGACCTGGACGCCAGGCGACAGACAGTTATGAGAGAGGTAGTCAATAGAGTCTATAGTCGGCGGTCGATAGTAGAACTCGAGGGCTGACAACGACCTGAAGAGGACTCGTGGACGACCGCCTCAACCCACATTTGGACATCGGCACCCACGTCACACCTGGAGTTATAATTTATAAGTATACTTTCGATGTTGTAACTTGTAGTAGATAATAATAATATACATTAATATCCAATAACAGATATGCATATATATATTACGTTGAGTACTTTGCTTCACATAAAGTAACCCTGATCCCTAGTTATAATATCATACACCGAGGTCGAGTCTCCGAGACCTCGTTGATATAAATAGAGCGACACCTGAACGAGTAAGAGCCCAGGTGAAGAGGAGACGTCACAATAGTAATTGAATGCAGAATATTTAATAATAATTGATTACAGCTCGTCAACTGGTTACCTGTAGAGCTGGTATCCGTTGGCGGCTTCGAACCATACGCTACCGTCTCAGGATGCACATATTTGGACAATCAAAACACAATATTATAATAATTAAATGTGTGACAATCCCGAGAACGTACGACTAACAAGCCACTAGCTCAGACGAATAAATCACTGAACACATGTAATTCACAATGTCATCAAATTCACGTGCTTCTGTAAGTATCTCGTGATGCGCCCTGAATGGGAGAATAATATTATTGGTTGAATGAAACAAATTACTGAACGATACTTACAGAAATAAATTCACAGGAGACGAGCAGAAAATTATAGGATAAGTATGCATTGAATGAATGAAAAACGAAGAGGAATGTATTGAATGAATGAATAAAAACGAAAACGAATGTATTGCCGTATTGAATGAATAAATAAAAACTCTGGCTGAGTTTCAACCGCGCAGCTCGAGATACGAGAAGAGAAAAAAAACGAAAATGAATGTATTTAATTGAATTTGAGGTGTTTACGAAAACGAATGAATATTTGACTAGCCAATGAAAAAACACATAATTCACGAAAATGCGATCAGTACCACTTTATGGTACACCTAGTGGTGACACGATTAAGATCTATGTCTATTGACATAAGTTCTGCATTTTAATTTGTATTTATTATTCCACTTGTATATTATTAGAATAAAAGTATGATTTCATTTTTATTTACATAATATACCAAAACAAACCTGTCAAACCATTACCATAGAAAAATATGTGTCATGACGAAAAATGATGATAAATTATTAATGACAAAAAATAAAATAAAAATAATAATAAATGGAATATAGGCAGTAGTGCAACTGTAGTAATACTAGTGTAGATCGGTTAAAGTTCATAAATTTGCTTTTAAAAATGTATTAAGATAGTAGATCTATAGTAGTGCTTCTCTAAAACATTAAGAAATATATTAGTGTTTTGGTGTAAATAATATTAATCAAACAGTACGTGTTTGACCACTGACAGAGCAACACGTGTGTTATCTTTCGCGAATTCGCATTTTAAGCTTCGATAGCAAACAGATTACGATGCCTAATCGCAGCCATAAAAGGTAATATGATTATTTTATAATTATATCACGCCAACAAATGAACACTGATAAAACGGGCTCACAGCCTTTAACAATTTAGCCTTTCAGAAAATCTTCATCTCTAAAATCCCCAAATATATTACATACAACCAATTACAAAATTTCAATACTTCATTTAAAGCAAAACTTAATCCAAAACCGGCATCAAGCATTCCACTTCATGCATCTAGCATTAACAAAACCAGTTCACTTATCGCCACAAACCACTCTACCTCCACCACCATCTATCCACCACTTCCCTCTCTACATCTGGGGCCAGCCGGTCTTCACACAACCCATTACCGTCTATCGTTACACACAATAAACTGAACTATTCCCTAGCTACGGCCAACTCAAACACGCCAAAAAGGCTATTGTTCTAAATCCGGTCGACGGACTATTAATTAAAGATTACTCTATAGCAATCGGACAAATTATCTCTCCAAGCAACATTATATTTGTATCAAAAATGTCTATGGGTCGTGTATGCGTTTTTTTATCTAGCGAACAAATATTAGCTCACTAATAGAAAAATCATAAAGCATACTAAAAATAAACGATCACATAATTCCTATATGCAGACTCCTCAATCCCGCTAAAAGAATTATAATATCAAATGTATGCCCCCCATCTCTAATCAATCTATACTGGATGCACTTGTGCATATAAACATCTCACCGTTATCTGAAATTAACTTCCTCAAAGCTGAAGAATAAAAGAATAATAAAATCATAAAAGAAATAGGATACGAACACATACTGAGTTTTCAACGTCAAATCTATATTAAACATGAAAATATACCGAAACATGGTTCTATACTAATAAATATTAATGAAACTGACTTCAGAATTTTCTTTACTGATGACACAATCACCTGCTACACATGCAAGTCGATAGGTCATACATCTACGACTTGTAATAAAAATACAATAAACAGCCGAAATATCTCTCAGACATCAAACCACTAGGATAACCAAATACATCAGCCCACACTTTCCGAAGAATAAAAAATCCCCGAACTGTTAGAAAATATTCAAATTCCCAAAAGTCCGCAATTTATCGAAAAAGTCCCAAAAACCCATAAACTTAGCCTATATGGAATGGACAGTTGAAACACCAACTCTTCCGCTCAAAATTCCAATTCCAACAAACCTCGAATCGACACAACAACATATCACAGCTATAGAAAGTCCATCAATTTTACCCTCCACCAACAACCAAGATGTAAATATATCAAATATTTGTACTCAAGAACAAAACAAAAGATCTCCATCAGATACAACTTCGCAAAAATCACCTTCTTCCCCAAAATCCGATCAACAACCTAATAAAATAAAAATCAAAAGTACTCCTCGGCCCAAATTCATCTACCAAGCCAGAGGAAAAAAATTGAATAGCATTCTACAATCCACGATATTATTTTCTCCAGTACAGAAAACAATAGCTCCATTACTTGTTTGCAATTTAAATTCTTATAAGAAAATTTTGGAAATAAACAAATAGATATACACTCTTTGTGCGAAGATATTGGTTCGAACATTTCATCAATCTTTGAAACAATAGAAAAAATCCAACCCTATATCGATGTTTGCTCAACGAAAACAAAGCTAACAAAACTTAAAAATCTATTATTCCAAAGTCTACCTCCCTAGGACAAAAACCGATCTTCCTAATCTTCACATTCAAACACAGTATATTACACTAAAAATTTAAAAATTTAAAAAAAAATAACAAATATTATGAATATAATTCAATGGAATATCGATGGATTTTATATACGCAACGTAGACATCCAACGAATATTATATGACCTCAAACCTAATATTTTATGTTTCCAAGAAACTATTTTGAAACGTACACAGTCAAGTCACATAAAAGATTACAATGGATATTTCAAAAACCACGAAAACCCAGGTAGAGCAATCGGAGGTGTAAAATGATTTCATCAAAGACAACATAGAAAGTGAAGAAGTATATTTAAACACCCACTTAGAAGCCATAGCAATATCTATCAAACTTCAAAAACAAATTTGCATATGTAACATATACCTTCCCGACAGCACCCCTCTCACTCTACAAGACTTATCGCAAATAATAACACAACTACCCAAACCCTTCGTTATTGTAGAAGATATCAATAGCCGCAATACACTATGGGGCTCCTCATATACCGATAATATAGGTAAAATCATGGAACGTCTTCAAGAAAGGTCTGATCTAATATTACTCAATAATGGTAAACCCACAAGACATAACCCAGTCAACGGTAACTTTTCTGTAATAGATCTCTCTATTGTCTCTCCAACAATCGCACCTGACTTAGAATGGGATACACTTACATCCTACAATGGAAGCGACCATACCACTCAAATTATTCAGCCTAACTCCCTAATCTGATCCAATAAACAAATGGAGACTCAAAAACCCAAACTTGAACCTCTTTTCTACTTTAGTAGACCGCGCATTGCAAAATTCTGTGACCAATGAAGATACTCACATCACCCACATCACTCAAAATAAAATCGATAAACTCACACTAAAACTAACAAACTCTATCATTGGAGCAGCCACTGTTGCAATAGGAAAACTCGACCGTCCAGCCCCTCACAAAATAGTCCCTTGGTGGAACGAAGAATGCAAAAAAGCTATTAAAAAATATAAAAAGCCCTAATTCATTTTAAAAAAAACCAAGCTGCTATCAGATCATATCCTCCTTAAAAAAATCACGTGTAGAGTCCAAGTATATTTTAAAAAGAAATAAGACTTCCTCTTCGAAAAAATTTACATCAACCATTAATAACCAAACGCATTTAACAACTATCTGGAATAAAATTAAAGCAATCAAAGGAACAAAATACCAACAGATACCTAAGATACTCCATCATGAAGATGAGAATAACCAAATAGAATTATCATCACCTTGCGACATTGCCCAATCATTTGCAAATCAGTTAGACTTACATCAGTAACTTAAACTTTGATAATAACTTCAACATTTACAAAAACTCCAAATATCAAGCTTTCAATATAAACACATACATACATAATAACAACAGTTAATACAATCTCCCCTATCTACAACTAAAGAACTATACTCTGAATTAATCAACCGCACTAGCAAAAGTTCTGGACCTGACGATATACCATATGTCTTCATCAAAAACCTCTCCGAATATGCACTTAATAAACTACTGACCATCTACAACCTCATTTGGACCCAAGGTATTTTTCCCAACAAATGGCGTCAAGCAATTGTTATATCAATCCTAAAACCTGAGAAAAACAAATTTGACATCACCAGCTACCGTCCAATATCCCTTACCTGTACACTTTGCAAACTACTAGAAAAAATTATAAATAGACGCCTAGTTTGGTATCTAGAAACGTCACATAAATTTATCCTCCAGTAATTCGGCTTCCACCGCAACCATTCTACGCAAGATGTCTTAGCCACCCACAAAAACCAACATAGGCAAATCTTTCAAAAAAAATCAACACACCATCCTTGTCGCCCTTGACTTGGAAAAAGCGTACGATATGGTCTGGAAAAACAGAGTCATTGATATTTTGTCTAGTTGGTCCATAAACGGCAACATGTTAACATTTTTACACAATTTTCTATCCGACCGAACAATTCAAGTTAATGTTGAAAACATTCTATCTGATCACACAACAATAGATAATAGATTACCACAAGGATCGGTTATCAGTGTTACATTATTTCTAATCTCCATAAACGATATTTTCAACAACATTCAAAAACCTTTCAAGTACACATTATTCGCTGATGAGTGTAATATTTATTGTAGTGGCTCTGACACTAGGTCCACTGTAGCACTCCTACAAAACGCTATCAACTCACTTATACAATAGTCCTCATATTCTGGCTTCAAATTCTCACCACGCAAAACACAATGCACAATCTTCAACAAAAATAAAAATAACACACTTCACCATATCTATATTAATAATATTCCAACAGTTTACACGGACAATATCCGCCTACTTGGAATGATATTCGATACTAAATTTTCATGGGCCTCTCATCTCAAAATACTAAAAATAAGCTGCAACACCAAAATTAAGATCATTAAAACTCTTTCCCACCACATATGATGAGCTGATAAAAACAGCCTAATATTAATTTACAAAGCACTGATTCTATCAAGAATAGATTATGGCTTCATTATCTACAATTCAGCCAAACCAAAAATTAAACAAATCATCAACCCAATTCACAGCCAGGCAATCAGACTAGCAATTAGTGTTTTTTGTACCAGCCCTATTGACAGCATTTTATGCATTTCAGGTGAACCCCACTACAAATCAGAAGAAATAAAAATATACTAAAATTTGTTACTAAAAAACTTAGTTTCCCCAACCAAACAATATACAAATTATTTAAGTCACCTACCCAAATTAGGAAGCTCAAAGAACCAGCTACAATTGTGGAAACATACACACGTATATGCAAGGAATCCAACTTCCATCTCAACATCGAAGCATCATCTACGTTTCTAACAACTCCATTCTGGCTATTTTCCACTCAAGTTCACACTTAATTATCAAATTTCAACAAAAACTCCAACCCAAATTCCATTATTACCTCAAATGTCAACGATATCATAAACTCAGATTTTCATGACTTCTACCTTATCTACACAGCTGCATCAAAAAATATAACAGGCACAGGCTGCGCATTCATTTCTGGATCCGTAAAAAACTGTATAGAGTACCTACTGAAGCCAGCATCTTCACAGCAGAAATAATTGCCATTAAAGAAGCAACTATCTACGTTGAATCCATCCATATTAAAAAAGCTCTTAACATAAGCGACTCTCTCAGTGCCTTAACTTCCTTACTATCTTCAAATCCATCCAATGAAATCTCTCAACAAATAATCAGCATTATAGCTAACTCACTATAGAGTTCATGTGGGTCCCCTCTCATACTGGTATCAAAGGCAACGAAGAAGTCAACCTATTAGCAAACCAAGCTATATCATCCGCTGAATTAACCATTATAAATTCACTACCATATAAAGACCTATCAAGAATATTCAACCTAATTTCAAACCAGCAGTGGCAATCACAATGGGACCGCACCTCGGATAACTAATTAAAAAATATAAAAAAACCATACAGAAATAACACAGCCCGTAAAGCAGATATTCTCACAACTAGAGCTAAAATTGGTCATACACATCTCACCCATTCTTTCCTCTTCAACCATGAAGAACATCCAACCTGCCATCAATGTGACCTACCACTGACAATTGAACATCTCACACTCAGCTGTTCCAAGTAAAACAACGAACGAAGCATCTTAAAATACCCCTCCAACATCGAAGAAGCACTCGGGGAAACCAACACCGATGCTATCTTCAACTTTTTTAATGCCATCAAACTATCCAACGTATTATAAAGAATCTGCAAATACTACTGTTTTATTTATTTATTATTATTATTATTATTTTTTTTTTATTTTTTTTTTTACCTAAATTTCTTTTGACCTACCAATGTAAACCTTTTCAGGCTAATGACCTCCACTGTCGAAGCCTTTATTCTTCATAAACAAAAAAAAAAATAAAAAATATTAATCAAAATTATTATCTAATAATATAGTATGCCGTGCTTGTGTTATAATTAGTTTATTTATTACATTATAATTTAAATGTGAAGACATTAAACTTAAACAATAGTCTCTAGTTCTCAAAAATACCATGTTAAAAATGTATTAACCCATTGTAATATTTTCATATTATTAACCTAACAGTTATATCAAAATAAATAAAATATTATCCAATAGAACTTAAAAAGCTATCCACTATCTCACCATTGAAATGACATATTGTATTCTTGTTACCTATCAATGGACTATAGATAAGACGATGAATCATATCTACATGTATTATTTTAAAAATAAAATATAGATCAATAAATAACAATTTACCCAATATGTTTAGATTAATATAATTAATATATATAAATAAAGTGGACTGCTCAGTTTGTGAGTTGCCTTACGACACAGTTTACCGTTCAACATATTCGTACATAGCTTATAAAAATAAAACAAAATACATGTAAATATAAATAAAATAAAATAGGAGTAATTAAATAGTAGGTAAGTAGATAGATAGCAAAATAAAATGTCAACCAACTAGTTGTAGAGGGATAATTATTATTATAAATTTAAGGTAATCAACTATCCATTTTCTCAAAGTACTAAATTATTTTTATTTAGAAATTCTTTGTTGTAGAAATTAAAACAAAATACTACGAAGATCAGGTGAAGACTTTAAATAAAAAGAATAAATGTACGTATTTTTGTGCAAAATAATTAAAAATTATATTTATTCATTTTCAGTTAAATAATAAAATAACTATACAAATTGTTACTTTATATTTAAGTTATTCTATAATACTTACAAAACTGGCACGACTTGTTCGAAGTGGTACAACACTAATGTTCTAACTGTCGCGCTGTCTTATGTTGTTCCAATTATTAGGTAATAAATTATTGTTGTCCCATTTTTGAACCCCAGTGTATGAAATAGATAAAATTTGATAGCAAAAACGACCTTCAACATTGAATATTGTAGCTAAAAATGCCTGCTCTAAAAAGTCTTGTCGGAAAAAATCGTCACACCATTCTTCAACTCGAAATTTTAACCAATTCAAAATCTTCGAACTTCGAATTCAATGATAATCATTAGTTAATAATTATTATGCATGGCAGTAGATTAATCTGCATTTTTATTATAAAGTCTTAATAATAGTCTGGCTTGGAGGTGCTATAATAATATAATATCCCAAAATTGTGTGTTCATTATGCCATTTAGGGCCCATTATAAATGGTTTATACTCCACACCTGTATGGGTAGTGTAACATGGGACAAAAGGTAATTTTTTTTAAATCCCTCTGTATACCTGAACGTGCATAAAAGTTTCTCAGACTAGTTTTAGTTTAATACTCTGTTTTCTTTACATATACATAATTTAAATGTTCATGTACAGAACTATACGTCCAGTTATCTTTAAGAAAAGAACCGAGAAAATTCTTAGAGTATAGGGTAAAGCCCAAGTTCATTGTAACTTCATAGTTTATTTAAATTAATTTATTAATAATAATTGACTGAAATGATTAATGTTTGTACCTAGCTGACTTGTTCTTAACTTCAACAAAATGGTGCGAAGAGAAGATAACGGAAGTAAAGGCTGCAGAAGAGAAGATAACTGCAGAAAAGGCTGCAGAAAACGTTGGTCATGTTTAGTCTTCATCACCAAATTCCCTGATCTACATTGCGACGCTATGTAGTGATTTTGCATAAATAATAAATATTGATCACCTTTTATTGTATAAAACAAAACAGGCAACTTCTTTTTGCTATAATATATTATTGTGATCCAAGTTTTACATTTAGCATTGCGATATTATTTAGGATACCTAAGATTTTTGAACTAAACTCATTAGCTGACCGTAAACTGATGTTAAGCAATACTATTTCCTTAGCGATCCGCTTTCTAATTCTATAAAAACTCCTACTCTCTTATCTGTTATAAACTTTAAATTTCCACAATAGTCTATCGGTACACCTATGTCCTTTTCATATTCTCCATTCCAAAAAATTAAAATCAATTAAATAAAAAAAAAACAAGCAACTAAGGCGCTTATTATTAATGTTTATATTGACAATAAAAATCTCCGTTTCATTTAAAATCATTTTTCTTTTTGTTTAAATTACTAAAAATGTTGTGTGTTATTTAACATTATTATTACTTTTATTATTATGTCTACAACCCGCGGTATTATACTATTACCCAAATATCAAATAGGTACCTAAGTACTTACTTTATATTCAAAGAGCACTGGCAAGTTATTTGTAATAAATAAATGAACCTATTATAATAATAACACGATTTTAGATAGAGTTCTAAAAATAATTATATATTTAACAACATCTTTTGTATTATTTGTACTACGATTTTAAATAAATGAGTACTATAAATTACAGTTGTCTAGATATTTGACTATTACTGTTTATTGTGATTCATTAATTGTGAATAAAATCGTTTATAAGTAAAACTTCTTTCTTGAGTTGTGGGTGGAAAAAAATTGTAATGAAAAATGAAACGACGCGTTTGTTTATTTATTTATTTTGAAAGTCATGCAGGATTGTGGCATTTCTCACTCTGTCCCTAATTTACTTATAATATCACGGCCCCCTATGCTTATGAAAGATGTTTTACTTCCCCAGATTGTAATGGTGGGCTCACACACTCTCGGTTTTTTCTGTATTTGATTTGAAATGATGATATTACCAAGTTATTGTTGTATTTTACTTAAAACTGAAATTATAATGGACATTTTCATACCAGATTTAAGATTTAACCATGAGAACGAGATAGTATACACCAGCGTTTCCAAAAATACATGCGTGTCGTGACTAGCGGTATTATACTTCGGTAAAATGATAAATACTCAAGTTATGTTTTATTTGATATATCTATATATAAGAATAATGCAAAGTCTAACCACTATTGTAGAATGTCTGCCATCGATTTTAAATTGGATACCTATATCAATATATTTTTAGTTACTTTAATATTATTTTATTAAAATTATGGAAAATATGTTATCTTATCACACACATGTAAACAAGTCAGCAAATTCAGGTCTACTCATAATAAAATCGGTATATAATGTTATAAAAACATTATTATTATTATAATATACCCACAGCGTTTGTGTTCATCAACCCTCAGCCTGGTATTTTAATGACATATTATTTTCAATAATCCTGTTTATTTTAAGATCATAACACAGATCTGCATTGCATAAATATTGTTTTATATTAGTATTAAATTCTTAATTATTTTATTTGGCCTGTTATTTGACTACATGAAGCTTAGGTAGTTTCTATTTATTATAGATAATGGAACGGAACCCTTCGTGCGCAAGTCCGACTCACACTTGTCTGATTTTTATTATTATTATTATTATTATGCGTCGGAACCAGTGAGCAACCATTTTACATATACTTTTTTTCAAAATTTGTTCTCATTTGTCCAAACTGACTTTATTACATCTAAAACTGATAAAATATGTTCTTATTTTTCTAATATTCTCAAGTATGCAATAACGACAAAATATGCAAAAATATACAATTTGCAATGTACTGGAACTTTGTTACATTACAGGACACCCTTTTTTACAATTTTTTTTAGACTTCTGTAGTTAACTATACTAAAAACGTTGGAAAAGTCAGAATTTGGTGGTCAGACTTAGTTTCGAAGTTATGGCTTAATGAAGTTCGCTATTTTGCGATTTTTGCGCATTCGTGCGTCACTAGTTTACTGCACCTATTGCGAATATTGATTTTTGTTTTTAAAACCTATGTACTTCAACAAGTTAAGAATGACGGTGCAATCAAAATTAGATAGCCAGACTTTGTTTTTAAGTTACATGCTAATAAAGCAGTTTTGAATTTTGAGTTTTTACGAATACGCTCAACCCTTTAGAAGCTCCCTACGAATACCGGTTCCGGTCACCAAACTCGCTGAATGGGGGCTCGGCAGGACAGACAGATGAACGTAAAATAAAAATATCTTGAAATAGCGAACTTCATTAAGCCTATAACTTCAAAACTAAGTCCGACCGCCAAATTCTGACTTCACTATCGTTCTCAGTTATCAAACTACATTTGTCTAAAAAAGAAAATTACAAAAAAAAGGGTGCCTGGTAAAGTAACAAAATACCTCAAATTTAAATCAGAAAAACAAATATCAATACCTAATTTAAATTAAAATTAAAATTAACATTTTCATTTTGATTTCAAGCCTTGGTTACGCGCTAGTGAGTAGTGTTATGAAATATATTTTGTATAAATACAAATTAATAAATACAATTATTCATCAATCACATTTCTAGACAAATATGAAAAAACTAGAAGCTGATTGCCCTTGTTACTTATAACTTATAATTTGGGGGACGAGGTGGCCGAGTGGTCAACGCGTCGACTTCGGCACAGCCGGTCCGGGTTCAATTCCCGGCCATCGGGCGGCATTTTTCTCCGGGCAAGTCACGGTGTCCGGAGAACAAGTGCCGCCATCCTCCTCCCGGGCAATTGCAGATACCTACGGGTGCCCACTAAAAAATTCTGCCCACGTGTTCCAAACAAACAAACCTACAGTTCCACCCCCCACAGTACCAAAGGCTAATGACCTAAGTTGTTGAAGCCTCAAAACAAACAAAAAAAAAAAAACTTATAATTTGTAGATATGTGCATTCAAATAAAATAATAAATAAGACTATATTATTAAAAGTAACAATACATACAGTTAAATAAAAACAACAAAATTCATGAAATACTTATTTCATTATAAAAATAATACCTATATACTTAGGGAATGGAACCTTGATGATTTTTACGGTTTCGGTTTCTTTTCAGTTTTTATAAAAAAAAAATTTAGGTTTCAGTTTCTTTTCAGTTTCTGAAAATGAAAATTTCATTTCCTATTTTGTTGTATACTTAGTATAAAAAATGTTGGTTCGAAAAAATCCAAGGTTATACAAAATTTTTAAATATTTAAAAAAACACTATTTTTAAAACTTGTATTTCTAATAGAAAGTTGTGAAAAAAACAAAAAAGTTTAAATTATGAGGTAAAGACTATAAAGATCTTTGAAATATTAAATTAAAAATGTATGTTGTCTTTCTAAACAGTAAAAACTTAAAAATAAATTAGGGTTTTCTGAAATAAAGAGTGTTATACGTCAAATAGATCAATATAGTGACAAAGGTGCAACTATATACTATACTGTATAATTCAAATTATTGGGGTGCTACTGCACTATGCAATGATGAATCGCTAAAATAACATCAACATAACACATTGCCAATATTTAGTTTAGACCTATATTATTAACTATTATATTCTGATATTCACAATCCGGTATAAGAAAAAAATGTTAACATATTTTATTTTTAATTTTTGTATTATAATATAATATTCTAGTGATAAACATAATTTTCTATTCATGGTAGCGAATGTATTCAGTATCGCTTCCGGATTAATTGAGTTTTTTAGATCTCTCTCAATATTCATATCATTTATAGGTAATAAGTTAGTAAAACGCTGATTCACCTCGGCCGATTCGCCGATACTGCTTCTCAGCATTTTTTTAATCTTCATATTCAAGCGTATTGCAGAACTAACATGGATAATGGTTTATGCAACTTGCATTAATACAATTTTACAAAATGGGAAATTCTTCTATATTTATAATTTTTAATTTATGTTATTTGTACTGTGGTTTAAAATTATTTGCTTACAAGCAATTCCGTTTTTTAAACAATCCATGTTAAAATGTATTTTATCCTGAAAACAGATTGTTATTGTATTTTTCTAAAATTTAAAATTGTAAAAAGCATTGATGTAAAGTAAATAATTTGATAATTTGTTCTTAAAAAATAAAATTACATTGTTAAAACTATTATAGATATTTGAAATTATAACAACATGGAAGTCGTGTAGCTATATTGCCTATACAATGTTCCGTGTTTTCGTTATAATATAAATAACTTGAAGTTAGTATAATATTATTACGCATTAGAAAAAGAAATAACGCTCATCTAATATTATCACTCTTAACCGGAAAATGTTTAGATATTAAATATATTGTGTATCATTAGTAAATTTATTGTCTTTATGTTGAGTTCTATAACCTGAAGGTGTGTTAGTGCGTATGTCTATTTTTGTAGTGGCATTAACTAAATATTATTATTTTAGTTTATAATTTGGTTATGTTATAAATTTAATACAAGTATGTCTATTTGTTTAATTGTTTTATACATAAGTTGTAAATACTTATAGTCCACGATAGAACGTATTGCGTTTGGTGAAGGAGTGAAGCATTCTGATAAACTTATATCAATATAATTTCATCCATACCCCTCCCTTTAAAAAATTGAATGTACGCCACTGGATGTGCATAATAAATTATAATACCATTTAGCAGTATATCATAATATTCTGTGTTGCCATGTTCTGCAGAATAAAAAATATGCCTAACCTTTTGACTATACATTTTGTTATAATATTATGGTTATAAGGCTACAAACCGATGTAGTTGAAGCCTCTTATCAAATTTTATATGTATATAAAAGTATAATTAAAATTCATGCAATTGAATCTGGAACCCACGGTTTACTACGACACAGACAATGATAATAATTCACACTTATATGAAAACATATAATAGATTTCAGAAAAACCGATTAAAAGTTTATATTACGAATGAGATCTATAAGTAGGTGTTTACTGAAACTTTTTAAAATTAGTAATCACATAGAGAAATAGACAAAATAATACAAAATGTTCAAAATGTCTGTACGGTTATACCGTATTATTATAATATAAGGTGTAAAATAAATTACTACCTATAATAATAACTATAGTTTCGGTTTGCGGTGTGTAGGACGTAGCCAAATGCATACGAAATAAATAAATAATTTACAGCTGTGCACACACAGTATGAATATTATCGTGTGTTCTACATAATATCTGCAGAGAACTAGCAACAATCCAACAACAAATTAAAATATGTAAAACGAGAAAATTTTTTTATATTTTTTAAAATGATTAACCGTAGATCCTTAAGATTTTCATCAAATGTTTATATCAGAATATTATAATATACATGATGTGCAAATGTTAAAATATTTTGACTTTTTTGAGCTATATATAATCATAGACATATGGCATTTCCTAAATTGTTTTGTTCAAAATATCAATAAAAAAAGTGGAAGTCGCTTTGCTGTACACAAGGGTACAAGTAAATCACTATTTAATGGATGGTGTTAAATTTGAATTCTTAGATATAAAATAATCGTATTCGAAAAACGTTTCTTAGAGAAGACCGTCTTTCAAACTATTATATTACCTACTACGAATATTTTATGATATTATTATGATTAAAGTAATTTGTTTTACTATTAGGAATTAGCTAGTACAACAGTAAGTTAAATTAATTTTTTCCAAAAAAATTACATTTGAAAATCGCATTGCCTATATAAAATATAATGATATACTCTGAGAGTTTCATATACTGTTACGTGCTGACCCTCCAGGGATCCAGAGTGATGATGATTTGAAATAAAATGGTATTCAAATTAAAATAGTAAATGCAATGTTATTTATTAGAACAGAATAAATGTATAATATATCGTTTGACGTGCAGAATATGGCTGAGTGTGGAGTAAAGTAGCTCTTGTTGTCAACGGGCCTGGTCCAGGTACATCTGATTATGCTGTGCTCCTGGCGTCACTATATAATATGATTTTGGCTCCTTTGATCTGGTCGGCGCGTGGACCTAGGTGTCCTTGGGATTATTTTTCTCACAGCGAATGAAACTGCTGCCTCGTAATGGCAATTCTGTTGAGCCCACTCAGTTTGATTAGTTGTAAAGTGGTTTGCCGAAATGTTCAGTATATTATGGTATATTCGTAACCACGAGATCATAACATCTCAAGAAGAAACGCTTCTGCCCTGGGTAACAATTATATACTAACACGTAAATCGATTACCTACACATATTATATATTAGTACGTAAAGCTATTCCTTTACAATACCCACAAATAATATTTTTAAATTAAATACAATGAAATAACACTATAATAATCGTTACCTATTCTTGGTTCTAATATGTAATTTCATTCAAATTTGAACTTAAAATGTCTATTAAAAATAATTGTGTTTATATATTTTTATATTGTTTGGCTACATGTTTGAACTATATATGAGAATCCTAGTTTTAAATTTTAATCATTACCATAAAAATTGAACATTTTATAATTATTTAAATACAATAAAATTGAAAATGTTCAAGATTTTGATAAACTGTGTCCCGTTGATTAATGCCGGTAGGTTTATCTCATCTTAATAACCGCCTTTACAAAGGTCTAAAACTATATTCAATCATAGTTACTATTTTATTTTCTGTATCCAATGGCAACCCAGTTATAATAAACAAAAATATTTATTTTTTTTCGTGAGCTAAATATCAAACCACTGTTCTTTTATACATAAAGATTCATATTTGTTTTATACTACCTTGCCATAGGTTTGTTCAGGCGCGTATACATGGAGGTTTTGGGGGTTTACCCCCCTCCCCCCTACCACAAATTAAAAGCTATGCAATGTGTTTATATATAATATAGAGTCTATATAGACTATGACCCTATGTTGTATTGGATTTTATACTACTTTTTCAATGTTTGGTACTCCTAAGTACCGTCGGGTGACAAAGGGTCATCCTACCCTATCTAATCTATCTTAAACAGTGGTCGACCGACTACGCCATGTACAGTATTGGGTAGTACGCAAATTACAAACGTCTGTAACACAATATGTTTTTAAAAGTAATTTATATAGAGTAACATGTTATTTTTCATGTTATTAAAATAAGTTATATAGTAGTAGAATGCATGACAAAAACTGTGGGCTGGGATATTCAAAAAAAATTAAAAATCAATAAAATGTATTTACGATTTTGAAAGATTTTATAGTAAATAATAATCGACAGTATTATTTAAGGAATAATTTGATTCCAGGAATTAAAACTTATATATTTTGTTCATGTATAACATTAAGTCATTAACAATGTACCTACTTAATGCCTACTTAAGTATAATAATTATTATCCATTATAGACTGATTTTTTAATTATTTTTAACGTTATTTGTAACGCCTTACTTTTAAAATAAAATAAAAAAGTAATGTGATAAAAGTAATGTCGGGTAACGCAAAAGTAATTTAAATGAAAATATTTAATGTAACGAATAACGTAATTGCATTACTTTTAAAAAGTAATTTACCCAACACTGGACACGTTCAAGGCACGTAGTAGGTACGCACCAAAAATGAGCTGTGACAACGACGGTCGACTACGTGTCGACATGGACTCCTCCCGCCGTGCTGCTATGACAAAATTACTATTAAGAACTATGAGGCTGTGTTTCCGACTTACAAACACGAAACATTCCAAATTTACGCTCAGAAATTCAAGTTTTATGTCGTTAACTTAAAAATTAGAGTGAATTGACGTATTATAAAACTTGATGGTAAGAACATTATATGTATTTTGTTTGAAGTTTTTTTTTACAGTAATTCAGTTTTTAAGTGAGTTATGAGCATTTTTAATTTACATTTATCATACACCCTATAACTTAATTAAAAACTGAGTTTTCGTAAAAAATCTTCCAAAAAAACACATATAATGTTCTTACTATCAAGTTTCATAATAGGTCGATTCACACTAGTTTTAAAGCTAACAGCATAAAACTTAAATTTCTGAACGTAAATTTGGTATGTTACGCGTTTGTAAGCCAGAGGCAACACATGCCTCTGTGTGGGTGGGGTGTCCTCTTAAAAGCATTGTTAAATAAAATAGTTATATAAAATACAGCCTTTATTAATCAGGGATATAGTGGGTTAACCGTTAAGTAGTATCAGAGATTATCCCGTACAAACAAACAATTTTACCTCTTTATAATATTGGTATAGATTTAGGTATAAATATAGAAGTATAACACGTCATGTAACAGTGTAAGTAGTGTAACACACAAAATAAACAAACTGCGGTTGTGCGCACATGCAGTTTTTATATTATCATGTTTCCAGAAGGTACATGTTTTTAAAACATCAAATATTTAGTTAGTTGTTAATTGATAAACATCAAAGTATTATATTTTACCTAGTCAGAAATAAGTTATATTATATTCTTTGTAAAGTAACATTGATGGTCGTTCTTTGTAGTTATCTGAACATCAACTATGATTTCTCATAAAGTTTTAATGACATTAACTGTGATATTTATTATGAGTTGTAGTGGTGGTCCCGGATTAAAAGGTAATGATGATTTTGTATTTATATTAAAATAAGAATTAATTATAAGTTAGGAACATATATCACAAATATTATAATATATAAGTTAATGTAAAGTAATATTTAATTTTGATAATTTTACTGGTTACGCATATACTTACTGTTTTTATAGATATAATGTAGAATAAATGAAACAAATAAATTGTATTAATACTAAATTTCCTTACCTATTATACAGGTAACATTATTGTATTAAAGTTAAAATTATTTTAATTGCTATGCGATAGTATTCATTAAAACAAATTAATCAAATACAAATCAGAATTAAAAAAGGTGGGGACAAAATTTATCAAATTTATAATTTAATAATTATTTTTTAGTTAAAAATGTATAAAATGTTCAACTTTTATAGCTAAGGATTGAAAATTTAAAACAAGGTACCACGTAAATAGGTTATATCGTGGGTCTAGAACGAAAAAGTTCTAAATCGTTTTTATGAAATTGTCCAGGAGAGCAATTTTAAGGTTTGAGTTAAAATATTTTACTCCTTGATCAACATTTTGTTTAAATTAAAGTTCTAAGGCATGTAGCAACGTGTGTAGTTTAATTCACATCGTTATAATAATAATTTGCTGTATTGGTTGGTAATTCAATTAATAAAATACAAATTATAAATTGTTTAGTATGAAAAGGTTCTACAATATTAGAACCTTTTCATCCTAAAATAAAAAAAAATATATTTAATTAGAACTTTTTCATACTTAACTGTAATTTGTATTTTTGTTAACTGAATCCTCTTCAGAATAATGCTTTCTCATTGCTACCAACCTTCTAACACAAAACAATGTAATAATAATTATGAAACATCGAAATCGTATTTATCTCGATCGTAAAATTCTGTTGAATAAGTATGCATAAAATAAATGCAATTAATAATTATTCGGTACTGTTTAGTATAATATTTATTAATTTATACTATTTTATAGATTGTAATGATTGTATTATTTACTTATATAAGTAAGTCTGGAGATAAAATGTAGTACATTTTTGCTGGCATGGTACATGGCCGCGTGGTTTAGTGAAACACTGATAACATATTTATTACATTGCCGTCAACGGTCGTCGGTCGCTCCGTGTTGTATCCATGATACGTCAAGTAAAACCACGGACTAAGATATACCAGACCTTAGTATATCTATACCTTAGTAAGATAATATATCTCTAGCCCGTGGGTAAAACAGACTATAATTTTATCAATATTATTGTGTACCACAATATTATCGTACTATAACAATAATAATATTATTGTACTATCGGTAGTGCTTAATTGAATCAGAACCTTTTCATACCATAACGTATCGTTAATAATTTGGTTCTATTAACCAATTTTTTTCAATTTGATTAAATTGTGCTTATAATTAAATTTTTGGCGATTTAGAACCTTTTACTTTTAAAAAAATCATCAATATTGATCGTATAATCCTGAATGTTAGCTTAAAAGATGCGCCTTTGCATTCTAAAACCATTTATGTTAAAAAATGACTTTTGAAGAAAATGCGATTTAGAACCTTTTCATCCTAGACCCACGATATATAAATTACTTTATTCACAATAATATCATCAAATATACTTGGTAATATCATAGACTGACCGTTTTCGCTCAGAATCGTTTTTCGTATACAATGATATTATATCATTGAATTCAAATTTAACACCATCCATAACAGTGACCCACTTGTAACCTACTGTACAGCAGAGTGACATCCACTTACCCACCTTTTTTTGTTTGAAATTCGGGTATATTTAACATAACAATTTTCTGTAAATTATACGTGAACTAGAATGTGAACCCATATGGTGATATTGTTTGTAACCTAACCCTACCTTGTAATAATAATAACAAATTACGCCTTTATTTTGATTAGAAAATTCTTAAATGCGCAATAGTATTGTACCTGCATAACATATGAAAGTTTTTATTTTTATTTTTTAATACCGAAATAAAAAAAATTAAATTGTGTTAAATTTTTTTTCAAAACTGGTAAAGCATCATTGAGCTTAAAACGATTGAGCATATACCTTTTTAGCAATATGATTGAGCATATAATATTTTATGCGATGTTGCCGACATTTTGTAATTTATTATTTTCACGTATTATTACACCAATTATTAAAATACCAGACGCGAGCCGTGAGCTGAGCACAGCTTTATCAACAATGTTTTCGATTAATAAATTAGTGCCGGAGCAATAAATTTCCGACGTTTTAAAAATTTTAAATTGGGGGAAAACATATGATAATAAATTAAGATACAATTCCAAAATTATTATAGAAATAATATCAGTGTTCGATCACCTATACTGTATAGTATTCTTGACTTATAAACCATGCAGTATTTTTTAATTCGTACCATATTTTGATTTTATTATATTCATAACTATTATTATTATTATCATTATCATTATTTTTTTAATATGTTATATTTTAAATCATTATAATGACTTAAATAAATATTTTTGCATAATTTAGTTTAAAATGGAAAATGGCAACGTTGCAGAGTTTTTATGCTCAATCGTGTTGCAAAAAAGGTGTTTTATGCTCAATCGTGTCTCAGCTTTTCAAATTAACCAATTTTTAAATCTAATTTTTAGCAAAATGATGATGCTAATAACGGTTATTTGTCAAGTAGTTTTTTTATTACAATTTTGTTAAGTATATCAATATTTTTGAAGTTAATTAATTAGAAATGTAATATACATTTCAAAACTTTTTTTTACGTATCGATCACTAGTCTCAATTTTTAATTTTTAATTCATCAGGTATTTTAGGCTGTATAACTTATCTAGAATACCAACAAAAACACACCTCCATACTCTGAAACCGACAAGTATAAAAAAAAAAGGATCTAAAATTTGTGATTTCATTTTATATGTAGCTAATTTTTTGAACTAGAGATATAATTAATGTTAAAATAATATCTAAAGCTCAAAGACTTAGCTACCAATAAAATTATATTACAACATTTAGAGCCATTTTCTTTGTTTATTAGGATATCACTCATTTTTTGTTGATACTGTGGAGAACTAGCCGTTATCACAGTTTGCCTCCAACGTTCGCTAAAAAGTGGGTACCTGAAATGGTAACGGAAATGCAGCAATTTTCGGTTTCAATAATGCGCGATGCGCCTTTATTACAACAAGAAGTTTTTACAGGTATGGACGATTGATCACGTGGTATGATCGTTGGCTTTTAAAATTTAGACGTGCGCAACGGTTCGCAGTTACTTGAGAAGAGAGAAAAAGAAAAGAGGGCAGGCCGCCACAACGACGCGGAGGCCGCCGCCCGGCGCGACCGCACTGCGACCAACCGTTAACAAAAAACCAATAATACTACAATAAAAATAATGTGCAGTGTCACCGACGACGGAGGGAGGTCATGTGGCATCGGTTCGCCACATCACTCCCCCCCGACGAAGGAGAAAATGCCGCACGTGTTTTCTATGTCGTAAGTCTGTCCACAGACTGCATGGCGTACGAATGATCCAGGACTGGGTCATCGCGGAGGACGAAGGCGGGTTTGAGCCGGTCCACTGACACCCACGACGTTCGGTTGCCCAGCTGCAGCTTGAAATCCTTCTCTCTTCGCTCCAGCACGGCGTAGGGCCCCTCGTAACGCGGTTGAAGCGGAGCGCGCTGCGCGTCGATGCGGACGAAGACATGGCTAACGGAGTCAAGCTGGGTGGGTACGAAAATACGACGGGCCAGGTCGTAATTGGATCCGGGAGACGGTCGAAGCTCGGCCATGGACGACCTGAGTGCCATGACGAAATCCGGCGATCTCACCTCTGGTGGCGTGGAGTGGAAGAACTCACCAGGAAGGTGGAGGGTCACCCCATAAACAAGTTCGGCAGGTGTCGAGCCGGTGTCCGGCTTGACGGTGTTGCGCAAGGCCAGAACGACGATGGGCAGCCGCTGGGACCAGTGTGGTGATTCTTGCGCGGTGAGCGCTGCTTTGAGTGTTCTGTGAAAGCGCTCGACTAGCCCGTTGGTCTACGGGTGGTACGGGGACGTGCGGACGTGTTGAATCCCGAACGTTGAGTTGAGCTCGCGCATCAGGTTCGACTCAAACTGCCGCCCATGGTCTGTGGTGATGACGTCCGGCACCCCGAAGCGGGCGATCCAATTGGTTACCAACGTGGACGCGACGGTGTGAGCGGACATGTTGTCGACGGGCCAGGCTTCGGGCCAACGTGTAAATCTGTCGACGCAAGTGAGGAGGTACTTAGCGCCGTCCGAAACGGGCAGTGGGTCGACCAGGTCCAAATGGATATGACCAAAACGTCGGTCCGGTGCCGTGAACGTAGCCAGTGGTGTCGAGGTGTGTCTATGTACCTTTGCCTTTTGGCACTACTCACACATCTTGACCCATCGCCGTATTTCCCGGTTCATACCAGGCCACACAAAACGTTGCACGATTAATGCAGCCGTGGCCGTACCGCCGCCGTGTGCCTGTCGGTGTATGGTATTGAAAACCGCGCGTCGTTGTCGAAGCGGGACGAACAGCCTCGACCTGTTATGAGCAATGTCGAAATAGACCGGTCCACTCACCCTCTGTCGCGCGTCCAGTTCTAATAACGACTCTGTCTTACCGGTGAGAATGTTCTGTAGGTCGGTGTCGCTCGCTTGGTCCGTTGCCCATTGGTCTAGGTCAGGGAGCTCCTCGTCGATGGGCGCCAACTCCAGACGTGATAGCGCGTCGGGAACGACGTTGAGATCGCCGCTGACGTGCTCGACTTCGTGGAAGTACTGCGATAGGAACGCGACGTGCCGGGCTTGGCGGTCGATGAGTTTTTCGGGCTTCTGCGAGAACATGAATAGAAGCGGGCGGTAGTCTGTGCGGAGCGTGACGAACCTGCCCTCGATCGCGTGTACAAAATGCCGTGCGGCCAGGTAGGCTGCGAGCAACTTACGGTCGTACGCACTGTACCGTGTTTGCGCGCCGGATAGCTTGCGCGAGAAATATTCGAGCTGTTGCCATTCATCACCGACGGACTGCTCTAGGACAGCCCCGACCGCGATGTTTGAAGCGTCTGTGGTGAGGCGCAACGGTGCGTCGCGCTGCGGGTGTACCAAAAGCGCGGAGGTAACGAGTGCCTCTCGTCAGGCCGAGAATGCCTTCCGGGCGGCGTCAGTCCACGCGAGCGCGCCGTCCTTTTTCTTAATTGCCACGGAAATATCATACAGCGGTGCTTGAACATTGGCTGCCCCTTGGACGAACCGGTGGTAGAAGTTCAATGATCCGAGAAAACGTTGTAACTCTTTTTTGGTGTTTGGTGTCGGCCACCGCCGTATAACGTCGACGCTGTCCGGGTTAGGGCGTAAGCCTTGCGCGTCGACTACATGCCCGAGAAAAGTGAGCGTGCTCGCGGCGAAAACGCACTTCACCGGGTTAATGGCTATCCCAAACTCCTCGAAACGGCCGAGAACTGCGTGGACGTGATCGACGTGTTGATCGGCGTTCGTGGACGCGATGAGGACGTCGTCGACGTACGCGAAAACGAATTCGAGGCCGGCGAGAACGGTGTTGATTAACCTTTGGAAGGTTTGCGCGGCGTTGCATAGGCCGAAGCACATTACTGGAAATTTGAAAAGGCCGAACGGTGTTGTCACAGCAGTTTTGTGAACGTCGCCAGCGGCGATCGGGACTTGATTGTAGGCGCGGACCAGGTCAAGCTTAGAGAAGACCGTTTTCTCTGCGAGGTTTGCGGTAAAGTCATGCAGGTAGGGAAGCTGGTATCGGTCTGGAACGGTGGCGCTGTTCAGTCGGCGGTAATCGCCGCATGGTCGGAAAGACCCGTCTTTCTTGGGCACTAGCAGAAGAGGGAGGTCATGTGGCATCGGTTCGCCACAATACCTTATTATTTCAGAAACATATTGATATTACAATGATATTTTTTTTCTTTTTTTTTTGCAGATTATGATTGTAATATTTAAAATAAGTATTATTATTTATTGTTTCTTTGTTGATTAGTTGCCATAGGAGTCGGATAGTGCATTGTGATGTGGCCACGGGGAATATTATCTAATAAAATGTATGCTTCCTGTGCTTATGGTCAGGCAGTTTTTGGGTGTATTTCAACTATATGTGTATTTTAGGTGCCATTTTCTTTTTACACTTAGAGCGACCCTGTTCATTGGATATCTACGTTTATTAATATGCATTAAACCGCTTCATTCAACCAACACACATTACATTTCCCAGTCATTATATTTATTTAAATCAGTTATTTTTTGTTTCTAGATTGCGAAGGTAAGCAACTTTATACTAGAATATAATACATTTTACAATAAATGTATACAAAATAACCATTATATGGTTAAGCATAAAACACCTTTTTTGCAACACGATAGTGCAAATTTGTCGGCATGTCATAGAATATAGAAACACAAAAGAAAAGCTACACGCAAGCCTGGATTAAGGAGGGGGGAAGGGGGGCACGGTTCCGGGGCCCATTGATTTTGGGGGCCCATCTTTATCCCCAAAATATATTTTTTTAACGCGTTCAATAGTTTTCAAAAAAATAAATATTTAGCTCTTGTAAATTAGGTATTTCAGTTAAAAGTATTAATGCATATTATTATAATAAACTTTAGAAGACCATAGTTAATAACCAAGCGAACCAAAATTGGTTATTTGACTGCCAAAATGTTCAGAAAAAAAGCTTTTCCACCTTACCGGAATCCATAAAAAAAAAAGCGTGGTTACCATTTGAAAATATAAAGTCGATTTTATTATTGGTATAACTGCGTTCTAAAAATTTTGAAAATGTTATAAAAAAAATTGCCTGTTGAAAATAAAGAGACCTGCGTCTCTTTTTATTTTAACAAAACTCTATATTATCGATATAATTGTTAAAAAAAAAACCCGCGTACAATGACATAGGATACACTCTGTATATTTTTTGTATAGTAAAAAATTATACAATAATATAAAGTCGTTAATATGTAATGATACAATTATTTTGAAGTTAAAGTTGAAAGAGGGCCCACTAAGTGTATGGTGTCCCAGGGCCAAATTGATCCTTAATCCGGGCTTGGCTACACAATTAGGAACATAACTATGCAACGTTACTATTTTCAATTTTGAACTATATTTTATACATTGATCTTATACTCATAGACAAAGCTTTATAGGTCAGCGAGGTTGGGTGGAGCTATCACAGATATTATCATCATTATTGCAATATTGTCCATTCTGACAACATAAAATATATTTATTATCATATTTATACAATATATTATTAAAACACAAAAATAAAAATGCATATTTTTAAAACAGTATAATTACCATAATATTTAATAAATAAAAAATCATATATTCAATGGATGAATATATTATCATTCAGAAACAATTTAGTTTTTGTATATTATTCATCTTTCCATTATCATACAAAAATATTGTTAAAACGCAATAACCGATCGCCCAACCTGAAATTATGTTGCGCATGTGCGTAGTAATAGTAATAACAGCGCACACACGTCGGCCAGCTGGAACTATTGCCATGCTTCGTTTATAAGTATAAGGATCATAAACCTGTTATACAAAAAAATATTTATTTAAATAATTATTATAATAATTCAAAATATGGTACGAATCAAAAAAAAAAAAACCATGATTTCATAGTCAATAATAGTCACATTTCATAAATTTATTTGATAATAATAATAATAACAATAATAGTTATGAAAATAATAAAATCAAATTATGGTACATAGTAAGATTAAGTGCCACGTCATTTTTCGGTTCTCTGCCAAAAGCGCCACGTGTACCATTTTTTGTACACTTGTTGTTTTACGAATAAGTTTTTGTGTGCCATTATAGGTATGCGGAAGTCTTTGCCTAAAAGTGTTATATGTACCTATTGTGGTACACATAAATATGATTTTAACACAGGAAAATATTTCTTAGTCCACTAGACAAACAAATTTTTGACTGGTCTAATGAAATATTAAAAATTCAATTTTTTAGGTAAAAAAAATCAAAAGTACAATTATAATTTTAAATAATGTATATATTTCATAATATTATTATGTTCATTACTTTTTGGGTTAGCTCGAATCAGTAACCAACCGTGTACTAAGAATGGTCTTCCAGAATGAGATCTAAGTAGGTGTTTACTGAAACTTTTTAAAAGTAGTAATCACATAGAGAAATAGGCAAAATAATACAAAATGTTCAAAATGTCTGTACGGTTATACCGTATTATTATAATATAAGGTGTAAAATAAATAACTACCTATAATAATAACTATAGTTTCGGTTTGCGGTATGTAGGACGTAGCCAAACGCATACGAAATAAATAAATAATTTACAGCTGTGCACACGCAGATATTTGAAATTAAAACGACATGGAAGCCGTGTAGCTATATTGCCTATACAATGTTCCGTGTTTTCGTTATAATATAAATAACTTGAAGTTAATATAATATTATTATGCATTAGAAAAAGAAATAACGCTCATCTCATATTATCACTCTTAACCGGAAAATGTTTAGATATTAAATATATTGTGTATCATTAGTAAATTTATTGTCTTTATGTTGAGTTCTATAACCTGAAGGTGTGTTAGTGCGTATGTCTATTTTTGTAGTGGCATTAGCTAAATATTATTATTTTAGTTTATAATTTGGTTATGTTATTAATTTAATACAAGTATGTCTATTTGTTTAATTGTTTTGTACATAAGTTGTAACTACTTATAGTCCACGATAGAACGTATTACGTTTGGTGAAGGCGTGAAGCATTCCGATAAACTTATATCAATATAATTTCATCCATACCCCTCCCTTTAAAAAATTGAATGTACGCCACTGGATGTGCATAATAAGTAGTAAATATGCGAAAGTGCCCAACAGACACCAATTGCTGAACACAACCTTTAAATTTAACACAACCAATACAGTGATGTACACCTTGACGAGGTACACATGACATCTAGGTATACTGTACAGAAGAGTGATAAAGTACCTAATTTCCCTCTTTTTTCTTTCTGATAACATTATTTGACTAAAATACATTACATTAACTTTAGATGACTTAAAAAGAGTTGGATTTTCGAGTATGTAAAACCTTGAAAAAAATTATTGTAATTAATAAATCAATTAGTATTTAATTTGGTATTTGAACGAATCTGTATGTACCATAAAGTAACGATAAACGTTTGATAATTTACATGTATAGACAATTTTGGATATTTAAACTACTGTTTTGCAAAACAATTTGGTAAGTAGTTTAGAGTGATAATAATCTATTTATTAAAAGTATGTAAATTATCTTATCTAGGTTTTTTTCTTTTGGTTTTCATAATTATAATAATATTATACATTTTAATGCATTTTTAAGAAAATGGATTCTTTAATATTCAAGGAAGTGCGATGGGTTTGTGAAATATCACAAATTAAAAAAACCGAGAGAGTGTGTGAGCCCACCATTACACTCTGGGGGAAATAAAACTTCTATCATAAGTATTGGGGCCTGTGGAATTATAATTAAATAAGGACATAGTGAGAAAAATTGTTTTTTTCTGTAAATCGATGCTATAAATAAAATAAATTTTTTTAGTTTTAAAAAGTAAAATACAATGTTTTAAACAGTACCTATATTTAAAATAACTTAATTTAAATTTAATATGTAGTTAACTTATATCCCAATATGCCGTGTACTAGCTAGTATCAACAAGTTTCACTGTTTATTTATTACTTATTTTAAATCTTAGAAGTATTTGAAATGCATTTTAAAATTATGTAAATTATGTATTTATTAAATATAATGTAAAATCATTTTAAATTTAGAAATTTATTTTTCTGGAGGATATCTACCTATTACAATAATTAACCAAAAAAAAATAAGATTCACTTGGATTTTACACTGTTTTAAACATATGTTTTCTTCGTTTTAAACAATGAACAAAACAATTTGTAAAACATTGTGTTTTAAACATAACAATTAACAACCCTCGATAAAAGACATTTCAATCTAATATCAATATTAACAGCACACTATTGAAACTAGTAAACAACAATCTTCTATGCGTATATAATATGGCATAAATTAAAAATGTTCATAACTCACTTAAAAAAATAAATTATCGTAACAAATATATGAACATCGTAGAATTGGCGTGTTTTCTCGCTGGATACAATACCTACAGATCTATTCTACAACTAATATCGATCTACATATTATTATTCCTCTCTTGTTATATACCTATTTATTATGTATAAAATCTTGGAACTCAAAGCAGGTGTTATTTCATACGAAGTTGCCTTATAACGTCTATAATACATAATTATATATTATATTAAACAACTAGTTTATATTTCATGCGTTTTTTGCGGTAATTCACGTGTGCTGACGATTGTCTTGAAAAATTTACTATACCAGCGGATACTGAACAATATGAAAATCATTTAAAAAAAGTGTATAACACTACTTCCAGTGCAATCAGTGAGTTTGTACCATTATTATATTGAACCACCTATATGCAACTACAATCTATCGCTCCGCTCAGAATCAAAAACAAATCTTAAAATCAAATAATTATATAAACTCAATTACAATAATTACTATGATGATAAGCTTTCTAATTTCTGGGCATATTTTTGATGTAAACACAGAAAGACAAATACCACTCTTAAGAGGATGTCAATGCAATATTTATTTTCCCTCTCAGACTCATCTACTACACTGTCACCTAAAATCGTTTGTAATGATTTTTAAGTAATCTGAGAGTAAAATCATCCATCACAAAAATGATAGAAGACAATTTTGTTGAGGGTAATATTTTTTATTATTTTTGACTTTATATTCAAGCGTTCAAAATAAAACAAAATATTAAAAAATTAAATTATGTTAAAATTGTTTTGAGACAATATTTATACAAACTGCAGTTTCATGATATGACGTACCCTCAAAAATATTATTCTCTCTCATTTTTTAATGGATGATTTTACTTTAAGATTTCTCAAAAAATATATAAATAATGATCTAAATGATTTTGTCTATGTCACGTGGGCCAGGGAGAGAAAACAAATTGTGCGCTGACATCTTGTTAATGGTATTGAATTTACGTCGGCTTTTATGAATTTGTTAAATCTATTCCTGTTGTTTGTGCTAATATCAAAAATATTTCCGATGTCCAAAATTAAGAAAATATGAAAAATCATAAAATTAGTCATTGTAATATTGTGTGTACTACCTATATTTCAATTGAAACAAAACGGAACACGATTGATTTGAATCAGAGCGAAGCCAGGCGTAATACACTAATACAGCTAATCCTCAGTTAGTAATATAGCAAAATTACTATATAGAGTCATGCCTGCTCCGAAAGTATATTAGTTTTCAATGACGGTTGGAGCATTGGAAGGCGACTTTTTTTCGTCCATCTGGTAGTAAAGTTAGAATCCCAATAGTGCCGGGACGTAAAATGGAAATCCCAAAAAAGTCTAGGTGGTAAAGTGGAAATCCCCAAAAGTGCTGGGCTTATTCTCTACAGTATTTCAGACAATGGCATCTATACCACGATCCTTATAGAAAATAAATTTTTGATTGCATCTTAGATTCATATTATAACCTCCATGCATGACCCTAAAAATAAATAAAACCAAATCGTTTCTTTCATGAAATATTGTTTTCGTAGAATAGTTTGGTTACCTTTTTTCGTGATCGATGAACGCAGAGGCGTGACAAAAAATAGTATGTGTGGATCGTGTGTGGAAGGAATTTTGCCAATTTCAGTCTCGCGAATGAAATAGCTCACTTCCCGCCCATCCTATACAATAAACCATTACGTTTTATTATTTTTTTTTTATTATTTCTTAGAAAAAAATATTTTATTTATTAATTCTAGTTATATCAGATAAAATCACGGCTCCTAGGCTCTGGGTCTTTAATTAAAGGGACCCAATTATAAAATGTCAGGGGTGCCCGCAGGCACGCCAATCACTTCTCGTGCACACACCTATGAATATACTACGAGTCTAAAAGAAATAGTGGTATAAATAATAAATTATAGAACTGTCAAAAAATGATTTAAAATGTATAGCTAGACTTATCTGTCTCATAAATATTTTGTTAGGTATACAAAATTATGTTAATATATTGAAAAAATAATACAATACTCTTGGATGTTATAAATGTTAAATGTTATAAATATAGTTAAAAATCAAATATTATAATTTCTAGTCGAAATAATACAGGCTTTCTTCGAGGACAGTAAGAGTTATTTGAATGCTGGCGGTGAGCATAATTCTATACTATTTTATAATTATTAACATATTATATAACACAATAACTCCCTATCAATTATTGTGTTATACTATTATATAGACTGTAGACATTTAATTGTGTTTGTATAATTGTATATTTCTGTTTACATAATGTACCTAACAAGACAGTGGAAAAGGCTACCATTTGAATAAAAAAAGTAGGTACTTATTATTTACTTGATTTACAGATGATTTAAATGACCCGGAAACGTTTTGTTATAATGACTGTAAGTAACAGTATAAACCACGATATTTTATTATAATATAGGTTAATAGCATAAGAAATATAAACCGAAGATCGAATTGGGAGTAGAAACAGCGCGTTTACATCTATTACCCCCGTTTTTAAATACTAACATTTATGATTTACATTGTTTATTTTTTTTTTATTTATTATACTTCACTAAGGTTTAAGGTAATTTGATTTACTGTTTTGCAGTAAAAATTTATCTGAATGCCTATTTTGCCAACTTACCAAGTGTTTGGGAGATATTATATTAATACAGGCTGTAACAGGAAGACCTGAGAGGGTCCAATTCTTAAAATTTCATTAAAAATAAAATATATAACTGCCAATTAAAAATTAAAATATACAGTATTGGGAATCTAAGCATTGTAATTATTGTGTGCTGTGAGTAGTGAGTTTAAAGTATCTACCTGTCCATATGCATTTTAGTATTATAGTTTTTAATCCAATAACTAGATTTTTTTTTAAGAATGTAAATTAATATTTGTTTCTATTAATTGTTATAAGAGGTACCTATTTAATATTTATTGAATTTCATATAATTAGTCATTAAATCCAAAAATAAAATATTTATGTTTTTAAATTTGCAGATACGAAGAACATTTGGGATTATGGTAACATATGAATACATTTATTTTAAATTACAATGTGTAATTAATATAAACTGTACATTTTGTCAAATTGTATATTGTATTTTATTTATTTATTCTGTGACGAAGAGTAGAAGAAAAGCAACTATGGAAAAATACCTATGTTTGTATTGAAATAATGTCTACTAGATGATAAGTGGTAACAAAAATATCTATAAACTGTTGAACATTCCATTGGTATATTAAAACACAAAGTATGAAATATTCTGTGTGTTAAGTTATTCTAAAAAAAAAATTGCTTGATAAATTATTGTACGATTATGTGTTGAGAGTAGTGAGTTATGGTACCTTAGTATCACTATGCATTTTAATAATATAGTTTTTAATTCAATATGTAGATTTATTTTTTAAGAATATAAATCTTCCTATCCTTAAGTCCAAACTCTCTATTGACAACAAATTATTAATATACAAATCAATGTTAAAATCTATCTGGGCCTTTGGCTTTCAAATATGGGGATGTGTCAAGCCTTCCCAAATACGGACTATACAAGCCTCCCGGTCTATTTCACTTCGCCAAATAACATCTGCGCCATGGTATGTCTCAAACCTCTCACTAAATACGAGTATAGATCTTTAAATCAAAACATTCTATCTAAACCAGCTAAATATTACTATAAAAAATTCCACATCAAAACAGTTAAGTACACAAATCCAATGATTTCTAAGTTAACCAGTTAATTCATGAAAAAATAACCCCGGTAACGGTTACACCATGTTACAATATCCATATATTGTGAGGGTGGCAACCTGATTGTGGCTTTTGTGCAACTTGACGGCACAGATGTGGCCGTCAAGTATTGCCCACGCTCGAGTTATGCTGGCTCAAAGTAATATATTGCTGTGTGGTGGTAGTGGACAGTAAGGTGGAAAAAAAGGTAATAGGAAAATAGTCAAAATAGAAGACAGTAAAAATATAGTTGTTTTCGTATGACAATATTATAACAATTTTATTGCAATGGTTCGGCACAAAATAATTCTTACGTACCAGTGTTAATAAAATATATTATGGGCACGTTTACAATACGAACGGCAAAAAATTAAATTACGTACAAATATAAATTATAGTACCACGTCGGGTAACGGAAGAAGATAAACAAATTAAATCATCTGTGTACGACCTGATGATGACGAGACTGCAGATAGCGGGTGTTGACAACCGATGGTGCTGCCGTTGTCCCGGCATGACGACAATGGCGATTAGGACAAAAACAGTCGACGGACGGCAAGGATCGTGAACACGTGACAAACACGGCGGATCGCACTGCAAACCCCGTGTGGGCGATAACGGTGGAATAACAAATAACGGTGGTTTGGGCACGGAAGGTCACAAAATACGGTTTGTGTGTGCAACGAGGGGCACGACACGGAACAGCTAGCACAGACGGCTAGGGCGCACGGAAAGCCAAGATGGCGTTATTGACGACGACGGCGTGCCGGTTCACGAAAGTAACAAAACTCCGGCATATGGAGAAAGAAACACTACGATGATTGCCAAGACGGCTGAGAAAAGACGACATAAACGGCGACTTCGTGACTGAAGGTATTGCCACGGGCTAGCTTGGGGCAGAGCAGAGACCGTCGGCGGCACACCGATTACGGTTCCCTCTCCGGAGGTATCGGAACGGTCGCGCGATGTTTGTGGTAGTGACGAAAACGTGGGGCAAAGTCGAAAACCGGCAAAATGGTCACATTTACTTCAACCTTTTCAATACAGTTTCATCGATCCGATTACTACAAAACAACGGTTGAAGACCAGAAGAAAAGAAGTACCACCAGAACAGACAAACGCCGTCGAGCAGCGCATTAAAACCCCAACAAGCTGAAAGCAACATTCGGCGATATCAACGCCGACAGAAACGACGAGTAACAGACTCCTCGTTCAAAGTACTACAAACCCGTGAGCAACCGTCCATGAATCGCCACACATATCGTTTGTACGAGTTGAGTTTCCAAGTTTGGCCGGCGGACCTCGACGACGTCCACGCCGTGTGAGAAGACAACCGGACGCCCACCCGTGGAATCTACCAGGGGCCCGAAGTTCAACAGTGACGCCGCCCATCACGCCCAAAGACGGCTACGTACGGGAGGCGCGCCATCCAACCGGATTCGGACTCTCAACCAACGGAATCCCTTATCCACTCTCGGTCACTTTTGAGAGTCTGCCGTTCCCGGGTCCGACTCACGGTAGCAGTCGCTATTGACAGCAAGACACTACCTATGGTTGACCCCGTTTTAAGAGCAACTGTTTGACAACTGCCGTGGCAACCCACGTCGATTATAAAGACACTGGTGTCGAGATCTCCTGAATCCCGACCTGCATTAATTAAAAAAAAAATTTAATTCTCTACCCCAAGATCCAAGTTAGAGGGTATCCACACTTGTGGGCCTCCCTCCTCACTCCATTTCATGTTATGTACCTCATATTACCTAGCTATTAACTTAACTTATTGTATTGTACTATTGTATATAGATATTACTCTATTTTATCCAAAAAAAAAGAATGCAAATTAATATTTGTTTCTAATATTTTTATGATTGCCTATTTAATATTTATCAAAATTAATAACATTAGTCATTATACATCCGTAAATTAAATATTTATATTTATAAATTTCCAGCAACTTTTTGGAATATAAAGAATATGGAATTCGGTAATATTTTAATAAATTTATTTTTTATTTTAAATCAGTAACCTGGACGTACTTAAGTAGTCACTTAACAAATATAATATATGTATTACAATTATAATAATTTATTAGTAACAAACCTAATTAAGCGCCCACGCATATTTTTCAATTTTTTTTTTCAGAAACCTATGTATTAGCAAAAATTAATTGTCGGAAATCATTAGTTTTTAAGTTAAAGCCTTACGAATATTACGATTTTCGGAGTTCTACGTATTTGTACAACACAATATTTTACCGCGTTTTTGGAACTGTTCTGTTTCGCTTTTCTGTTTACCTTCATTTATCAATTTTTTATGTTTTAACTATGTAGTTAAGCATGCTGGAATGATGGAAAAGTCTGAACTTAGCAGTAGGACTCATTTTATTGTTATAGCTAATTGAAACTTATGATATTTTCATATACACTCGGCGTGATCACTCGCTCGCTGCGCTCAGCCGAATAATTATGGGTAACCCAAATCTGTCAAAAAGAGAAAGAAAATAATTAATAAATTGATAAAATAAACCATCCAGTATATAATAAAATATCGCCCAAACACATTACAATGTTTTGGAATCCCTCACCCAAACACATTATGCTAAATTACCCAAAAAATTGCATTTTTTAAAATTTGCCCAAACGCAAACCGTCCATAACAAAAAAATCGCCGTCGAATAATCAAGATACCATACCTATCTATCTAGAATACTAAACCCATTTATTTTTCACTTTATCGTTACTTAATATAAGTCATAATTTAAGTTATTAGTTGTTTTACTCTATTACTCTGCCAGTCCGATGCTTTATTATTATGATACATTGATACTACAGGTGGTTTAGGTACCTATACAGAAACTTAACAAAAACTCGTCCTCTATTTAATAAATTACTTTTAAAATTATTCAGATGGTGACAAAGTTAATATTTCATGTTTCTAAACGATGAATTATACATTAGCCAAGATTCTTGGCTAGGTAATATCATTGACATAAACTAAATGTTAACATTACCCGTTACGGCCGTAATATATTATTATAATATACAATGATAAAAATAAATAATTCTTTTGGTTCAATATTGTTGTATAAAATAATAATTTAATTAATTATAGTAATAATAATAATAATAATTTTCATTATTAGCGTCATACCTATAGGCTATAATAAGTAAAGATTAATGAAAATATACAATTAGTGGAGCGCAGACTGGTTAAATCTAATTTATATATAAATACAGTCGAGTCGCGATAACTCGAAGTTGAAGGGGGATAAAAATTCACCTCGAGATATGTATTATTCGAGATACCTAACTCGAATTTATCAAAATAAAATCAAAACTTCAAGTTACCTATGTAATGAAATATAATTTTAAAATTTAACGACGAAAACGTTATGACAAATATAATACATTTATGTATATACATAAAACTAAATGATATTAAAAAAAATAAATACAATGAAATTATAAGTATGTAGACATGTATTATTTGTGAGATACAGTAGAAAAATAATTTGTTATTCATTTTTGGTTCTTTGTTTATATGTAGAACTTTGATACTTTAGTGTTAAATTATAGAGTTACGTAAAAACAGCATGGGGTCTGTGATCTATCACAGGTAGATTGCCTATTTGATAACATACTGCTGCCAATCAGAATTTTTATTCCAGGCAACAGAAAAGTTAAGATAAAATTTGAACACCATACACCGAATATTAAAAAACGAATTGAACAGAGCTTGAGTCATATAGAGTTGGTACATTTAACGGGAAACAAAGTGCACGGAATCAGCTAGTATTATTTAAACACGGCGATCACTAAAATTTTCATGCTTTCCATGATGAAACAGCATGGTGTTCGCGATCTACCGCAGGTAGATTGCCTACCTGATAATATACTACTGCGAATCAGAATTTTTATTCTGGGCAATGAAAAAGTTAAGATTAATTTTGAACACCATACACCGAAAATTAAATAACGAATTTAACAAAGTTTGAGTCATATAGAATTACTACATTTAACGGGCAACGAAGTGCACGGGTTCAGCTAGTAATTTAATATAAAAGTCTGGTGTCAAAAAGAACATTTTGTGACGACGGCGAACACACACACACAAAAATAGAACAATCCTATCTTACATAATAATGTGTTCACGGAACCAGAATAATTGGTTATTTAATGTGTATTTAATATTTAATGGTAATTAATTTAATATTAATGAATAGCCGATAAGGGAACCCCGCCACACCATGCGTTTTGGCGGGTCCTGGTAAAACTGGAACAACAACTTGCATTGTTTCTAATCATAGGTGCTAATAGAAAACCTATCTATGTATATGTGTTGATTACACGGAATGTCCTTTGAAGCGATTAGGTTAGGCTATTATTATTAATCTATCATTATATTAATCATTCACGCACCACTCATTAATACTATACGTCTATTCCAAAACGTACTAATAATATACATACCTGTTATGTTTATACATTTATAGACGATCCAGGTAAGTCCACTAATTCTACACATTTTTGATATTATATAGAAATATAGGTAAGTATATAATATTATAAACAGACGTCAGACACCATCATATTACAAAAAAATAAAGAAGGTTAATAAACGTTTTAAAATTTTTGATTGTTGAATGAAACACGATGTTCCTACGTCCTCGTGATCTCGTGATATATTTGCAGATTTTCACATCGTACAAAATAGTAGGGCTTGAAATCGGTAATATCCCGGAATTTTGGGGAACCTATAATCGGTTACCGTTATTATAAACGGTTACCGGTTACCGAGACAATTTTTTAGCTTACATAAAACTTTATAATAACGTCATATGTTTTAAACGGTTAAGAACCGATTACCGGAATATTTATAAATACTGACTACCGTTATGAATGAACTATAATAATATAATGTTTAATTTATTTTAGCTACATAAATGATTATACGCTCGTAGCTACTAATGGTATAGTAAATAATAACTCCTTAAAACTATTCTTAAATCATACTATTATATCTTTGTTTTTTTTTCCCTAGTCTCAATTCTTGTAATAATTGTTGAACGTTTGATAATAAGTTTATCCACAACAGGTGATAAACAGCCAGTATTATACATTGATAATCAAAGTGCTATACGTTTAATTAAGAATCCGGAGTTTCATATGAGGACAAAACACATAGACGTGCGATACCATTTCATACGGGAGAAATATGAAGATGGACAATTTCAACTACAATACATTGGAGCAGAGGACCAGATTGCAGACATCCTAACCAAGCCTTTGGTAAAGGAACGATTCGAGAAACTACGGTCAGCCATTGGAGTGACTAAAATTAAAGAAATAATTAATTGAGGGAGGGTGTTGAAATATAAAATTAATGCTAGTAGTCAATCTTAACACGTGTGCACATTTTAGTAGCTTGTAATACGAGTTTACAACTCACTCTCTTTACGGATGTAACACGACCTCGGTGGTGCATATTTATAGGACCTTTGTAGTATGTAATACTTACTTGCACAGCCACCATCGTACAGTGCGTATACGGTGTGTGTGTGGTGTGTGTGTGTGTGTGTGTTGTCACAGTTAAATTTTCCAGTTGTACGTTATATATATTATACTTATATATAATAATATTGTTGTGTTGTTATTCATTTATACTAATACTAAAGTCATTAGTCCGTCAAGCGTCACTTTCAACAGGTTATGGGCCTAGGACACACTTTCCCAGGACACAGTTGCCCAGACATACAGTCTAGTGGATTCATGATCGAAGTATTTTTATATTTGTATTAACGCAGAAAGCTACAACCAGTCGGAGATACCCTGGATTTCAGGAAAACGGCGGAACAGTGTACATGGTAAAACTTTGTTGGTAAATTTGTATACAGGTCAAGTATACGGGATCCATCGGTCATGGAAGACTCGGTGAAGATAGCAAAATTATGTGCGGAAAACTGGTCGTTATAGAAATTCTAGATGAAGGTAATACTGATTGCCTTGTAAATAGGTGGTATAGTTTCAGGTGAACAGTCTAAACCAGGATTACCTATCAAGAAGTTGTCGGAAACAGAGACGACTGAGGATGCCAAAGCACGTTGGCAAAGGCATACAAATGCCTGGATAAAATCAGACGCTAAATGTCAAAAAATAATAGTTACCTCAGTGGACGAAGGTCCATTAGAATATTTGATTAACTGTGAGACTGCATTTGAATGTGGGAGAAACTGCTGAGTATTTACGAGCAAAGTCTGAGGCAAGTATACATTTGCTTCAACAAAAATTGTTCAGTTATTCAAGGGAACCGACAGATGACATGTCGACGCATATTTCTAAATTGGTCAATTTAGGAAGACAACTGAATGTAGCGGGTGAACCAGTTACGGATAACATGGTTATGAAAAATCTTAATGACATTACTAAAAGAATATGATCGTTTTTACAGTGCTTGGGATTCTATCCCAGCGGGAAACAAAACAATAAATAATTTAACTAGTCGGTTGTTGATTGAAGAATCACAGATGATCTAGATCAAAGGTGAAGTTGGCGAACAAGAGAAATCTAGTGCATTTCCAGCCAAATTTCAAAACAGATCTGATGGAAGAAACGGCAGTTATGGTAAAGGTAAAAAAGTATTTACTAATAAAAGTGTAATGTATTACTGTGGTAAATCGGGCATTATAAACGAGATTGTAGGAATAACCTACGTAGTATGAACGGTGAAAAATCGGTACTACAAGTACAAATTTAAATGCATTTGTAAGCGAGTCAATGATTAAAAATACTACAACAGATGTGTGGGTATTAGACTCATGCGCGTCACATCATATGAGCGCGAATCGAGAGTGGTTTTCAAGTTATGAACCATTAGAAAACACGCAACAAATCACGATAGGTGATGGTACAAATCTGTATGCAACAGGAAAAGGTAATATTAATATATTATCATACGTGAACGGTAATTGGAAGAAAAATTACATGGCAAATGTATTGCACGTGCTGGGTTTAAAATTTAATTTATTCTCGTGCGGAGCGGCGTTAGATAAAGGTTTAGAATTAACGTCGGATAATAAAACGTGTATGTTCACAAAAAATGGTAAACCCGTATGCACAGGTAAGCGTTGCGGAAAGTTGTTTGAATTGCAGATCAAAGTCGAAGTACCGACAAATGGAAACAGCTACGCGACAGTAGCAGTCGAAAACAGGTTGTCTGTATGGCACGAGCGGTTAGCACACCAGAATATACAGTACGTGAAAAGTTGTTTGGCGAAACACGACATCGTGTTTTCGGCTAAAGATGACGTTTTCATGTGCAGCAGTCGTATAATGGGTAAACAAAGTCGTAAATCATTTGGTAAGAGTAGTACAGAATATTTCAATGTGAATGACCTAATTCACGCAGACTTATGTGGACCAATGCAGAATGACTCCATAGGTGGTTTGAAATACTTCTTATTATTCAAGGACGACTACTCGCATTACAGGACGGTATATTTTATTAAAAATAAATATGAAGTAAAAAATATTTTGGAAATATTTGTAAAAAGTGTAGAAACAGAAACAGGTTCTAAGGTCAAAATATTAAGAACGGATAACGGGTTGGAATTTGTTAATAAAGAAATTACAGGTATTTTGCAAAAATACGGCATACGATACCAGACTACAGTTCCATATACGCCAGAGCAGGATGGAAAAGTCGAACGAGAAAATCGTACAATCGTAGAGTCAGCGAGGACAACGATTTGTGCGAAAAATCTGGATGTCTCACTTTGGGCAGAGGCTGTAAACACGGCTGTTTACACGCTTAATCGAACAGGAACCAGTTCAGTTAAATATAATTCACCGTACGAGTTATATTATAAGGTCATGCTAGATATTAAACATTTACGAGTTTTGGTACTGTCGTATATACACACATACCAAAACAAAAACATAAGAAGTGGGATCCAAAGAGTGAAAGAGGAATATTTTTGGGCTATTCGAACAACACGAAAGGTTATCGTGTGTTTTATCGAAAACAAATACGATTTCAGTGTCTAGAGACATTATATTCGAAAACGAAAGTAATGAAATTGAAAATATAATTGTAGACAAGTTAGAATTCACAGATACACCGACTCAGATCAAGGACGATCCAGTCAAGGTCAAATCGACGATGGTCGACAACAGGAGTGGCATGGTATTGCGGGATCGGAACACACTAAAAGTGCCGATCAGAAATAATGTGTCGTCGTTCATCGCCAATTGCAACCAGCCATTAAATCGCAACGAAGCGATTACAGGACCACATAAAAACGAATGGGAAAACGCTATGCGCGATGAAATAACGTCATTACACGAAAACAAGACGTGGTCACTAGTTAATTTATCTCAGGGCAAGTTTGCATTACGAAATGCATGGGTATTCAAAACCAAATATAAAACTGACGGTAATATAGATAAATTTAAGGCCAGATTGGTCATTAAAGGTTGTTCACAGAAATTCGTTATAGATTACCATGAAACATTTTCACCAGTGGTCAGATACGAATCAATAAGGGCGATATTCGCAGTAGCAGCTGTGGAAAAATTAATATTACGACAATTTGACATCAAGACAGCATTTCTGTACGGAGAACTACAGGAAGAAATATACATGGTACAACCACCAGGTTACGAAGATGGATCGAATCAAGTATGTAAACTTCAGCGAAGTTTATATGGCTTAAAACAAAGTCCAAGATGTTGGAATATACGCTTTAAGAATTTTTTTAATGCATTTAGTTTACGATGTACCGAAGCGGATGCATGCGTATTCAAAGCTAATAACAGCCAAATTATTCTTGCAATATTTGTTGACGATGGATTAATCGCTGAAGATAATGAATAAATAATAGAGAAACTTTTAATGAACTTGGAAAGAGAGTTTGAGGTTAAAAAGGGAAATTTAGAATATTTCCTAGGTATGCACGTCGACATAATGGAAAATGGGTCATTATTTGTACATCAGACAAATTATGCATGTAGCATAATTAATAAATTTAATAATATGCTGGACACCAAGGAACTTTCAATACCGATAGACAAATCACATACACTTGAACAAAAGAAAGATACGGAGATATTGAATGAAGATATTCCTTATAGGCATGCAGTAGGTAGCTTACTGTTCTTATCACTGGTAACAAGACCAGATATAGCATATGCAGTAAACTTTGCTAGTCGTTACTTAGCAAAACCAACTAAAGCTCATTGGAACTTGATAAAACAGATTATATGATATGTCAAACGAATATTTAATGGCTTATATTTTAATAATAATACACAATTGTCATTAGAAATATTTAGCGATGCAGATTACGCAGGTGACGTTCAGACACAATTTTCAACGTCAGGAAATCTATTCAGATATGGATCAAGCATAATTTCATGGACATTGCAGAGACAACATTGTGTGTCTTTGTCGTCGACAGAGGCTGAATATATTTCGGCCAGTGAAGCTGTCAAGGGGATCATGAGGATTACACGTTTGATAATAAGTTTATCCACAACAGGTGATAAACAGCCGGTATTATACATTGATAATCAAAGTGCTATACGTTTAATTAAGAATCCGGAGTTTCATATGAGGACAAAACACATAGACGTGCGATACCATTTCATACGGGAGAAATATGAAGATGGACAATTTCAACTACAATACATTGGAGCAGAGGACTAGATTGCAGACATCCTAACCAAGCCTTTGGTAAAGGAACGATTCGAGAAACTACGGTCAGCCATTGGAGTGACTACAATTAAAGAAATAATTAATTGAGGGAGGGTGTTGAAATATAAAATTAATACTAGTAGTCAACCTTAACACGTGTGCACATTTTAGTAGCTTGTAATACGAGTATACAACTCACTCTCTTTACGGATGTAACACGACCTCGGTGGTGCATATACAGTCAAATTCGCTTAATTGGGACACATCGGGCGGTGACCTATTTGTCCCCATTAACCAGACTGTCCCGATTAACCGAAGAATTTTACATACAATATTTTCATTCGGGACTATCATTTATGTCCCCATTAAGCAGGTGTCCCCTTTAAATGGTGTCCCGATTAAGCGGATTCTACTGTATATAGGACCTTTGTAGTATGTAATACTTACTTGCACAGCCACCATCGTACAGTGCGTATACGGTGTGTGTGTGTGTTGTCACAGTTAAATTTTCCAGTTGTACGTTATAATATATTATACTTATACATAATCATATTGTCGTGTTGTTATTCATTTATACTAATACTAAAGTCATTAGTCCATCAAGCGTCACTTTCAACAATAATAATTCAAATAATTGGTATTCTACATTTCTATTTCCTACCTACCTGGCTACATATACCATAAAATATCGTTGGTTGGTAATGAGTAATGACGGTACTCGATAGTCGATATTCCCGGTCTCCCTAATCGTATATTGTACTGGGAAATCTAAAAATAGCTTGATTCCTATAACAATACGAATATTGTATTATGTATACGGGTACAGAGGTGTAGTACAATTTTTTTTAGAAAACCGGTATTCAATCGGTTACCGGTAACCGACAATTTTTGGGAGCGATTATCACTTAACGATAACCTGTAATTTTGAATCTAGTACCGGTAATTGGTTACCGCTAACAACACCGGTAACTAAAACCGGTAACCGGTATCCAAAAAATGTTTTTTTTTATTAATAACGGTTTCAAGCCCTGCAAAATATTTTATCCTTTACTATATTACTATAATATAATATAGTGTAATTACAGTGTTAATCTTATTCGATTTTACATCTGTGTTTATTGTTAAAAAACAAAGTATATTAAAGAAAATAATATAATGTCTTTTGAACGTGAATTATTAAGCATAGGTATATAGAGAACATTTTTGGTGACTTTTAAGTTTCAATACCTAGCATAGATACACGTTTGTAGAAATTGTTATAAATAAAATTAGTTTAAAATCAATATTTTATATGAAATAGAAATTATTAATTAACCTATAAACATTATTAGTTTAAACCCTATACTAATAGTTTATGATGCATATTAACACTAATCAATTATACTTACGTTTATATATTTACAGCTGTTAAGGGTAAGCTTATAATTATTTTTATAGGTATACTATTTTACCTAAGTAATTTATAATAAATGTGCACCAAAGTTTAGTATTAAGCACTTGCCTGTTATTCTTAGTTATCGACAAGATTATGAAATATACAAATAAGGGTCAAGTGTTATGGTGCATTGGTGCATGATGTTTTTTGACAATTTTTTGTTATTCTTAATTTTCAACTCAGTTAAGTAAAGACGTTAAATTAATATGCATCAATTATAAAAAGTTGAAAGTTAATTTAATTTTTGGTGAACTCAGTTCAGTTAAAAGTTAATTCTGGCGCAAGTAGGTACCTACTCTATTGCATACCAACCTAAGACTAAATTATAGACTATAGTGTTTATACTTTATATAGTATTTCCATATATGTTTCCGTATAAGCTAGAATATAAACATAAAAAATGTTTAACTTTAAACAATTTACTAACTGAAATAGTGAAATGTAATAAAATTAAAAACAAAAAAAATTAACTTAACTTACTTCTTAAAATGAAAAATTAATTCGTTAGTTCCACGTTAATTAAAAAAAGAAATTTAGTAAGTTAATAGCTTCATTAACTTATGAAAATTCAAAAGTAACTAGTGATGTTAAAATTAAATTAAATAAACTTTTAAACTTAACTTTAACTTTTAACTCGTTAATGCCCAGCCTTGCTCATCAGTGATGAATGCAATTATTTCAATTTAGGCCAAATAAGTGTACCTATTCCGAGTATCAAATTATCTGTACTTATATTTTTACTGTATAAACAAAGAAAATAATTGAAATAATATTAAAATGTTTACAATACAAAATCTACCTCATTTAAGTGCAATGATCGTGATGGTGGCATATTTTTATATAGGAGTTACTACTGATTATAACTTAAAAGTTATAAGTTAGGTATATATAAATCAATTCTGTTTATATATTTGTATACATTACATATTTATGTAATACATAATAGTCTTCAGTCAGTAAAATATAACATAAAATATTAAAATTGCATATACCATTATTACTTATTAGGTACCTTTTATAAAGTCATAAATAAAAACCATAATATTAATTCAAAATAAAATTACATTTCAACTATATTTACTATATAGAGTAGGTATTCAATAATTGCATAATAATTATAAAAAAATAATATAAAAATAATAGTTTATCATCAACTAGTAACTAAACTGTAAGTTCTGTCAGTAGGTACAATAGTGTAGTCAATAGGTAATAAATAGTAGAATAATTATTCGTGACTGTATTCAATTATAATTAACTAATATTGTAATCTATAGTATTCAATACATTCCGACGCTTGTTACTCTCTTTTACATACTATTAATTTTATTTTATTAATATTTATCAGGGATTTATCAATTGAAAACTTCAGATATTATAGTACTAAAATCGTTTCAGATGATAAATGATCCGTAGTAACTATCAACTGTTATACAAATCACAATATGTTTCAATCTTATTATTTATTTGGTTCACTTATAATTGCTGACTTCTTGAAAATAAATCGACGCAACACCACCACTGACGAAGGACGCGTCAGTCACTGTTTCTTATAAGTTATAACTAGGTCAGTGAAGTTATTGCATTAAAAAACTCACCAAATTGATTGCATTATTGCATTAAAATAAATTAAAAATTGCACTTATAAATTAAAAAAATGCATCGAAAAAATTTAATTATAATCATTAAAATCAAACATATTAATAAATAATAATAATACAAATTAAATATGAATATTGCTTACATTATTGCATTACACAGCAAATGATTTTTTTAAGTTTTCTCAGCGACCTTAATGAGATAATCGCTTTACAGAAATATTAATAAAATAAAAAGTATTACAACAAATATAGAAATGGATTCACTGCTACCATTACTTGCTTTTATTTTAAATATCAAGTTATATAATCTTAAATGTAAACGAAAATTTAGAAAAATAGTTAAAATTGCAGTTAAATTAAAAAATTCGCCAAAATTGCATTTATTGCAATATAATTTTTTTTTTTTTTGAATTAAGAGTAATTTACAATTTTTTATTACTTTTTAGAATGTGCAGGTAAGTTAACCGCTTTTACATTACATAGTTTTTGAAATTAGCTGCAATGATAGTGTTATAATCTAGCCGTTGCCTCAACAGCTTAGCTTATAAAGTTGTAGGTAGCAAGACCGATATTGATTGGATGTGTAGGATTTTGTTAAAATAATAATAGTCAGGTGTTGAAAAATAAGGTTGAATTTATTAACTGTCTCAGAAATTTCTCTAAGCCCAAAATTTAATATAATGTTTACACAACTAGCGTGAAGGTGCTCGCAAGTATAATGAGTATACACGTCTAATATACAGGCCGTTTAATTGCGTACTATGGTTTAACTAATGTAGGTATTCTAAATATTAATTATGTGTGCTCGGTCATCTGGTCGTAGATCGTCACCCCCTTTCTTATTGTATGTTAATCTGCTCGTGTATAACTAATACTTTCTACTAATTACTTTCTTAACCTGTTTAGGTGAGGTTGTTCATTTTTTTTATAAGATTTTCGCGGAACACAGCTGTAAAATAAAATAGTATTTGTATACGTAAAATTGTATAATATATTAAACAATGCATGTATAGCATAAAATAGTTTACATATAAATTACAAATTAACTAGTAAAAAATAATAAAACCAATAAAAAAAATTTCACAATTTTATAATATTTTTCCACCGATTTAAAAATGTTGGCAGAACATTTATTTTAAGTTCACGGAACACAGGTTAAGAACCACTGCTATACAACTGTATTGGTTATTTTACATTAATCACTATTATAATAGCAATTCATTGTAGTAATATCAATATTAAATTTATTAAAAAAATTTTTTTAAAGGAAAAATAACATGTACAGATGATGGTAAGTATATTATTATTAAATATTAATGTTACAAACACAATTTTTATTTAAATTAAAAATCTTATACAACTCATTGAATTAATATAGTATATATTGTTTGTAAAATATTATTTTTTTTTAAACAGGAAAATATGATACATCGGAAAATGAATTATGTGAGAATATTACACGTTATTCAATTTATTCCATAACATTTATTCCGTTTTTATTAAAATTTAAAACCTTATATAACTCAAAAGTTTTTTCCTAATATTTTATAAACATAGTTTTTCTACATATTGTGTATACATTTTTAATATTTGTCCCCCTTATATTTACTAGGTAAATCACTATCAACTTTTGATTTTCATATGACGATCCAAACTAAAAATTGTATAAACTAATTAAACGATTTTTTTATGAATTATCAAGTTCAAATTTTCATTTTTTGTTAATCCGTTGACGATAGCTCCTCAAAGTTGAGTGATTTTGGGAGGTGGTTATTGTGTGTAAATGTGTTATACCTTGTCAGTAGATACAGCACTGTCAGGATTATTATGTCCCAATATAAAGAATATTATTCTTTTCATATCAATTCAAGTAGTACAGTAAGCTTAATTTATGCCCCTAAATATATTGTATATTACCTATTGACTGGGTCTCCCGCAGTTCGTTCAACTGAAGGTGATCTCGCCACTGGTCATAATAATACTTATCAAACATAAAGACCAGGAGTTAAAAGTAATAAATTCGATATCGTTCGAACCCAAGGTATAATAGTTATAATCATTTTACCTACTAAGTACGGATTGGACTCGTAATAAGGAATAGTCCTTGGATAACCACAATAATAGAGGGAAAAATCTAAGGAAACCGGAAAGAGGAAGGCCTAGCACTTCATTTCAGAAGCAAGTGATGGAAGATACCGGAATAGAAACATACTGGGAGTTGAAGAGTATTATAACCCAGACAGCATTTTAAAATGATAATGTTATAATAACATTATAATAATATTATTTTTTTTTTTTTTTTTTTTTATTGTTACAGCATCAACATCATGGTTATTAGCTTACAATTAGATTATATAGTTATACATAGGGGTTTTTACAGTGATTATTAAAGAGAAAAGAGGAAAAAAAAAAAATAAATTAAAACAAAAATAAAAAATAATAAAGTTAAATTAAGTTTGTACATTTCAATTTTTTTTAAAAATGTGATAATCTTTTTTATGTCAGCATAGGGTCCTATGGCTTCATATAGATTGTCTGGTATTTCGCATTCTTTTCTGGCTTCCATGAATATTTGGCAGTGGATGATGATGTGTTTGATTGTAAGGGAAGTATTGCAAGAGCGGCATATTGGTGGTTCGGTCTTTTTCATTAAGTACCCATGAGTAACTCTCGTGTGACCAATTCTAAGTCGGTTCATAATGACATCTTCCTTTCGATTTGAAGAGTTGAGTTTTGGCCAAGGTTCGACTGAGTGTTTGATTTCCCTTAATTTGTTTTCGGTAACTTGACGCCAATCTGAGTCCCATAATTGTATACAGTATTTGTCAACGTTCCTGATAATATCTACTGGCGACATAAGAGAAAGTTTTATGGAGTTGGGGTTATTTAATAATATTATTATAATGTTAAAATAATATTTTTAGTTCAACATTTGCTGTCTGGGAAGTGACAGAGATAAGTGGAGAGGGACATCAATAATTATTTAACCAATCTTTGGTGAGAAAAAATAATAATGTATTAAAAATAAAAATTGTGCTAATGTTAAAGTTTTATAATTTGTATGATATTTTATAAATAATTTAAATGAGGTGACAAAACCAATCGTTACGACTCAAAAGACAATATACATAGATATTGACATATACCTATATTGTGTTTAATACACACAATATAACAATTTGTAGTAGGATGCCAAATTCTGATATAACTTATGACAGACTGCAGAAATGGGGGAGGCAATGATAATTAATAAGGTTTAAAAAAAGTAAAAAAAGAAGGTTATTCATCAGCAGCCATCGCATTGTCTTGTATCTGCTCTTTGGTAAATGATGGTGTTGTAGCCTATTTATTGTTAAATTAGTTACTAACTAAAATGAATAAACTATGCATTAAGAAATAATGTTGATATAATATGTTTTTAATTAAAATCATGTATGCTGTAACGGTTAGGATTTGGGTACCTATTCCTATGTTATAATCTGGCCGTTACTTAATAGCTTAGATTATAATGTTGCAGGTAGCAAGACTGATGTTGTTTAGGATGTGTAGGATTTGTTAAACAAACTTAGTCAGATGTTGAAATTTAATTGTTGATTTTATTAACTATCTCAGAAAAAATGTCTAAGTCCAAAAATATTTACTGTTTACACAACTGGCGTGAAGTGCTCGCAAGTAGGCTTGATAGACACGTCTAATCTACAGGCCGTTTCGGGTCTGGTTTTATAGGGCCTCCTGCTCTCCTATTTCCCCCCCCCCCTTGTCTACCAATATATCCTCGGACCTTACAAGACGTGATTAAAAATATAATCTACATATTCCCACGCCTGCCTATTCCAAGAATCATGTCCCATTATTATCTTTACTATGTATGTTATACGCTATCCGTTAATATTTAGATACTATGAATGTTATGAATATATTATATGCAATTTATATATATTATATTCATATGATTATAATATTATTCACATTTCTATATCGTTTGGAAATGCGTTCTACTATTTAAATAATGTATTCCAATTAACTATCTGTGTACGCTCGGACATCTGGTCGTAATCGCCCCTTTTCTTATTGTACGTCAACCTACTCTTATATGACTAATCCTTGGTTACTTTCTTAACCTGTTCAGGTGAGGTTATTCATCCCTAATAGAATCTAATCTCAAAGCTGTCTTGTTTTCTCTTTGTACACCTACAGCGTATTCTAATAATATTTATGAACCAATTTAATTTACCTATTGTTATGTTATTTAATATATCCTAAAGCGAAACGATCACAATAATATAGTATGTATATTGTTGGGTTCGTTACACCTATTATATATAATTATTTACAAATAATAACAGGTTTATTATTGGTAATCATGTCAATTTTTATTTCCTTTTTTAGTATAAATATTTGAATACAATGTGTGATATAGATATGTTTTATGAAAATAAAATGAAATTTATGCTAAGTGATGATGACAATTGAATACAATATTGAATCGCGTGTTGTTATTACATTATACTTCCCAATCACAATATGTATATATTCTGTATTCACGATACTAAGTCTTAGTGTATTTGAAGTTATGTTCAGTGGTGAAATGAATATACGAGTTCGTCAGGGCGGCGCCGTCGGCAACGGTATATCAACGTAGGTAAACGCAACAACAACAATGCGGGCATGTAACAGCGATAATCAAAAGCACAGTGTTATGACAGCAACAGGCATACGTAATCGTTTAATTTTCCTGGTCATTAGGTTTCCGAGAACCATATGTACGGATAAAAATGGTACGACTGCGGTAACAACTGGTGGAATAAATTCTAGACTTCCCGATCGTCGGGTGGCCGAGAACACTATATATGGATAACGGTTGTGCGGCGGCGGAAATATACAATAATTCTAACCTTCCCGATCGTCGGGTGGCCGAGAACTATATATACGGACAACGGTTGTGCGGCGGCGGACGTATACAATAATTCTAACCTTCCCAATCGTCGGGTGGCCGAGAACTATATTTACGGACAACGGTTGTGCGGCGGCGGTAATGACGGCGGCAGTGTCTCTCGCAAGTCTAGACCGAGTGTTTTGACTATTCTAGCCTTCCCAAAGGATGGTCAAGAATAGATACTCACACTAACCATTCACTTACTACTGCTAGGGTCGGAGGACGGACTGTGTTTAGTGTAGCTGCCGGGCCTGCTTATATGTTATTTCCCGGTTATGTCATTAGGCTGAGCGGTCGGTATTTCTCTATTGTATTCGTAGTACGGGTCCTGGAGCAGAATTCATGGTTAATGACCAGTGCGCTCTATTGACCGATAGTAGTACTTCCCGTGACATCGGCGATACCGATGTCGCCTGGCGGTACGTTGATCAGTGGTTATATTATTATATGAAGCATTTTGTTATCGTCACAATGCAAAATATAAATTTTGAAAAAAATTATTTATTCTTCTTTTAAATCATATTCTTCATGTTTTTAAGACGAATACCATCTTTCATTACTTTATACCTAGAACACAAACATATAGTAAATGCTCTACAAATGGTCAATTAACAAAGATTAATGTATATTTTTATATTTCCGGATAGATGTGTTTGGCAAACATTTGAAAGTACCACATGGTAATTACAAATTTAAATTAAATTTAATTAATTATATAACCATTAACCATAGTCTATAAGTTATACGCATAATAGCGTATTATTTAATTGTTTATAGGTACCTAATTTATTGTTAACACTGGAACCAGATAAAGACTAGACCACGGCTGTAACTTGTAAATTGTAGAGAACGATAAGAATGGCTGAGATTACAAGTTAATCACATAATGAAATAATAAAAATAATATCACTAAAAATGTCTGTAAATAGAATAGCATTGTCCAAACTAAATACCATCAATCGGTAAATAACTGTTTCTAACTGCATTTTATACCCGTAACACAGTTGTACGCCATGCAGGCCTTGAGCCCTTACATTATAATAGGTTCAAAATACAATGATTATCAATCATGGATTCAATGATATCGAATTTATTACTATTATAGCTACTGTTCCTTACAAATAAAAATCTTAGTTCCGACGGTGCTGATTAACGTGAGATGACCCAACTTTAAGCAGCTATAACTCGCCGAATTAACAAAAGTTAAAAATTTTAACGTGAAAATTCATGAAAAAATAGCTTTATTCATTTATATAGGTTGTCGTTTGAAAATAAAAAGTTGATGGTGGGTTACCTAATAAATATAAAGTTGGAAATATTAAAAATGTATACAAATCTAGAAGAGCACGAGACAAACATTTGAAAAAAGTTAATACTTTTTAAAATTATGAGTGGTTAACGATAAAAAAAAATATATAACATATAATAGGTCTCGACTTTCATGAATTAAAAAATAACACATAGAACAAACTTTATTATATAATTTCTAATGTATCTATACATATTTATTGTTTAAATTATTATACAATAGTCACTAAAAATCAAAATAGATAGTGGTTGATTGCATTAATATCAATATAAATAAATTATGTAATATTATTTTCTTAACAGACGAAATAGAAAAAATAGATACAAGCTGCAAGTATACTATTAACTTTAAAATTAATTCAATTTTTATTCAAATTAAAAAAAGTTGTCAAACATGTTAATGTAATGGATGTGTTATATTTGAATTCAATGATAAATCATTACATACGAAAAACGATTCAGAGTGGATACGTTGTGGCCTTCTATAAATCCTTGTATAAAAAATCTAATTTAATAATTTAAAAAAAAAATATAAAAATCGAATATATCTTATGGATAAAAGTAGCTTAACTTTCCGGTAAAATATCTTAAGCTAACCTATCAAAATAAAAACGTTTATGAATTTCCAACTGAAAAATAATTTACAAGACTTTAAAAATATCTCATGGATATAAATTGCTCGATAATTTCAAGTGTCTATAGTTATTAGTTTTTGAATTACAACAGAAATATAATATCGGTTTTTTCAAAAATTAGTTTTGAGTAAAAATTATCATTTTTTTGTTTGTTTTTCCCAAAATTTTCTAAAAATTAAAATTACCAACTAAGTTGATGTCAAAAATTGTAGCATTTTTACAACCCCAAATGTTAATGACAGAGAGAAAAAATTATATCGCTCCGCTCAAAATCCATAATCTTAAATAGGTAAGTAATAACTGATAATAGTTATAACCAGGAACGACCTCAGTAATTTATAAGATGTGAACATATGTATAATATATGTTTCAATATTTTTTTTTTCAATATATAATCAAATATTATAATTCTATGCTAACATAATATGGAGTATTTTTTAGATTTTTAAGAATGATAATTTTGTATTTATTTATTATGGTCTACTTACAACATTTAATTTATGTCTATGTATAAATGTTATAAAGAGTTAAATTTAATCTACTACTTGATATATGATATATTATGCTTTAATTGGATTTTCAAATAGACTCAAAATGTGGCGAATCGTGCATAAAGACTAATACCTTAGTCTATATAAAGACGTCCACATTTACATCACGTACGTCATGAACGTAATACGTCCAGGGCCGTATTTACACTTTTGCGCCCTGGGTCATCGATCCGTTCGCCCCCCATCACCATCAAAAAAAAAAAATTTAATACATTTTTAATTGTTTAGATATAATCCTTTATTTATGAAAAGATTATTAAAAACACAGATAATAATGATACACTATTTTAATTATTGTCAAAATGTATGCCAACATACAATTATAAACAATGAAAAAAATTACAAATATAAATAGTTATCATTAATTGACAAAATGAGTAAATTGCGCCATATGGCCACATCATAGTCATGCAAAAAGTTCAAGTAGGTACTCCAAATAATTCTTACCAAAAAAAAAAAATTGTATTTGTTAGTTTTTAAATACTATAGTAAGTAGTAATATATAATTTGAAATTTATAGTACGTTAATTGTGTTTTTAACAATATTACATTTTTAAAATAATATTTTTTTTTAAACAGTTCAATATAAAGAAATATCAAACATAGAATATGGTAAGTATATAATACAGCGAGAACACAATAGTTAATATAGTAAGCAGCTAAAATTATGATTGTTGTTTATCGAGCTGATTTTTAAAACTGAGGAAAATTGACATGGTTCTAGACTAAAGAGGAAATAGAAATTATTTTTTTTATGTGCTTGAAAGTAGACACTGGAGAAAAACGGTACCTGGATATCTTATTTTTGGGAAAAATACATTCACCCTTTATAAAACTACTCACTGAGAACCTGATTTAAAAAAAAAAATCCGTCACTGTCATAGGTATTTGGGTGGGATATAAAATATTGATATTATCAATAAATGTAGAATATAAATCATAAAAAAAGTGGGCAAGTGCCATTTTACTGTATAGAAGGACTCAGTGTTTGGCAAGTTCCTTATAAAAAGGAATTCGTTCCGTTCCGTGTTCCTTAAAAATAAAGAATTCTTTCCTTTGCAAAATGAACGAGTTCCTTTATTAGTTCCAAATAAAATAAAAATTCTTATTTAATCACTTATGTTTTTTTTTTCATATGCATACTTCTTTGATTTTTAATCATAATACATAACTACAAGTAGGTACATATTTTATAATTCTATTTTGAGATTTTCTTTAAAATTAAATTATTAGCCAACGTATATAGATTGTCTTAACATCGATACTCGATAACGATCAACTAGTTCATTTTCTCGTTCTTTTTTTATAAAAAGAAATTCGTTCATCGTGCAATTTTTTAAAAAGAAATTCGTTCCAGGAATTCTTTTCTTTTGGAACTCGTTCCTTCCAAACACTGCAGTAGGTTACAAGTGGGCCACTGTAATAGATTGTGTTAGATTTGAATTCAATTATATCATAATATCATTGTATAAAAAAAAATGATTCTGAGCGAAGACTATGATATCACCAAATATATATGATAATATAATTGTGAATAAAGTAATTTGTATAAAACTTATGAACCTACGCCGTGGAACTTTGTATAAATTTTCAATCCTTAGCCTTAACAGTTGAACATTTTATACATTTTTAACTAAGAAATAATTATTGAATTTTAAATTTGATACATATTGTCAAAATTTGAACTTTAAATGCTCATAAAAATAAATCGTGAATATTTAACTTTAATATTTGTCAACTGATATTATAACACTATTAGGAGCCTTGTGTTAAATTTTCAATCATTTTTACTCGACAAATAAAATTTTATTGACATTCATAGAAAAAAAAACTGAAAAAATTTAAAACTGACAATGTCCGTAAACAGTTCAAAAAGAGTCAAATTATTTTCAAAATTGTATGGTGTATAGGAAATAATACTATTATAAACATTCAGTGGAATTTTCAAATATCTACAGTAATTTATTTTTTAATTACAACAAAATAAGAAAATCGTTACATGAGAAATCGAGTGAAAATCAAATGTTGTAAAAATATGAATTTCAAACGCTCATAAAAATTTGATTTGACTTTCTTGTAGACATTTTTTTTTTTTTGATAAAGGTACACAAACTTATGAGGAATCTTGTATTACATTTTCAAATCTTAGATTTAAAAAAAATATTTTTATGAATTCCTAACTCACACTTATTTGAAAATGTTCGTTACTTTTACATTTGAACTTTTAATGCCAATAAAAAAAAATTGGGCCAATGAATTTTTAATTTTTCTCATCTGCTTTTGAAACAATTTACTAGGAGCATTCTATTAAATTTTCAAGCTTTTTTAACTAAAAAATAAAATTTTTTTGATATTTATAGAAAAAAAAAAATAGTTAGAAACTGAAAATGTCCGTAAACAGCTCAAAATAACCAAAATCAATTTTCTCGAAAACAGATTTTGCGTAAAATTTCCATTTTTTCTTAATTTTTCTTTTGTTTTTCACGGCGCTTTTGAAAACTACTGGGAAAATTTTACTTTAGACACCCCAATAAGTACCAACTAGATTCACTTTCCTATCTGAAAAGATACTATTGAAGAATATCTAAGCATTTTTACTGTCCTAAAAGGTGATGGCAGACATAAAAATAAAATAAATAAATAAAAACACACATCAATGTAAAATCAATACATTAATCGCTCCGCTCAGAATTTAATAACATACAAATAAAATGTAATAAATTATTGAAGAATAATATAAGTGTTATGTATATTTTATTAGGGAAAAATGAATTCAAAAATGCTATCAAATCACATAATTTAAGTAAGATCATTATGATAGATTTAATAATGTACCTACCTAACTTTAATTGATTAATTAAAATTATCATGTTTCACTGATAAAATAACAATAAAGTTAATATTTTGTAAAAATAAATAGGTATACCTTATATATACCTGTATAATGTATATAGTTAATGAAAGTATTTTAAATGTAAAAAACAAATATTGTCATATCTTTTTAATGGTTTCACTGGAGACCTGTTGATTATCAACTAATCAAAATGCACAGTAAAAAGATAAACTATTGTTCATTACCATACAAGTATTCCCTGTTATACATCATCTAACAGTACAAACTCTAGAGATAAGTATGCTCGAGATAGGTTTAATCTATGATTGTACCTTATACATGCTAATACAACAACGTTATTTTATATCAAGCTAACCATAATAATATATGCATCACCAAAACGTAATTTAAACAATAATTAATATATTTGTACGGCCATGACATCATTAGGTATTCTACTAATTTAAGAAAAAAAAAATGTTAAAATATTATTTAGTAACTATATTTACATTTATATTATTTCAAAAATAAACGATTTTATAGAAGTCCGTTTTTAAATGTTTCATTATATGTCCATAAAATAATGATAAATGTTGAATATAATTTAATATTGTATTACGTGTCATCAAATTGTGCAACAACAACATCATCGTTGTTATTAATAATGTGCAAAATCACGCCATAATATCATGTGATATAATTATTAGTCGGATATTGTTAAACAGTGGCGCGAGACTTAGGTCAATAAGGTCACTTGTATATAAGGCCGACTTTTAGCATACTGTAGGTACTACATTTTAATTTTTTTTTTTTTTTTTTATTTTATTTCAAACGAATTGACAAATACATATAACAGATACGATTAACCTCTCTCCTTTAAGCTAGGCTTGTGATGAAGAGAGGGAGTTATTGTAGTTACACAATTTAATAATATAATATAAAATATAATATAATTTTGCGAATTTTTTAAGCGTATACTAATATGATATGTTAAAATAATAGACTATGAAATAAAGTAATATAAAGAGAACAAATATAATATATAATAATATGATCTACAAAAGAAAAGAAAAATACATACATAAACATTTAACAATTATAAAAGCATAATACATAAACATAACAAATAAAGAAAAATGAAAATACTTTACAAACATAACGCATATTAATATTACTTATGTGTACGTCATGCGTTTACTAAATGTTACTTATTACTAAAAGCAGTGTAGTCATTTTTGTCCAGATCCATCTACAAACATAATCCTAAACTCAACAATAAGTTTGTAAACGGTTCTAGAAATTAGTCTTAACATATTGTAGAGGACAATATTTAAAATATACATATTATAATTATAATTATCACTAGGTATCTTATTTAATTTTGTAGGTTTGCAAGAAAAATCTAAAATAAAAGGTAAGTTCGTAGAATGAGGTTATAATACCTATAGTTATATTATAATAAAAACTAATCTTACTAAACATAATATAGTTCCTGCAAGCGCCCTACATTAATAAGTTAACATATTATGTTTTTTTTTGTTAAAGTAATCACAGACGGCTGGCACGGTAATTTTTTTTTTGATATTTCTTCTGTGGTTGATATTTAAAAATCTGGTAATTGAGTGACATCTGCTGTACATTAGGTGTCTATAGAGTCACTGTAATGGATGTGTTAAATATGAATTCAGTGATATAATATCACGAAAATGGTCTGCCAGCCTATAATATTAGTATATCACTATGTAATTATATTTTATGATATTATTGTGATTAAAGCAGGGACTGGAACTGAACCTAAAAAAACCGGTTCTGGAACTGGAATAGAAAACTTTATTTTAACAAATAAAGTACCGGAACTGACCAAGAATTTTTAAATTAAATAGCTTCTTTTAGGTTCAAAAATAAACCCACTTATGTACCAACTAGATTCTTTTTCCTATCAGAAATGATGACGTTTAAGAAAATCTAAGCAATTTAACTGTCCTAAAAGATGACAACAGACAAAAAAACCTCCACTCAATATGATTAAAATAAAATATAATAGAAGTAATTAAATAGTAGGTAAGTAGATAGATAGCAAAATAAAATGTCAATCAACTAACTGTAGAAGGATAATTATTATTTTAAACTTAAGGTAGACAACTTTCCATACTCTCGCTGAACATAGTACTAAATTATTTTTATTTAAAAATTCTTTGTTGTAGAAATTAAAACAAAATACTACGAAGATCAAGTGGAGATTTTAAATAAAAAGAATAAATGTACGTATTTTTGTGCAAAATAATTAAAAATTATATTTATTCATTTTCAGTTAAATAATAAAATAACTATACAATTTGTTACTCTATATTTAAGTTATTCTATAATATTTTACACTGGTATTGCTCATATGTTCCAACTATCGCGCTGTCTTATGTTATTCCAATTATTAGGTTATAAATTATTGATTTACCATTTTTGAACCCCAATGTATAAATTAGATCAAATTTAATAGCAGAATAATTCACCTTCGATATTGGAACATTGAAGAGAAAAACGCCTGCTCTAAAAAGTCTTACCGGATAAAATTGTCACACCATTTTTCAACTCGACATTTTAACCACTTCAAAATCTTCGAAGTTCGAATTCAATGATAATCAAGTTCATAATTATTATGCATGGCAGTAGATTAATCTGCATTTTTATTATAAAGTGTTCAACTACCAAGATTATTCTACTAGTTTTATATTTTGAAAGTTATTATCAATTCATTTTTAAAATGTCAAAAGTTCGAATAAAGTTTAAATATGATTCAAGTTTGAGTTCAAATAGTTTTTCAACATTTAATTTTGACCTATCTTCAGTGAAATTATAAAGTTTAATAGTCTGGCTTGGAGGTGCTACAATATTATAATATCCAAAAATTGTGTGTTAGTTATTCTATCTAGTGCCCCCATATGTTTATACTCTATACCTGTATGGGTAGTGTAACATGGGATAAAAGGTAACTTTTAAAATCGCAGCCATACACATTAACGTGCATAAAAGTTTCTATGATTGGTCTTAGTTTATTACTCTATTTTTTAACATATACATAATTTAAATGCGCATGTACAGAACTAAGCGTCCAGTTATTTTTTAGAAAAGAACCGATACAATTCTTAGAATATAGGGTAAAGCCCATGTTCATTAAAACTGCATAGTTTATTTTATTTAATTTGTTAATAATAATTGACCAAAATGATTAATGTTTATACTTAGCTACCTTGTATTAACTACAACAAAATGGTGCGAAGAGAAGAAGGCTGAAGCAAAGGCTGCAGAAGAGAAGATGGCTGCAGTAAACGTTGGCCATGTTCATCTACATCGCCAAGTTACCTGATCTACCTAGCGATGCTATGTAGTACTTTTGCATAAATATTGATGCCCTTTTATTGTATTTTTAAAATATTTAATATTAAAAAAATAAACAGACCACTTCCTTTTGCTATAATATATTATTATGAACCAAGTGTTTACAGTTAGCATTACGATATTATTTAGGATACCTACGATTTTTGACCTAGATTCATTAGCTGACCTTAGACTGATGTTAAGTAATACTTTTCTTAGCGATCCGTTATCTAATTCTATAAAAACTCTTCTTATCTGTTATAAACTTTAAATTTCCACAATAGTCTACCCGTTCCCAAATTAATAACCGACAATGAAAATCCCCGATTCATTTAAAATCATTTTTCATTTTGTTTAAATTAATAAAAAATGTTGTATGTTATTTAACACTATTATTACTTTTATTATTATATCTACAACCTGGTATTACACTATTACTCAAATATCAAATAGTTATCTAGGTACCTAATTTATATTCAAAGAGTACTGGCATGTTATTAATTATAAATATACCTATTGATATACCTATTATAATAATATGAGGGGGACGGAGTGGCCGAGCGGACTAAGGCGTCAGGTGCGACGCAGCCGACCCGAGTTCGATACATCGGTCGTGGGTGGCATTTTTCTTCGGGAAAGTCACGGTGTCCGGAGAACAAGTGTCGCCATCACCCACCCGGGCATGGAAGATACCTACGGGTGCCTAAATTTAATTTTCTGCCATAGCAAACACACACGTGTAAACAAATCAACAGTAGCACAAGCTAATCACCTAGTAGTCGAAGCCTTAACCCTAATAAAAAAAAAAAAAAAAAAATTAGAACATTATTATATGAATAATTATATATTTAACATCTTTTATATTGTTTGTACTACGATTTCAAATAAACGAGTACAATAAATAACAGTTGTCTAGATATTTGACTATTACTGTTTATTGAAATTTATGATTTGTGAATAAAATTGTTTTATCCATTCATACTTTTTGAAGTAAAATTTCTTTCTTGAGGCGTGGGTGGAAAAAATTCGTATCGAAAAATGAAACGACACATATGTTTATTTATTTATATTGAAAGTCATGCACGATGGTGGCATTTCTCACTCTGTCCCTAATTCACTTATAATTTAACGGACCCCAATACTTACGATAGAACAGGGGTGGCCACTAACCTTAACTTTGGGAACCGCAAATTTATAAAGCTAATTTGAGGTGAGCCACATTGTAAAGCGATGTTTTTGAAATGAAGACACATTGAAAAATGAACTCAAATGAAGGAACGTTTATTTTTTACATTACATAAAACATTATTATTGATTTATTTATGAGAAGTGCTTTTTCGAGTGTTCATTTTTTCTGTGAGCTTTGTGAAATCTGGCTGATAATTTGTAAGCGCAGTTCGCACAAGTTCACTTAAATGTTCATCAGTTAGTTCAGATCAATATTTAGATTTAATAAATTTAAGCGTTGAGTACAATGATTCACACATATAAGTAGTGCCAAAGATTGAAATAAGTTTCATAGCACACATTTTTGTTTGTGGGTATTTTTCTTCTGGGACATTTTTCCAAAGTTCTATGGTTGAAATCGTCGTCGTCTGACGCGGTCGTAATACACCATGACTATTTTTGGCTACACATACTAAAAGCACCGCCGCCGTGCCAATCTGTACCAAATAACGACTGTAATGATAACGAAATCGACGGCAATAAAAATGCTATCTAACGTTTCTAACAATATTAACAAATTTTATATTAATTAAGTTTAGTCTAAATTTAGTTCAAGAGCCGCACGAAACTGATTAAAGAGCCGCATGTGGCTCGCGAGCCTCGTTGTGGCCACCCCTGCGATAGAAGTTTTACTTCCCCAGAGTGTAATGGTGGGCACACACTCTCTTTTTTTTTCTATATTTGTTTTGAAATTACAATATTACCAAGTTATTGCTGTGTTCTACATAAAACCGAAATTATAAACACATGTACACAAGTCAGGAAATGTAGATCGACTCATAATAAAATCGGTTTAAATTAAGAACGGTTCAACTCGTATCATTTATACATAGTAAATGTTAATTATTAATGTGATGGGAGATAACATCTCTTTTGTCAGATCATCTGAGTTCACAAGTTGCCATTATAAACGCCGTAACAGAGATTGAGAGATATAAAGGTATACCTTTTTAAAATTTTTGAAATTGTCAAGAGGTGTAATGATGGAAAAGACAGTTCTTCTGCATATTTATCAAACAATAAACTTATAGGAACATTATTTTCTCTGGGATCTATAAGTAAGTATACATGTCTTCATTCCACATTAATGTTTGCTGTTGAGCTACTAAACTTTCTTTAATTGGAATATTAATATTGATATTAATTCGTGTAAGCAATAATAATGAAAATGTAAAAGAATTTGTTACTTTAAATTTTAAAAATTTAAATCTAAAAAAATGTTACAAAAATATGTATAATTAATTGAAAATATAAAAAACTTTGGCATAATTCTGGTTTAGCAACCTAACGATTTTTCAATTTTTTTTTTTCAAAATGTGTATTTTAGATTATGTAATGTGTATTTTCTTATAAATTCTGTAAAAATAGTCCTGACAAACTTCGTTTTGAAGTTATTGATAAAAAACTTCATAAACTACATTTTTTACGTAAAGCACCTTTTTTTAAAAAAAATACTTAGAATTGAATATATATTCAAACTATTTATATAAAACCAAGATTTAAAAAGTGGGCAAGTAGATGTCGCTCTGATGTACAGTAGATAACAAATGAGTCACTGTAATGGATGTCGTTAAATTTGAATTTAATGATATAATATAATTTTATAAGAAAAACGATTCTGAGCGAAAACGGTCAGCCTATGATATTACCAAGTATATTTGATGATATTATTGTGAATAAAGTAATTTATATATAACCTATTTACGTGGAGCTTTGTTTTCAATTTTCAATCCTTAGCTAAAGTTGAACATTTTTATAAATTTTTAACTACAAAATAATTATTAAATTATAAATTTGATAAATTTTGTAAAAATTTGAACTTTAAATGCTTATAAAAACAAATTGTGCCTATGTATTTTTAATATTTTTCAACTGCTATTAGAACGATATATCAGCAGGAGCCTTATATTACATTTTCACGCTTTTTTACCCAACAAATAAAATTTTATTAATATTTACAGAAAAAAAACCTAAAAAAATTGAAAACTGACAATGTCCGTAAACAGCTCAAAAAGAGTCAAATTATTTTCAAAATTTTATCGTGTATAAATAATTCAAATATAAACATTCAGTGAAGTTTTCAAGTATCTACAGTCATTCGTTTTTTAATTACAACAAAATAAGAAAATCGTTACATGAGAAATCGAATGTTGTAAAAATATGAATTTCAAACGCTCATAAAAATTTGATTTGACTTTCTTGTAGACCTTTTTTTTTGATAAAGGTAGAAAAATTATGGATAATCTTTTATTACATTTTCAAATCTTAGATTTAAAAAGAAAATAATTTGCTAATTTTCGTGATTTTTCCGTATTTTGTCAAGATTTGTACTCTAAATGCTTATGCATAAAAACCCTGACTAAGGATTTTTAATTTTTTTCATCTGCCTTTGAAGCAAGAACCTAGGAGCCTTCTATTACATTTTCAAGCTTTTTTAACCAACAAATACAATTTTATTGATATTCATAGAAAAAAATGGTAACTGAAAATGTCCTTAAACAGCTCAAAATAAGTCAAAATATTTCTAAAATGTTATGGTGTATAGGAAATACTAATATAAACAATCAGTCAAAATTTAATGTATCTACGGTCATTTGTTTTTGAGTTGCACCAAAAAGCAAAATCGATTTTCTCGAAAACAGATTTCGCGTAAAATTCCCGTTTTTCCTTAATTTATAATTTGTTTTTCACTTCGCTTTTGAAAACTACTGGGAAATGTTTACTTTTGATCCCCTAAAGTACCAACTAGATTCACTTTCCTACCAGAAAAGTTACTATTGAAGAAAATCCAAGCATTTTTATTGTCCCAAAAGGTGATGACAGTCACAAAAAAAAATAAAAAAAAATACACATCATTGTAAAATCAATACATTCATCACTTCGCTCAGAATCTAAAATGGTATTAAATATTTTTTCTACATGTAATAATATATATTTATGAATTAATTCATGTGAGTTGTGTGTCATCTGGTATAACACCGTTTGAGCTAATTGTATTGTTAGACGCATTTGTGTTTGGCTTGCGAGGTTTGGACGAGATTTCACAACTCGATCGTCTTGCACGTTTTTAATGAATGTTATTATCTCATACAAATTTTTCGGCGGTGACGCCATCTACAAAAATTCCTCGTGTTGGTACGTTACAAACTCCTCAGACTGTTTTCGAATTAACGGTACGGTGTATACTTCTTTCCGTATTATAATTTCTATAATGCTCCGCTCCAAATATTGATGTCGAATAAGATCTATTCGGTTCAATAACACTCTGCATCCGGCTTGAGTTTTTGATTAAATTACAAATACATTTTCCTCGGTATACATAATGCTCGATAGTTTCATCATATCCTCAAACAATTTTACGCACTCATATTTCTGTGGCGTATCCAGGTATCCAGTATAAAGGACAGGATATATCCCATTTAAAGAAAATATTTTTTTCAAAAATTCAGGAGTAATATGGACGTAACGCAATTAAGTTAATATATTAACCATCACCTGGTTTTTTTTATCTGGGTGAATACCGAATTGAATAAACGTATGGATCTCAAAGCCGAGTGTGTAGCTTATAGTTTCAATGAATTCAGCCGGTGGTGATGGTGGCACAGAAGCCTTCTTCTTGTATAATGATGCGTTGTTTTCAATTGAACCAGCTAAGTTTTTAAAAATCGTTTAGTTTTAAAATAATAAACACTTGAAAATTTAAAAGACTTGTAGAAATAATAAACACCGAACAATATCATAAGACTTGGAGAAATGCGGGGGATAATTACAAATGTGTAAGACTGAAGACAGACTGATTGAATCTCGACTTTTGCCAAGCCAAGTGTCCATCGCTTTGAGTCAATATTAGGCGGAAGAAAAAATAATAGGTAGTGGTAAATTCCTCAATGACAAAGAATACAAACATATTATGTTCATGTGACTCATTATTTAGGATGAATATAAGGACAAAAAGTTTTGTTCGTATATGCCATATACTAACATATATATACTATATGGCTTTTCTTCACAAATCTTATGGATGTGATTGTTAAAAAACAATAGATAGGGCTATTATTAAGTTACAAGTGCCGCTTTGGAACGTAATGCCGACAACCATTTGAGGATTAAATATATGTTTTGCTCATATAAGGTTTTCTTTACAGATCTTATGACCGTTGATTAACAATAGTTAAGGTCTATTGATCCACACGCATAGACCTAAAGATTGTTGGCTAATGTATTACATAATATAATTGATCATGACATTCTCTGATACATAATGTATCCGGCGACTCAAGTATTTCGTGTACTATAATATGGTATGTCGGTCACGTGAGGAGTCGATAGTGGTGGGTTCATGACGAAATATATTATATAACTTAGTGCATTTTATTACGTTAAGAATGCTATATACGTTAAGAATCATTCGAAAGGAATATCGGGTCTGTTTGATTAAAGCGTCAATGCTATAACTCGGTTAAGTTATAGGAGGGTTCGAATCTCTCCAGTCTTTTTTTCATTATTTATTTAGGATTGATCATGTGAGTGATATTATGTAAGTCGATGCATGCACGTGCGTGCAAGAATTTTACCTATGCGAAAAATATATGTTACCCATGTGACGAGTCGTACGGTGGGTTTAGGTGTCTAGGGTGCGGGAGGCTGAGGTGGAGGTGGGGTGAATATATGTCACGTACGTATGCGACCGGGCGGTGGGATGAGCAAGGATGAGCAAGGCTCAAGGGGTGCGTGGTCAGAACTGTCTTTTTTATACTACTTAGGTCACTGTAATGGATTCTTAATATTTAAAAGGTTCCGGTTCCAGAACCGGTTCTTTTAGGTTCGGTTCCAGTTTCTGTTGCAAACTACTGTAATACAATTTCTTTTTAACCTTTGATGGAATATGTGATACAGTTTTACGTAAATAAGTATGTGGGGTGTTTTCATTATTCGACTATCTTATAGTAATGTAATTTTAATTTTTTATGTTAAATTGTAATGAACTATTCTAATATATAAATGTGAAAATGAAAACCTTTGAGTGATATGTTATCGGAAACTACTGAACCGATCGTTATGATTTTTTTTTTTAAATTGAAGAGCTCATTGCGGAGAAGGTTTATGGTTTTTGATCGATTCTCTAACTTTAAAAACAAAGGAGTTATCAATTATCATAAATAATGGCCTGTTACGTAATAATAAATAATAATAATAAATCAGTGTTATTCTCAACTCCTATAACCCATAGCAACCATTAATAAACAACAATTTCTACCGTAAATCTCAAAATTCCTATTTGAAAACCTACCAGGAGTGATCAGTTCCCTGTTTAAATTAGTCTATGGCACTCACAAAGAATGTAGCTTTTTATTGGTGAACAAATTTTCGAAATCGGTTCAGTAGTTCCAGAGATTACTCTCAACAATGGTAACTAACAACTCCTCTCTTTATATAATAGTATATAGACTAGCTGATCCGTGCACGTCTTGCCCGTTAAATGTATCAACTTTATATGACTCAAACTTTGTTCAATTCGTTATTTAATATTCGGTGTATAGTATTCAAAATTTATCTTAACTTTTCCGTTTCCCGGAATAAAAATTCTGATACGCTATTTCTGATATGATCATTATCAGGTATGTATGCTGTTTGTACCTATGATTTAACTCTAAAGTATCAAAGTTACACACAAGTTTGTCGTTTTACTAATATAATCAATTTATACAAAATCCTATCCTAACCTAACCGTACTTAAATCCGATGAATGAAACAAAAAAACAAATTTAACCCTTTGTAAATATATTAACCTATCTTTTTCAAAGAGGTCTAATCAACCAACTAACTATATAAATACACAGACTATAACTATACAGACAAAAGTCTGGAACTACTTATAAGATCTTATATGTATATTGACAAAAGACAATAGTACAAATTAACAAATATGCCCGATTAACTAATAGCAACCAATATATTATACACAGGTGGATTTTCCTAAAATGTTCTTTTATATAAATCTTCTCCGTGAAATACTCTTTCGTTAAAATTAATATTTGAAGAAGATAGATTAATTTACTAAGGTTAAAATTTTTTTTTTATTTATCGGATTTTAGTACGGTTAGGTTAGAATAGGATTTTGTATAAATTGATTATATTAATCCACTGTAGCTGGCGGAATTAAGTAAAAACGACAAACTTGGTATAACTTTAATACTTTAGAGTTATACACTAAAATCATACACTTACGCACAAACAGCATGGGGTCCGCGATCTACCGCAGGTAGATTGCCTACCTGATAATGTACTGCTGTGAATCAGAATTTTTATTCCGGGAAACGGAATAGTTAAGATAAATTTTGAACACCATACACCGAATATTAAATAACGAATTGAACAAAGTTTGAGTCATATAGAGTTGATACATTTAACGGGCAACGAAGTGCACGGGATCAGCTAGTATTTTATAAAGGTACTTAGAAGCTTAATTATTGTAGAGATACCTTAAAATATTATTTATTTTCAATTTTATATTAGTGGGGGGAGGGGGGTTCAGACCACCCCCGGATACGCGATTAAAGGTTAAAAGTAATTTATATAGAGTAACGTGTAATTTCCCGGGAGGAATACGATTCTGCACGTTTTTTTTTGTTTGAACACGATTCCTACACAATTGTTCATAGGAATACAATAGGAATTGGGTGCAACGTTATCAAATTTATTACAAACGATTTATTACACTCTCTTAGCTTTCATTACAAACAATAAATATGTGTAGGTACAATAAAAAAATAGTAAAATAGTAGTTAATAATAAAAATATTTATCTCATATACCTAGTGAGCCGTCATAACAAAACAAAAATATGATGTCAAATAATTTAATACAATTTTTTGCCTTGATACATAAAGCCAATAGATGTTAAATATTTTACAATATTTTTATGTGTTTTATAATTATTAAAATGTTGTATAACGTTACGTATACGTTTTAAATCGGATGATTCCATTTTATTGTGCGTTTCTAGCAATTTAATACATTGTTATCATAGTTTCGGCTTGTATTTCTATAGATATTACTACCTGCGTTGGTGGGTGAGCACTGTGAAATTGTTCGTTGTACATTTTATGAAAACTTTCTGCTCCATTTGTGGTTCTAACAAAACAAATTTTTTCAGTATCCTTAAATAAAATGTATTATATAAAATAAAATGTAAGTTACCTTGGACTAAATGAAGGTTCACTTGCCCATAATTTAGGTGGAAATAGACAACCCGATTCTATGTACGCCTTAAGTATGTAATCAGATAATATATAGCCTTCATTTTCATTTGGACACGTACTCATGAGTTCTAAAAAGCCTTCTTCAACATTTTCCCCTAGGAGCAACGGTAATCCAAAAAATGATTTTAACCAAATGCCTAATTCATCTTCATCTATAAAATATGAAGTTCTTGAAATATTGTCTTCTTGTATCTAAATATCAAAATTATCTGATATTATTATACGGAGTGTGTCACGTAAAATATAAAAATTAAGTTTAAAATTGAATTACCTTACGCCACCATATCTGACTTAAATAGAATCTACACCCAATGATAGCTATTCCAGGAAACATAGTTTTCGCGGCTTCATGTGCAAGTTTTTCAAAATCCATATGTAATGCGTGGATACATAGTCTGGTGGATAAATATTTAAAACATATGTTTTTTTTTTTAAATTTCTATATTTTAATGTAAGTTTCTTCACATTTATCGGGTAAAAAGAAGTATACAAGTGGTATATAAAAACCATTTTTAAATCCATGAATTGTATGAAGTTGTAAAAAATACTTAGGAACGTATTCAAATGTGCCATCTATAAATATATCATGACACTGTGTGAGTAAATCAATATTTGTTTTCGTCGAAATACGAATGAAATTTTGATTTTCAGAAACATGAATAAACTTTTTGTTTTTAAATCTAAAGCGATCTTCGTTTTGTATTTCTTTCAGTTGTGTGATAGCACTATTTAATGACTGTGGAGATGTTGGGTAATCTTTTCGACGTAAATCATACATACTTTTTTGAACAGATTTAATACGATTATGAGGTACTTCAAAATCAGCTTTTCAAAGCTCAGTTCTTATAATTTTTTGTGGTCTTACTGAAATCGTGTCAGTAGCTTTTCTTTTACAATTTTCTCGCAAAATTTGACGTTGGATTTTTTCTACATAACCTATCTAATGTATGATTGTGTTCTCCTAGATTTTCAAATAGAATTGTATATGTTTTGAGTCAGTGAAAATACGTGCAGTACATGTTTTATGTATATGGCACGTAGTAAGCACCAAAATTGAGTCGCGACAACGATACAACAGTCAACTACGTGTTGACATTGACTCCTCGCGCCATGCTGCTAAGACTATATTACTATTAAAACCATTGTTTTATAAAATAATTATATAAAATACAGCATTTAATACACATGGATATAGTGTAGATTTCTGATGGTAAAAAAAATGTTATTAAACCAGTAAAGTGGTACCAGATATTACCCCAAACAAACAAACAATTTTACCTGTTTATATTATTGGTATAGGTTTATATATCGATTTAGAAGTATAACATCTCATGTAAATATGTAATATACAAAATAAACAAATTATGGTTGTGCGCACACGCAGTTTTTATATTATCGTGTTTCAAGTAGGTACATGTTTTTTAAACATCAAATATTTAGTTAGTTTAATTAACAATGGTATATTTTACTTTGTCAGAAATAAGTCATATTATATTCTATGTGAAATAACATTGATAGTTGTTTTTTGTAGTTATCTGAACATCAACTATGATTTCTAATAAAGTTTTAATAACATTAAATGCAATATTTATTATTAGTTGTAGTGGTAGTCCTACATTAAAAGGTAATGATGATTTTGTATTTATATTAAAATAAGAATTAATTATAAGTTAGGAATATATCACTAGTATAAAATATAATATTATAATATATAAGTTAATATCAATCAAATCTTAATTTTGATAATTTTACTAGGTATGTACTTATCGTTTTTATATAATGTAGAATAACTTATTCTAGTAAATTGTTAATACTAAATTTCCTTATCTATTATATAGGTAATATTTTTATATTAAACATGAAATTATTTTAATTTCTATGTGATAATAGTCATTAAAATAAGTTAATCGAATTCAAAACAGAATTAAAAAATAATGAAATTATGAGTTATACTATAGACAAAATGTATATATTTTTTTTAAATTCGGGTATATTCAACCTATATAATAAATTATAGAAGATTACATTAGAAATAAATTATAAGTTTTTATTTTTATTTTTTAAAACTCAAATAAAAGAACTCAAATTGTGTTAAATATTTTTTCAAAACAACCAATTTGTAAATCTAATTTTTAGAAAAATGATCATGCTGATAATGGTTATTTAAATCAAGTAGTTTAATTTTTAAAATTTTTTTTAAATATCAATATTTTTGGAGTTAATTAAATTGAGAATCAATATAGGTATTTTTTTTTCAAAATATTTTCTTTCAATTGTATAAGTACATTTTAAAATATAATATTTACTATCCATATAATTTTCATAACTTTTTTTACGTATCAATCAATAGTATCGATTTTTAATTTTTAATTTGTCAATTGTCGTCTTTTAGACTGTATAACTAATATATTATAATCCAAACAAAAACAATCCACCATACTCCGCGTAAAAAAAAAACGATGACGCCGGGTTGCACAAAACATTTAATGCATCAATAGTGAGCTAATGGTCCAATGAACAAGATTTAGTGGGCAACGATTGGTCCATTAAATTTTTAGTAAACCATTAAATTTAATAAATTATTTATGCAACACAATATAAGTATAAAAAAAAAAGGCTTAAAAAGTTGTGGTATCATTTTATAGGCAGCAAAGTCTTTGAACTATAGATATCATTTACGTTAAAATAATATTTATATAGGTAGTTCAAAGATTTAGCTACAAATACAATGATATCACAACTTTTAGAGTGGTTTTACAATGATGTTTTTTTCTTTCTTTTTTAAGATTATGATAGTAATACCTATTTGAAATAGGTATTATCGCACTTCTATGTGAAATTTCCAATTAGATTATTGTATTTTAAAACTTCAGTATTTTATTATGAATTTGCTATGTGTCCTCAAGACATTTTTTCGTGAATCGTGTTGCTTTTTATAATATTTATGGTTCGGCAGTTTTCGTTTGTATTTTAAGGTGAACTTTTCTTTTTATACTTAGCGTGGCCCTGCCAGGTCGTTGGATATATACATACGTTTATTATTACGCATATTCATTCAACTAAACATATAACATTTCAATGTCATTATATTTATTTAATTCAGTTATTTTTTATGTCTAGATTGCAATGGTAAGCAACTTTATACTAGAATATAATACATTTTCAAATCTATGTACACAAAATAAGTAATAATCATTATATAGCAGAACTTGGTCTACATTTAATATTTAATTATGTATTATGCAACAAACTTCAGCTCTATCCATTTGTATCACACTTTTGTAATATGTATTGAATGTGTTAAATTAGAACAATTGAATTCAATGATATTTTATTATCATTCTATATGAAAAACGATTTTGATCGAAGACAATTTGTCAGCCCGTATTACTAAATATAATTTTACCTAGATATAGACTATAAGATAAATTTATATTGCCAATGAGTGTATTATTATTATTTTACTAGGTAATAGTAAATGGATAAATTAATTTTGGCCGTAAACATTACATATTTTAAAAATGTAATTATATGTATAAAATATTATACATACCTAGGTACTTAAAAGTTTCCATGACTCATGGAGTATCTGTAATATTTATATATATTACAAAAAAATAACTACATTTGTTATTCTTCATATAAATATTATCTATAATTTTGGGGTTATAATTTGGGATTGTATTTATAAATAACTACAAAATGTCGTGATTTTTATGAATTTTGTCAACTTCTTATATTTAAATGCTTATAAAAACCATGTACTAAAACGTTTTGAATAATTGTTATCGACATTTAAAAATATGTTGTGATCGAGAACCTATACATAATAATTTATTTTTATGTGTAGACAATAATTATCTAAATGCGTTTCATGTGAATCGGGTTATATATTAATGCATAAAAAATTGAATATTTTTAAATTAAAAAACACTTTGTACTGCGTAATTCCACCACATCTGGCAACACATATGGCCGCTACTGTACCGTATGTAACGAATGTTCGTGACGGTTCCAAGGAGCTACAACTGTAAGGTACAAATGTAAAATGTATAAAACATGACTGAAACCACGCTGAATAAAAATCACGAGCAATGCAAAATTTGACATTGGTTTAATACTCAAATAAAAAATTAGCCTTTGTAACCTCTTTGATATGAAAAACTTCTATATGACCATATAACGGACTTCTTCATTATACAGCTTGTACAATAGATTACGTAAGCAATTTACTTTCATCACGTAACAAAATAATAGTGAAGCCGATATACCGAAATACATGAGCTAAGTACTTAAAGGAGTACCTATAATTCTTTAAAAAAACAGAATACTGGATCGGACTCATAGCTATCATAAAAACAACGCATTAGCAATATAACTAATATTATAAAAATAACAATACTTGCTCCAGTGACTTCAATCACTATGCTCAGTAGGATGTTCTGATTTGAATTTTGAAGATAGATTTAAATTCTCCTTTAAGTTTACCATGATTTATGTGTCGTACATTTTTCATATTTTATATCAATGTATTTAAATTTGAATTATGAAGATGATTTAGACATTTTTTTTTTGTTAAAGGTAGACAAATGTATGGGGAATCTCGTGTTACATTTTAAAATCTTAGAATTAAAAAGAAATTTTTTTATGAATTTCTAACTCAAAATAATTTGCAAATGTTCGTAATTTTTACGTATTTTGTCGATATTTGAACTTTAAATGTTATATAAGAAACTGTGACTATGGATTTTTTATTTTTTTCATCTGCATTTGAAACAATATACTAGGAGCCTTCTATTAAATTTTCAAGCTTTTTTAATTTATTTGTGGTAAATTGGGGTGGGGTGGGATGAGAGAATACCTGATGACGCCATCGATGCTTAGACACGTTACCATGAAGAATTGCCCCTAATTGGATCTATTCGAATACGGCGTCGAGCAATGACACCTGGAGCTACGTACGAAGTCCATTGATTTTGCGACAGCTCAGAAAACGCATACGCCGCCGCGGTATATCTTTTAGTGCGAGAACCAAATGGCATCAGTCACTGCTAACTGTTGATGGTAAAGTCTAAGGTGACTCCAGAAAAAAGACTTTCAATTCCACGACTCGAGTTATGTGGGGCGTTATTACTTGCTCACTGTCTTGAACATATCGGTACCAATCTAAATGCCATTCCGATTGAAGCCACGACTGCTTGGTCCGATTCAACCGTAGTCCTGGCTTGGATTCAGACACCCACAGCAAAATTCAAGACGTTTGTGACAAATAGAGTTGCCAAAATTCAGCACATGACGTTCCCGGAGATTTGGAGACACGTACCTACAGCACACAACCCTGCAGACTGTTAGTCCCGAGGTGTAACCCCAACTAGCTAGTGGACCATCAGATTTGTTGGGGTGGCTCAGTATTTCTCACTCAACCTACAAATACCTGGTATCCGGTGACACCTATCATGTGTCTGGAACAAAAGGAACATCCAGTAAAAGAGAAACAACTTGCTCTTTTAACCACTAAGCTCGTGGAGGAATGTTGACTTTTGTATGCATCAGCAGAACTTCCAAAAGTTCTACGTCTTACTTCTATCGCCTATTGGTTACGATTTCGAAGAAATTTGTCACACCGGCCCATCTGCTTTGATCATTCCAAACCACCAGGAGCAAAGGAAAAGGACGAAGCTTTGCACGCCCTCATACGATGGGTCTAAAAGGTACATTTCGCAGAAGATTGGAAACGTCTCACATCAGGAGAGCCTTGTACCCATAAACTGCGATTACTTGGAACTTAACTAGATTTGGATGAGGGTCTCCTCAGGGTGGGCGGTCGCCTACGGTCTTCCGACCTTCCATACGTGACAAAACATCCCATCCTGTTACCAAAACAATCTCCATTAACTGTTCTACTCATTGATTACATCCACCGCCTGCACTGTCATCCTGGAGCGCAAACCACCCAAAATATCTTGCACCAAAAGTTTTGGATAATTGCGGCCCGAGGTGCCATTCGTAAACATCTTCGCCAGTGCATACCATGTTTCCGAACCAGACCAAAACCGATGCAACCCAGCATGGGAGATTTACCCCGACCACGACTAGTCGGAACTAAGGTTTTTACATACGTAGGAGTGGATTTTGCCGGACAATTTTTGTTAAAGGCTGCCTTACTCCGACGTATACAGACAACCAAGGGTTACTTATGTATTTTCGCTCTTCCTGGCCGCTCTTAACCGTTTCGTTAGTTGTCGTGGTAGATGCACCGATCTATACAGTGATTGCGGAACTAACTTTGTAGGAGCAAAAAACTACATGGAAGACGTCAAGCGGCTCCTCAGCTCCTCCGAAATAACCGCTGGTATAAGCAATGTGCACATCCAATGGCACCTAAATAGCCCAGCTGCACCGCATATGGTTGGGCTGTGGGAAGCGGCCGTTAAATCCGCCAAGACACTGTTACACCGTACAATTCAGGAACAGGTATTGACCTATGAAGAGTTGAACACCGTTTTCCACTGCATAGAATCAATTCTCAATTCACGTCCATTAGGAGTTATTTCGTCAGATTCAAACCCTCACTGCCGGACATTTTCTCACGATAGAACCCCTTGTAACTGTCCCAGTCCCAGATCCACTACACCCGGGACCTAGACTTACGTTACAACAACGATGGACACTTGTGCAACACATACAAAAACATTTCTGGGACCGATGGTCAAAAGAATATTTGCACATAATTTCAGTTCGCTCAAAATGGGGCAAAGACCAATGCAATCTTGAACCTGGGGACCTAGTAATTATTAAAGAGCCAACACCCCTCTTACCTGGAAGACTGCACGGGTGATAGGAGTACACCCAGGAGAGGATAAGATAGTACGCGTTGCTACATTTCGAACTGCAAATCGAACGGTGATCACACGTCCGGTGGTAAAATTGTCTCGCTTACGTAGGAAATGTTTGGGTGGGGTATGGACATTTTTTGGGGGATTAGCCCCTAAAGCCCCCCCCCTCCTTATGTGCATCTATGAATTAAAAATATGGTATTCGTATACGAATTAAAAAAATAACATGATTTCATAGTAAATAATACTCAAATTTCATTAATCTGTTTTATAATAATAATTAAAATAATTATGAAAATAATAAAATCAAAGTATGGTGGGTACGAATCAAATTAAATAGCATGATGTGGCAACGTCGCATAAAACATACTATGCTCAATCGTTAAAAAGTTATTAAGTAACGATAATTTAATATTTTTAAATCTATAAAATGGTCAAAGACCACAAAATAAACGATCTAACTTTCATTTATCTATATTGAAAAAATAAAAATAAACATACTGAAATTGAAATACTAAATAACTTTTACTTATACATATAATGAACAACATATATTTATATATAACTACAGGTTCTTCAGTCTCTTTATTAATAAAAATAAAAGTAAAACAGTACTCTTAATTTATACTTTTGAACAGAATATACTAGTATAGACTGTCGTACTATTCCAACTCGATTTTTTATTTATTTTTTTTTTCAATATTCCCCAAGGAAATTTCCCGAGAGGTTGCGGAATATACCGGGAATATTCCCAATGGCACATCACTAGACACAACCATTACAGTGACCTACTCCTTGACGAGGTACAGACAACATCTGTTGTACAGAAAAGTGGTTATCTAATTCCCCTGTTTTTTTCTTTCTGACAACACACACCTGGTAGACGGTAGTAAATCTGTATATTTATAGTTCTCAAGCTCAAGGTTATCGAGAGTTGGAACCAACTTGAATTATATTAGATTATAATGATTATTTATTTGACCAAAATACATTTCATGAATCATTTTAATGAAATAATATTAACTTTGTTATTATAATATTTTTTATAATATAAATTTCTAACAGATCGTTTAACAAAAAATGGATTTTCGAGTATGTATAAGCTTAAAAAAAGTATTTAATTCGGTAATTAAACGAATCAGTACGTATCATAAAGTAACAATTAACGTTTGATAATTTACATGTATAGACAGTTATGGATTTTTAAACTACTGTAATTCAATGCAATTTGGTAAGTAGTCTAGAGTGATAATGATCTGTTCATTAAAAGTATATAAATTATCTTTTCCATGGTTTTTAGGGTTCCGTACGGTTAATCGGGACCCTATTACTAAAGCTCCGCTGTCCGTCCGTCTGTCACCAGATTGTATCTCATGAACCATGAAAATTAGAAAGTTGAAATTTTCACAGACTATGTATTTCTGTTTCCACTATAACAAAAAATACTGAAACCCCTAGAATATATAATATAAGCAGTGTGGCCAACATGTTTATAGATGATGGCGAGGAACCCTTGGTGGGCGAGTCCGACTCGCACTTGGCCGATTTTTTGTTTTTGTTTTTATAATATTATTATAAGTTTAAATGCGTTTTATGAGGACGATTTTTCCGATTTCTAATTTTCAAGTAAGATATTTGTATGTGAAATATCACAAATTAAAAATGCTCATATCTTAATTTAAAATTAAAATATTGAATATAAGTCAACGCTTAAGCACTGCAGATAATGTTCTTTCCTAAAAGTTTGATAAAGGTAGAGTTGGTGTATTTTTCATTATTGAAAGAAAAATCAAAAAAAACTGTAATTTTTGTTTTAAAAAAAACAAATTGTTTGAGTTTTAATAAGTTAAAAATAATTTTTTGAACAAATTTAAAACAGTGTTGTAAACCGTCCCTATATTTAATTAAATATATAATTTACTTATATGCCAATATTCCGTGTACTAGTACTTATGTTTCACTGTTTATTTATTACTTATTTTAAATCTTTAAAGTAATTGAAATGTAAGTATTCTAATATTTTTTGAACGGATGTTTTATGTGGACATTGTATTTGCATATATTACCTATTAAGTAAAAACATTTTAAATTAAGTAATTTATTCAATAAAAATAAAAAAAAAATTTTAAATGAAGGAAGGTAATAGATATAATTATTTGATATTTTAACTTTTATTGTTATTTATTATTAATAATAAACAAAAAAAAAATACAGTATTCACTTGGATTTTACACTGTTTTAAACATATGATTTATTCGTTTTAAACAATGAACAAAATGTTTAAAACAAAATATGTTTTAAATTTATGTTTTAAACATAACAACCCTGGATAAAAGTCAATTCACACAAATAATAAAACTAACAGCACGTTATTGAAACTAGTAAATGAAAATTTGCCATGTGTTAATGGTTATAAATTGAGTTTGTAACATTACTGTATAACTGTATAAGCATAAAATATGGAATATTGGTTGGTTTTAATTTGTAAATCATATTACCATATAATTAGAATCTTAAGTGATTAAAAATCAACAATCTTAAACAATGAGTAAACAGGAATAGATACAGTAATATAACTTATACCGATTGTTATGTAGGTATTTATTACTTATTTATAAAAAAAATATTATGTATAATATCTTAAAAATCACAGCAGGTGTTATCTCATACGGAGTTGCCATATAACGTCTATAATACATGATAATATTATATTTTAAACAACTAATTTTTATTTCATGCGTTTTTGCGGTAATTCACGTTGTATGATGATTGTCTTGAAAAATTGATTATCCTAGCGGGTGTTGATCAATTTCAAAAGTATATAAGACAAGAGCTCCACGGTTTCACAAGTGCCAGTGAGTTTTTACAATTATTATATTGAACCACCTACGTGGCTACAATCTATCGCTCCGCTCAGAATCTAAAACAAATCTTAAAATCAAATAATAATATGAACTAAATTACAATAATTACTATTATGATTTGCTTTCTTAATTGTTGACATATTTTTGATGTAAGCACAGAAAGATGAAAACCAATCTTAAATTCTTAAGATGATGTCAACGCAGTATTTGTTTTCTCTCTCAGACTCATCCACAACACTGTCATCTAAAATCATTTTTTATGATTTTGAGTAAACTTGGAGTAAAATTAACTAGCACCAAAATTATAGAGGATAACTTTTTTGAGGGTTTGACACATTGGTTTTGTATTTTATTGTTATTTGACTGTATTCGGCGTTCAGAATAAAAAAAATATTGTAAAAATTAAATTACGTTCAAATTGTTTTGTTACAATATTTAGATAAACTGATACGTCGTACTTTCAACAATATTATTCTCTATCATTTTTGAATGGATAATTTTACTTCAAGATTTCTTGCCGTCCGTCTTGCGGAGTTGATATTCACGGAGTACGCGTCATTTTCCGCCGCATTATTGTTATATTGTTACATGCTCGGCGAATTTGGCATACCGTGCGTTTGTGGCGTAGCCATCGTGTTTCGTTCAGCTCCGCCGTATTATACGCGCTACCTTTCGCCGCATTGTTTATTGTCACATGCTCGGCAAATTTGGCATACGTGTCATTGGGCACCCGTTGTGGCTCCTTTGGTTTTTACCGGTAAGGTCGTCGAAATCACTCCGGTATATATGCGTGGATAAAATCGTGTTTGCTCATACGTCGCACGATGCAACTGGACCAAGTACCAAAGAGAGAACGACGCAACCAGGCCAGGCGTATTTCACCCGTTTATTATTTTGTATAATCATTTAACGATTGTTGTTGTCAACATATTGTGGTGACCGCTCACCACTATTATTTATATTCATGATGTTGCTAACGCGGCAGCGCAGCGACCGTCTCTATCTTTCCCACCTCCACAAAAATACGACCAGGCCGGCAGGCCCCGCCTATTGTCGTCTGACTCTTTCCCGTCCTTCGCTTTCGCCGCCACGTATTTCCACGTCTTTTTGTTCTATGTATTTTTACTATTTACGTTGCGTAAATCTGTTTTAACTAAAAAGTGTGTAATTAAATTAGGAAATGCCTTCAGTGGATTTCACGGCTAAATCAGCGTCTTTTATTTACCCCCTTTTGTTTCTTGGTTTCTCGTAGACCATAGGTCGCGTCAACAGCCAAATTGGTGACCTCGTACAGGTATCGAAAACGCGCTCCACCGTCCCGAACATTTAACCGTTTTTTTCAGTTTAAAAACATCGTTTTTTATTTTACATCGCATTATGCACGGTGGAAGTGAAAATCGTGATCTCCTCTCGCTCGAAAATGACATACCTCAGTCAAACGATAATTCAAACCCGCTCCCCAATGTATTGTCAGCGCTAAACGTAAACGTGTCAATCGAAAGCATCACACATGTGCGCCTGCTCACCGCGTGAGTGGTTTTTACATGCTGAAGCCGTTTTCGCCAATAACCGTTTGCGGTTCGACGTCTCCAAAGTCAACCACGTGGTTTCCGCGTTGGACGAAGAAGGCGTCAGATCTGTCTGCGATCTTATCGTCCCAAATGTCTGTTTTGAGAGCCTAAAACAACGTCTTATTGCCACTTTTGCAGTTCCACAATCCACATGTTTTCGCAGCATAACACAACCCGGTGGATTCGGAGATCGGCGCTCAACCCAGCTACTTCGTGATAAACGCAGCATTTTGCCAGACAGGATCGACGGGGACGCCCTCAAGCAATTCTGGTTGTAGAAATTACCATCCACGACCAGCGCAATAATCTCCGGCCAAGGCGGGTCGTTAAAGGACCTCGCAGCACGAGCAGATCGGGTTATGAAGGCTACCTCATCTTTCGACGTCCATGCCGTCAACAAGACCGTAGCGTCAACCGACCGATTCCGCTCGATGGAGAACGCGATCGCAGCACTCACCACCCAAATTGCAAATTTGATCACGCTGCAATCTACCAAGCGTCACCACGGTCGTTCGAGATCATGGTCAAAATCTCGTTCTGGTAACAACAATCTGTGTTACTATTACCATCGTTTCGGCCAGTCAGCCAATAAATGCAAACCGCCGTGTGCTTATAAATCGTCGGAAAACTTATTGGCACGGCGGAAGCAAACCAGTCTCCCTTCGCTAATCACAGTCGCCGTTTATTCGTCACAGATAATTTCGGCCGGTGTTTTCATATCGACTCTGGAGCTGACATATCAGTTCTGCCGCCGTTTGCCGGTCAACGACCCACTTCCGAAATTACGCTTACCGCCGCAATGACACTCGTATTCAAACCTACGGACGAAAAAACACTAAATCTCGACTTGGGACTAACTAGACCATTCACCTGGACTTTTGAGATCGCTGATGTTAACAGAAGTATCATCGGAGCGGACTTTCTACATTACTACGGTCTATTAGTCGACGTCCATCGCAACCACCTAGTCGACTCGAATTCCGGACTGGCATCGAAGATCGTTACCACGAACGCGGTTTCGCAAATCATTTGCGAGGTCTCCCAGCCACGTACATGGACCAAGTTGATTACCGATTATCCGTACCCACAGTTTTCGCACATATTGTCGAGCACGTATTAACCACTACCGGACCATCGTTGTTCTCGCGCACACGTCGCCTCGCTCCTGATCGCCTCGTTATCACACGAAAGGAATTCGATTTTATGCTTCGCGCAGGGATATGTCGACCATCAGATAGTGCGTGGTCCAGCCCGCTTTTACTCGTCGGCAAGAAAGACGGTTCATTTCGCCCGTGCGGAGACTATCGAAGATTGAATGCCATCACTAAACCTGACCGGTACCCACTTCTACATATACATGATTTCACCAGTAATCTCTACGGTTAGACGATATTTTTTAAACTCGATTTAGTACGTGCCTATCACCAAATTCCTGTCGCGCACGATAATGTCGCAAAGACTGCCGTGACAACGCCTTTCAGCCTATATGAATTCCCGGTCATGTGTTTCGGTTTGAAAAATGCTGCACAAACTTTCCAACGTTTCGTTAACAACATTCTCCGTGGTCTAGATTTTGTTTTTGCTTGTATTGACGATGTGTTGATCGCGTCAAGCACAGAGTCCGAGCACGAAGCGCATTTACGGTCAGTACTCACACGATTCAAACAATTTGGCGTCGCAATCAACGCCAATAAATGCATTTTCGGTGCACAACAATTAACTTTTCTCGGCCACGTCGTTAACCACACCGGTTGTAGCCCGCTACCTGAGCGTATCAGCGAAAATTGGTCCATCCCATCTTCAAAAAAAGGACTCCAACGTTTCCTGGGTTCAATAAATTATTATCACAGGTTCATACCTAATGTTGCACAGTTGCAAGCCCCGTTGTTTGAACTCGCCGCGTCGATCAAGAAGAAAGACGGAAAACTAATTTGGACACCTGAGACCCGCGATGCTTTCGTCAAATCTCGAGACGCTCTCGCGAACTCGTTGCATTTATCGCACCTGAAACCGAACGTCAAACTCCGACTCTGTACATACGCATCTAGTACGACTATATGCGCGGTGCTGGAACAATCATGCGATGATTCTTGGGAACCCCTAGGATTTTTCTCCAGGAAACTAACGCCCACGCAGGTCCGCTACAGTACGTTTGATAGAGAGTTACTCGCTGCTTATCAAGCAACTCGACATTTTCTACATCTCATCGAGGGTAGACACGCAGTATTGCTCAAAAAGCGACTGCCCGAGAATCAGTGTGTGCGTAGTGCAGACTCTGTACTAATTCTAATTTTACTATAGACTCTATCTTATATTTATATAAAATCTATATGGATGCAAACATACACGGTAAAGTCCAGGAGGCTGATATTTGAAAGGAACCGGAGCTGGACGTTGTTATTGCCAAAACAACCCGAGTGTGTGATTGGCAATTAATTTATTGGCACAAATTCAATTAAGTTTGTTTTTGTAGATATTTGGGGCGCTGCCCCTCAATGTATGGCCTATTTTCATAGGTTATTTTCGCGCTATCGTGGCAATGGGAATGTGTTTTTTAATTACGCTGTTAAACTCAAGGTACGTACATTGTACGTGATTCTTGGAATAGTTGAAGAAGATATTCTTGTTGTTGTCCTACCATGAGAATGTACTTGGAATATTATTAATATAGAAAAGCAGAACGCCGGTTTACTACATGGCTCAGGTCTAGTCTATTTCGACACTTCGGCAGCCGACAGGTCACGTACGTACGTCCCCGCGACACTTCGACGTCGCATAATCGACATTCTGCACAATCAGGAGCACCCCGGCATCAAGGCCACCCTCACGTTGGCCGGACATGGATCGGCAGGTTCGCAACTGGGCCAAACACTGCATAGTTTGTCAACGGACCAAGGTGCACCGTCACGTGGTATTGCCGATAATGCCTTTTTCGACACCGGACCGACGTTTTGGGCACGTGCACGTTGACCTGGTCGGACCGTTACCTTCTGCCGACGGTTGCGAGTATATTCTTACGGCAATCGACAGGTATACGTGTTGGCCCGAAACTTATCCACTAGCAAATATGTCAGCCCACGCCATCGCCGAAAAAATGGTTTCGCAGTGGTTTTCGCGTTTTTGAGTTCCTGACATTGTTACCATGGACCAGGGTAGACAGGGTAGATAGTTTGAGGCTGAGCTATTCACTACGCTCAGCCAAACTTACTGTTTTTAACACATCCGAACTTCCCCGTATCATCTGGCGAATGACCTATTCGAACGTCTTCATTGTCCGTTGAAGGCCGCATTGACCGCTCACAACAATCCATTGTGGACCAGAAGTTTGCCGACCGTATTACTCGCATTGCGCAGCATTATCAAACCGGATTTAGGTTGTTCTCCGGCAGAAATGGTCTATGGTACAACTCTACGTTTACCGGGTGAATTTTTTCATTCCATACAGCCGGAGTCACGAACCCCAGACCTAATCCGCACACTTAAGGAATCTATGTTAATGATCCGCCCAACTCCGGGTACGGATCATTCCAAACGCGCGATTTTTATCCCGGAGCAGCTCTCTACCGTGACACACGTTTTTTTGCGAATTGACTCGACGTGGAAACCTCTCCAGCCGCGCTACGACGGTCCATTCGCAGTGTTAGAACGCAAAGGCAAAATTTTTAAGCTTCAACATCATAATCGGACCAGCTGGATATTAATAGAACGCCTCAAGCCTGCTTTGCTACTCCGAGAAGATCCAATCGCTGACCACTCTTATGCATCCACTCTCGCCGAGATCAAAACCCGGCCCGAAACACGCAGCACCAAATTTCGACAACGATAGAAGCAAGTTTGTTTCTTTTTTCCAAGGGGGAGGTAGTATGGCGACCACTGACCACTTTTATTTATATATAATTTGATGTTGCGGCAGCGCAGCGACCGTCTCTATCTTTCCCACTTCCACAAAAATACGACCGGACCTGGCAGGCCCCACCTGTTGTTGTCCGACTCTCTCCCGTCACGTCGTTCGCTTGTGCCCCCACGTATTTCCACGTTTTTTCGTTCTATGTATTTTTATTATTTACGTTGCGTGAATCTGTTTTAACTAAAAAGTGTGTAATTAAATTAGGAAATTAGGAAACGCCTTTAGCGGATTTCATGGCTAAATCAGCGTCTTTTATTTACCCACTTTTGTTTCTTGGTTTCTCGTAGACCATAGATCACGTCAACAGCCAAAATATCATTATTTCTTGTCAATTCACGTCGTGTGATTATTTTATTATTATTTATATTATATTAAAATCGATGTGATAGGACTCACATAATAATTAAGCTCACTATGTATTTATTTCAAGAAATATTTAAATGACAGAAGAAATAAATCTTACAGTCCACTATGTCATGTTTTATGAATTTTTTTATAATAATTAGATAGCACCCAGCTCGTATAATATAAGTCAAGTTACCACCCGTGTTCAAAGGAACCAGATTTTGCGACATACACTTATCTTGAGAAATAAATTAATAATAATAATAATAATTGGTATTATATTTTATTAATATTTGACTTTGTATTCGGCGTTCAGAATAAAAAAAAATATTGTAATAATTAAATTATGTTCAAATTGTTTTGAGACAATATTTAGACAAATTGATATGTCGTATCCTCAAAAATATTATTCTCTATCATTTTTGAATGCATGATTTTACTTCAAGATTTCTCAAATATATAAAAAAAAATGATTTTGCGTATCTACTTAAATGCTTTTAATTTGTTTTATATGTTGCACGTGGGCCAGGGAGAGAAAAAAAAATGTGCGCTACCATAATCTTAATGATATTGGATTTACGTCGGCTTTTATACATTTGTTAAATCTATTCCTGTTGTTTTGCTAACATAAGCAGTATCTACTATGTCCAGAATTAAGAAAATATGAAAAATTTAAAGTTACTCATTGTAATGTTGTGTGTATTACCTATATATTTTAATTGAAATGGAGCACGATAGAAAGATGGATTAATTTGAATCCGATGGAAGGCAGTCTTAATACACTAATAATACAGCTAATCCTCAGTTTTCGACCGATTTTCATAAAATGTTCGTTAATAAATTCAGTTAGATCCGTGAAGTATCATAGTCTACTTTTTATTACATACTTTTTACTTGACACACATTAAGGGGGGAGACCGCTTACAATATACTAATTATCTGTCTAATAAATATTTCTTTAGTTATATAACATTTTGTTAATATATTGTTAAAATGGGGTTTCGTCAATTGCGCCGAATTTGGGACACTTCCTGTATAGTATACATCTATTGCGCCAATATAAAAAAGGTATATCAAAAAGGTATACATCTATTGCGCTGGTATAAAAAAGGTATATTAAAAAGGTATACATCTATTGCGCCGGTATTAAATAAGTAAATTTAAATAAAAATAATTTATATACATATATTATTATAATATACAAATTTATCTTTCTGATGGAGCATCTTGAATCTTAATCTCAATCTAAAAAAAATAAATAAAATTAGAAAATGTAGATATAAAAATAGATTTATATTTAATTATCTTATAATCATTTTTTGTAGTGGTAGCTTATCCGCTTTACAAATTCAAACATATCTAAATTTCCATTTAAATACTTGGATATATTATCTTCAACTATGGTTTTTTGTTTTTTATTCTTATGATTTTTATTTTTATTTTATTTTTCGACGCTATTTATTTTTATGTATGATTGAAGTTGAATAATTTTTAAAACTTCATAAAAACAAAAATGTTTGGATGTGGTGAATAAAAATTATCTTTAAGTAATACAATTATATAGTTCAAGCTTACCTATGATATAGATATACGATATAGATATATATTAGATTAAAACACGTAAAAACCGATTTGTAGTTATAATAGAAATAGTGTTATAGTCGTTTATAATATTATATATTTAAGAATCGATCAGCGTAATTGACTACCATTTATTACATTCAAATATTTATCGGCGCAATTGACGTACACAATTTATAACATTGGAATATCGATGGGCGCAATTGATATATATCTTTTTCCTATCCCAAAATTGTTCTTTCTTTACCTGAGATTTTCGGCGCAATTGATATACGCCCGTTAAAATAATATAACATATTTGGCATGTTATAAATGTTAAATGTTATCAATATAAATAACAATCAAATATTATACTTTCTAGACGATGTATTGCAAACATTCTTCAAGCACAATAAGACTTATATGCTAGTTGATGGTAAGAATAATTCTACACTATTTTATAATTATTATTAATGTTATAAATTCCTAGAAATTATTGTATTATACTATAATATAGATTATAAACAAGGGGTTTCCAACCGTTTATAAAGACTGGGCTACATACTTTTTAATAATAATACATTCAAATTGAATGATTAAAATATATTTTGTAATATAACAATATATTTTTTTTATAATTTTACTATAGAAAATAATAAGCAGAAATATTTTTGTTGATAAATTATACGGAATATTGATATCGGAACCAATAAAGATAAAACACTAATAAAGTTTACATTTATCTGATATTTAATATTTTGTAGTTTTATAAAATACATTTTTTCTCGTAATATTAATATATTATTATATACAATTAATTAATGGTTTTTAAATTGAAGTAAGGGCCTCATCAAAATCTACCACGGGTCGCGGGTTGGACACACCTGTTATACACTATAGATATATAGATGTGTTTGTATAATTATATATTTCTGTTTATACCTACAACGTACCAAACAAGACAATGGAAAAGGCATCTACGAGGTATATCCAGAAAGTAAGTTCCGTTTTCTATTTTTATCGCGTTTACGATTTGCATGGGAACAATTTAATCATCCACCCTAGAGTCCAGATTTGGCACCCAGTGATTTTCATCTTTTTTTACACATGAAATCATTTATGGGTGGCTAGAACTTCAACGAAGATGATGAGGTGAAAAAGGCTATTAGCGCATGGTTACAATCACAGGCGTCATCTTTCTATGATGAAGGGATACAAAAACTAGTACCTCGATATGATAAGTGCTTAAATAATGGTGGTAACTATGTTGAAAAATAGAGTAATACATGTATTTTATATTCAAATAAAATTTATAATAAAATTTACACATTTACATGTTTTTATTGCCCAACGGAACTTACTTTCTGGACATACCTCGTATTTGAATAACAATGGTACTTATTTTTTACTTGGTTTACAGACGGTCTATATTCACCGGCCGAGTTTTGCGTTAAGTTCAGTGAGTAATTTTATAAACCACGGTATATTATTGTAGGGCATCAGAAAAGGTAAATAGCCAAGAAAATACAAAATAATATATATATCATTGACAACGCTGTTTAATTTTAAACCAGTGCATAATAAAATTCACAACATTACGAATCGACTTACATAATACGCGGTCGGGTATCGACCGTGACAAATTAAATAGGTATGTCAGCAACTCGTGATACGCATGTCTGTGACGTAAGCAATTCTCCAACAGGCTGAGTGGTGGAGTAGTAGTGGAGTCTTCGGCGGTGGACCAAAGAGAACCGGAGAAATGCCTACGTCATAGTACAAGGCTGGGTGCGCGAATTGTTTCTAAACACGTAATATTGCTGACATATATATAATAAATAAAAATAATAATCTTGGGTAGCGTGTGCGTGTTTGGTCGGTCAGTGCGATAAGACGACGACCGAAACAGTCACACAGCTGTACATGGAAATTTAATAAAATAAAACAAAATAAATCATATAGTTCGACCATACTGACATTTTGTTCGTCTTGAACAATCATTTATAACTATTAGTAATGGTACTATAGCAGATACCGACATAAAAGTGTTTAAAAAAAACAAATAAGTATATAGTGATACATGTGATACAAATAATAATATAAAAAAAATAAAAAAAACAAATTTATACAATGACAATTTTTTTCTAATCAAATTTATTTAACCCATCTTTTCATACGATCTGGTCCTGTAATGCCTTCATATAGACGTCGCATGACCTAAAAACCTTCGATGTCACTCACGACATATCTATCCCGATCTAACACTTTTTTTATAACATACGGTCCTCGGAATTTTGGGATTAGTTTTTTATTACATCCGACTGTTACGTCTGTATTGGTGATTATTACATAATCGTTCTCTTTATAAATGGTTGCCACTTTATGTTTCGCGTCATACTGTATCTTATTCACTTCCTGAGATTTAATAATACGATTCGCTGCCTCCGTCCTCAAACTCTCAAAATCAATTTATTAATTGTTACGTTCGTTTCGAATATACCGAGTATATCCAACCTCGCGCCGTTAATACCACAAAAATGTTTTTACTCACCGTTTGCGTGGTATATAATATAGTTGGAACTAACTCACTCTTGATTATACTGATCGGACTTCCTGTGTCAACCACAGCGTTGACATTAACGCAGCAAGACTCTGACTCTTCTACTGGAACGTTAAACTGACATTGTACCTCGTACGGTACTGGATACTCATCAGGTGAGTCCTGGTCTAGTACGACATCGATGCTCATCAATCCGGCTGACTTGTACCCTTTTCCGTCATAATTTCCTCGCATGAATACTAGACAAGATCCTCGTTGGTTTGCCATCGATCCACATTCGTAACATGCTCCCCTCTCACGTTTGGGCTTTGGGCACTGCGGCGACAAATGAGTTTTTGAGCCACAATTGATACAATATGCACGCGGCGGTGCTGCAACCTTTCCTCCTACGGCCACTTTCATGTCCTCCTTCTTAATTGTCACGGCATTGGTTGAACTCGACATTTGTTTCCAACGGTCGCCCATCATAACTACACCGACAAAAGTTTTATGAAATTGTTTTTCAAAATCTGAACAATGTACTATCTCTCGGGACGCAAACCAGTGTCGAGCTGCACCTTCTAAATTGGCCCGCACAAAGTGGAGTGTGAAATTATTCGGCCAACGATGTAAATTCGCAACGCCGTTTACAGTTTGAATCCAATCGAAAGTTTGTGAATCCGTCCCCAAACCGTTGAAAATCGGAATTGACTTGTTCAGGTCAGGAGCAATCGTATGTCATTCGATGGTCGATTGTTGTTTTGTTGAGCTTTCAACTGTTTTGTCTTACGAGTGTGTCGACCAAGGTGTTCGCATTTATCGGATTCGTGGGGAAACCTGGTGTCGCTGACGGATATGAAGTAGATCCATGGTTCTTATTCATTTTCTCCGTTTTCTCTGTTAGATCGTTCTCTTCAGTTGAATTAATTACCACCAGTTCATTCGTTGCATTCAATTTATTTTTGTCATTCAATTTGTCTTGGTAATTTGTATTGCTCATTTTGGTACCTTCATTAACAACTGCACAATGTTTACTCGCATTCCGTGTTAACACAGGCATTTGTACATCATCCATTCATTCATTCGTATCCCACTTCTGAAACTGTAGGGCGTCGGTAAAGGTAAACAGCCAAGAAAATACAAAATAATATATATATCATTGACAACGCTGTTTAATTTTAAACCAGTGCATAATAAAATTCAGAACATAACGAATCGACTTACATAATACGCGGTCGGGTATCGACTATCGACTGCGGGTCTGTCGATAATATAGAATAGCGGGCGACCGTAGATGGGTCATTCCGCATATACGTATACATATATATAATAAACAAAAATAATAATCTTGAGTAGCGTGTGCATGTTTGGTCGGTCAGTGCGATAAGATGACGACCGAAACAGTCGCACAGCTGTACATGGAAATTTAATAAAATAAAACAAAATAAATCATACATTATAATAGAGTTATTAGCACAAGAACTATAAACCGAAAGTCGAATCGTGAGTAGAAAGAGCGCACGTATACAATTATTCATGACGCTGTCGTCAGCATTTCCGTCACTAAATTTATAGCGGCGATACCGCACAGTACGCACAATGGGTGCATTAGGCTGGCGTCCGCAGGTTGGATAATGTACTAATTTGTTATTTAATTTGTCATCACATTTCCGAAGTTTGTACAAGCACCCGAACCGGGGAAAATCGGGTTTCCATTTCGGATGCCAGCGCAACGTTCCCCCAGCATCCACTTTTATAATTTTGATCTTAGACAGTCAAAACCTGTACCAAAATTTGTTATATAATTTGTACAAATTTGTGCTTCTCTAAACAATTCCCGATGACGTATTGCAGTGGTTAGAAGTTACACATAGTACTTAAGAGGACGCTACACCAGCCATAATTTAACCGTAATAATGGTTGTGCGGGGGATAACTCTACAAGGCCAATATTCATAGTAGATTCACCAAATTTTCAGAATGAACAGAATAGAACTTTATCTATGTCGTAGCGTTTTTAATTTTTTGATAACTTAAACACAATTCATTTAATCGGAAAGATTCATTAATTTTTGTTATTTTCATTTGCTTATAAATAATTAACGAGAATTGATATCAAAAAAAGATAAACGCTACGACATAGATAAAATTCTCTTTTATTTATTCAAAAAATTTGGTGAATCTACTATAAATATTAGCTTCGTAGAGTTGTCCCGCATAAAGCAGTTTTTATTGTATCAAAACGCTGAAAATAAATTTTTATAATTATTATTATTCTCTGGACTCTGGTGGCGAACGGCGTAATTATTGTCGACCACTCCCTACTTCCCATCCTATGCTATTTTTATAGACATTGAAAATTCCGGTGATACTAGAAAAGTATAATGGGCTTATCGCTGTTTCCGTCACCGCGTTAAACGAGTTTTGAGTCTTTTGATCTTATTGTAATTGTACTATTATCGAATAGTAACGGCACTAATAATTCAGTGTTAGATAGTATAGACGGTATACGAGCGTCCAATACTTCTATGTTCTTATTATTTGTCACCAATTTTTATTTAACTGGGTTCTGTTAATTTTAATAAAATGTCACCGAAAAAGTCCAGATCGCTCTCTAATAAACGAGCTCGAATAGGTAAAAAAGGTAACCAAAAAAAAAAATGAAGAATGTTCAGAAAGGTATTAGTAAATGTATACGGTAAGTACCTACTAGTTGCTACTAATAAATAGTTTTAAATTTTAATATTATGTATATAATTCAAATATTTATTTACATATTTTTGTAAATTTATCAAAAAGAAAGTCGACCTCTGAGCATTATAATAATGAAATAGAAACTACTCTGAAAATGCCTTTATTCCGTACCATATCGACCGAAAATGTAAGCCTGTCGACACAAAATCAAAATGTTCCATTTAGTACACCATCAAGTCCAGCTATTGAAATGCCGCCTGATGAAGCTGAAGTTATGGAACACAGCTTATGTATTGAATATGAAAATTCTAGTTTTGATGATACTATTTTAGGGTAGGTACCTAAATTATAATTTCCAAAGTTGTATTTTAAAATATTGAAATATAGCTTACAACATTGTCAGAATTGTGCTATGTGGCTTAGTTTTCGAGTTACAGGTATTAAACGTTGTCTAATTTATAAAAAAAATGTAATACAGGTAAACAGGTAGTTACAATTTTATTTATAAAGCCAATATAATATATACAATTATATATCGGTAGTTATACCAAAATGGGTGATTGTGGTATTTTTGCTTTCCGAATTTGGATTCATCAATTTCAACAATTAACCCCGGTCCACCTACATACGAAGTATTTTTAGGATAGTGAACTAAAAATTGTGTAATATTGTTGTTCGCGACTCGTATATCGGGCCGTATCTGTGAGGTCGGTGTTGATGTACCCACTCCGCGATTAGGCCGATGTCGGCGGTTGGCGGATGGGTGCGCGTTGTGTCACGTGTTTTACGTGCGTCCGAACCGTCCGTCGTGTGTCCGGTGTTGCCGTCGTCCAGTCCAGCCGTTGTCGTCTCCTTCGCCGTACGTCCGGCAAGTTCGTAGCCGCACTGCCGCCTACTTTCGGTATTGTTCTCGCGTGCGTTTTAACAGCACAACGGCATATCGAGTCCGTGCGTCGTTAGTATCGTAGTGCTGTGCATTATTCATCAGCTGAGTACCCTCAGTCCAATTTGGCAGTCGTCTGGACTGACGCTTATACAGTGCATCGTTGTGTGGATCACCACGTGGTTTTGCTCACTTTTGAAGGCGACCGGTACGACGCTAGTGATACGGTAACGACATTAAGCGACGTCTTCGTGCATCAGTTGTAGCGGGTTTTTTTTTACCATCGTATACGGTCACAACTGCGGCTTATATATTGTTATCATCCGGGCCAATATATCATCAACTTACGTTACGGCCAATATTGCGCTCGCCGTGTACGGAAATTGAGTGTTTTGTTTTGACGTCGTGTCGCGTGGAGCAGGAGTATACGTCCGTGCCGACCTGCTACGTTGTTGTCGTCGTCGAACAACTATCGTCGGACCTGCCAACAATCAGTTATCAACTCCTCATATCTCCACATATATCACGGTCGTATCATCACTATCAACTATTATTGTACAGTTTACGTGTCCCCGTAACCTAGTTACGGCCTTATTATTATTTATTGTAATTTATTATTTATTATACGTACGCAACGATATGTTTGTTGACGTTTATTGTTATTAATCTCACAGTGGAGACATCCACCCAATTTTATAAATTATATTATCATTATTTTCGACTGATTGGTACATATTATTATATTACCATTATTATACCATCAAATTAGAGTTTTTTTTTATCCATAGTATTAACATCCTACTTGTAAGTACGAGTCTTTGGGGCTAACTGTTCATTAAGAGCTCCATCGGCGAACATTTTGGTAGCAGAGCGTGGTTATTTTAGGTCTTTTTGGCAAAGTAGCCGTTAAACAGTACTTAGTTTGTGGGTATTATTGTATATTTAGTGGGTAACGGGAACTCCTTTTCATCCGATATTCAATTGTGTAGGTACTATTCCTATTACAGTTCCTATAATCCTATCGGTGTTTTATATTTATGTAATCAATATAAGTCGCATTACCGCACTTGATTATATATAAACTCTTGTTTTTTTTTTTTTTTTTTTTTTTTTTATTATTTGAAAACACAATACAAACAAAGTATTTAAAGAAAATAATAAAAATTACCTACACCTTTAAGCTAGGCTTGTGGTGGTGTAGGGAGTAACAGTACATATATATATGATTTAATTAATTACTTAATTTAACAAATAATAACCAACATTGTAAAATAATTAAAATAATTAAGAGATACTAAAATATACAATTTTCTTATAATAGACATTTCCTTAGTTCACTAGATAAAATATTGTTTATACATTTTTTTATGTTAATTTGATCATTAAAAATATTTTTTTTCACATCAATTGGCAAGGCGTTAAAAATGACAGGACCCATATAATTAATAAATTTTTGACCAAAACTCGTATTAGTAAATAAGACTTTAATATTACATAGTCTATCTTCCCCCAAAGGCTTGTCATTCTGTTTAATAAAGAAAAAGTCTGATTTTTTATGTACAAACATGATTGCGGATTTTTTGTAAAGTAATTCAAGCGGTAGCACATTAAACTCTATATAGTTTAACGAGGTAGACCCAATAAGATTGTCCTTTTTCAGACATATACGAATTAAACTATTTTGCTGAACCCTTAATGGCTTAAGAACATTTATGGATGCACCTCCCCAAATTACCATGCCATATTGCAATATAGATTGGTATAGAGAAAGATAAACTATTCTCAATGTATGAGATGATGTTATATGTTTTAATATATGAAATTTGAACATTAACGATCGCAATTTTACTATTAAACTATTGATGTGAATATTCCATTTGAGGTTACAATCGAATATTAGTCCTAAATATTTAATTCTTTTTACTATATTGATTTTCGGGCAGTTACAGTTTGATACAATTGAACAGTCATGTAATGTAATTTCTTCAAACGGTGGTAAAGTATAATTTATTGAAAAAACCATGAACATTGTTTTGTTGAAATTTAAAGAAAGTTTTTTAATATTTAACCACTTTATTATTTTCTTGAAATTTAATTCCGTTTTTTGTCTAAGAGTTTCCCAATTACTACTTGATAATAACAGACATGTATCATCCGCATATACAACTATTTTTCCATCAACTCTCATATCACATAGACTATTAATGTACATAATAAACAAAATTGGACCTAGAATACTACCTTGAGGTACACCATACATAACTTCATTTACCTGTCCCAAAACTCCATTCATATTTGTAATTTGTTTCCTCTTATTTAGATAGCTTTTGAACCAGTTTAAACAAATACCATTTATACCATAACTACTGAAAACTTTAATTAATAAACTATGATCTACAGTATCGAAAGCTTTCGCTAAATCTAGAAATATACCTAATGCTTTATCACCTTTATCGAGTGCTTTAGAAATAAATGTTGTGACAGCATATAAAGCATCTTCGGTACTTCTCCTAGGTCTGAATCCATATTGATTTTTAGAAAGAAGACTGTTATTTTCCAGATAATCTATCAAACGAGCTTTGATAATTTTTTCAAAAATTTTTGAAAAACTACTCAACATAGAGATTGGTCGGTAATTGTTCATATTTTCTTTATCACCACCTTATGTAGAGGTTTAATTATTGCTACTTTTAATTTATCTGGAAAAATACCAAGTCTCAGACTTAATTGAATATGTGTGTTAAAGGATTTATTATATACGGTGCTAAGTTTTTTAAAATTTTGACATTAATTTTATCAAAACCACAGGCCACATCGTCTTTAAAATGATTTATTATATTCATGATTTCCATCGAGTGTATTTTTACCGAGAATAAATTGTTGAAATTGATCACTGGTGTACGCTCATCAGAAACTTCATCAAAACATTTATCTATTTTTTTTGCTAGATTTTGTCCAATAGTGGAAAAAAACATATTTAAATGATTGGACGCAGTTTAAGGTTCTTTTTGTGCATCAATAATGTTCCCGTTATAGTTAGGCGTTTTATGATATCATTATCAGTATTTGGTTTATTAGTTAGATTTTTTATTAATTTCATGTGTTTTTAGGGTCTCCAGAAACACGCTGAAATTGGTCATTGTAATAATTTATTTTTGCCATTTTAATAACATAGTTTAGTTATTTCTGTACTTTTTAAAGTACTGAATTAATTTAATATTGTTTGGATGTTTTTTTGTTTTTAAAGATAATTCTTGTTTTTTACGCACCGAGCATAACAAACCTGATGTCATCCAATTTTTTAAACGATTAGTTTTAGAATTAAGTTTTCTAAGACTCTTTGAAATATTTATAGCATCAAAAATACGTGTATATACTAAATCCATTGCCTCATTTACATCACAAATACTATATAAATCCGTCCATTTAACATTATTATTTATCTGATTTATTATTTTGTGCCACCGTGTTGGCCATAATTGCACATTGAATTATTTTGTTTAGTATTAATTTATTTAATTATTAAATTAAATTTATATAGTTCAAGCTTTTATTTGTCTTCGTAGATTGTTTGTTATTATAATTTATTACAGGACATTAAAGTTGTCAGTAACTGTACACATTATCGTCGGTAGCGCGTTATTCCATTTTCTAATATCTTGATAAACGTTTGCTTCAATTAATTGTTCCTATTTTACTGTGTTATTGTCGTTCATCCGTTATTATCCGCACGTTGCTGTAAATTGACTGTTAGTCACGATGAACGACGACGAGATTAACCGCATAAAACGCTTGATGGAGCGAGATGTTATGAAACGTAATGTGACTATGAACGTTTGCGCTCAATCATGACTCTTGCAGAGCGGAGTATGAAGGATCCTGAAGTGTCACCGCATTTATTAGAGGCAGTTGAGGACTGGACAGCCTGTGGTCAAAATTTGAAGTGGATGATGAGGCAGTCCTTGAACATTTATTCGCTCTCGATCGCTCATCTGAGTACAAGGTGGAATTAGGCACCGAGATGCGTGAGATAGTCACGTATTGCCGATCTGTTGCGAAGCGATATCGTGAGTCTGAGCAATGTTCTAGCAACACATCTGTGCGCAGTGGGTCCCATGCGTCATTAGAACCAGGTGGTACGAGCTCAGGAAAACGTCAGGCCAGCGTTTTGGACGTTCCGCCAATTACAATCAAATCAGATTCGGTCGCGCGTACGCGCTTGCCTGAAATTCCACTACCGAGTTTTGACGGTGACATTTTTCAGTGGCCTTCTTTTCGTGACACGTTCTTGGATATGGTTGATCGTACGACACTCCCCAACATCGACAAGCTGCATCATCTGTTAGGTTGCTTGAAGGGAGTTGCGGCGGACGCGATTCGGAGTATACCGCCGTCAGGTCATACTTATAAATTAATTTGGTCTAGTCTGGAATCTCGTTTCGATAAACCCCGTTTGCTTGCTGGATCAGTGGTTGAATTGTTGTTGACCACACCACCATCTACTTCCGAATCCCTGTCAGAACTTAACCGTTTTATGCTCGCCTTTTGTGAGAGCGTATCCGTGCTTGAATCATTGGCCATACCAAACCTTGGTGATTTCATATTGTTTTCGTTAGCCTCGCGTTGCCTACCAACTTCATGCAGGACGCTGTTCGAAGCTCAGGTGACGTCTGATTTTCCTACTGTTCATGAACTTTTCGCATTCGTCAAGTCGCGTGTGTCTATCCTCGAACGAGTCCAGGACATTCAAGTTCCAAAACCGGTCCAATCGTCGTCGCGTTCTTCGGGCCAACTGCGCCAAGAAAAGGGGACTCTCCGAAAATCAGAAAAACCTACGCAGTCATCTCTTGTTAATGCAGCACCACTGCCGTCATCGAAGCCCCAATGCGCGTGTTGCGGTAAGGGCAAACATACGTTACCGTTGTGTAACAAATTTAAAAGGTTTTCCAAAGACGCCCGGTCGAAATGGGCCCGAGAGCACAGGTTATGCTTTCGATGCTTGGCGGAGGGTCATTGGGCTCCTAAGTGTAAATCATCAATAGTATGCTCTCAGTGCTCACGCAAGCACCACACATTGGTCCATACAGATGAAGTCGCCGCAACCACCAGGAAGGAAGACACCGTTCCTGTTGCTGACCAGACAGCGTCCGCGCCGACTTCTTGTGTTGGACAGCTCGATTCTCATTCTGTATTGCTGGGTACAGCACTCGTTCAGGTTCGTGATCGTGGAGGTACCCTACATACTGTTCGTGCCTTAATTGACTCTGCATCTCAAATGAGTGCTATTACGTCATCATGCACGACTCGTCTTGGGTTGCGTGTATCACGTTGGACGGCGCCGGTAACAGGGTTGTCCGGTGCGTCGGTTCCTAATACGCTTGGTATTGTAGAATGTAATGTGCAGCCTCGGTATTCTGAGGAACCGGTGTTCCCTGTAAAAGCGTGGGTGTTCTCGACGATCACAGCAAGCATGCCACGACAACCGTTGTCTCGCGCTGTGTCTGAAAAGTACCGACATTTAGCGTTAGCTGACCCTTCATTTTCAATTCCGGGTGACATTGACCTGTTGTTGGGTGCAGACATATTTGCCCAGGTCTTGGATGGCAAACGGTGTGTCTGTTGTGAGGCTTGGCCAGTCGCGTTTGGTTCCGTCTTCGGGTGGATCATCATTGGGCCCGTCCCATATAATACTTCAAAATCGCCACACTCATGCCCCACATCGATGTTGAACTGCATTTCTGTGGAATCATTACTTGACAAATTTTGGAGGGTTGAAGAGCCTGAGGTAGCACCCGAAGTATTCACCGAAGAAGGTCAATGTGAATCAATGTTTCGTGCGGGGTGCATTCGTTCTAGTTCCGGTCGTTTTACAGTTCCTCTCCCCTTTCGCCAACCCGTGGATGACGAGGTTTTCCGGGGTTCCCGTGCGGTGGCGCTCAAGCGGTTCGAGCATTTAGAGAGAAAGTTGTCCGCTGACCAAAGGCTCCGTGAACTATACACTCACTTCATGTCAGAGTACAGCTCATTAGGGCACATGTCGCTCGCTTCGAGTCCCGGTGCGTACTTTATACCACATCATGCTGTGTACCGACCGTCAGAAACGGATCCGAAAATTCGTGTGGTGTTTGATGCGTCCGCCCGATCTTTTAGTGGTACATCATTAAACAACTGTCTATTACCTGGTCCCAAGTTGCAACGTGACGTCGTGGACGTGTTGCTTCTGTTCCGTTTGTCGAGGTATGTTTTCACAACAGACATTTGCAAAATGTACCGACAAATTTGGATTGCCCCGGAACAACGTAAATACCAACACATTCTTTGGCGTGCGTCGCCACACGATCAGCTGCAAGAATACCAACTTAACACGGTCACATATGGTGTAAATTGCGCACCGTTCCTCGCCATTCGTGTATTACAACAAATTGCTGATTCCGACTGTGCTGACTTTCCTTCCGTCCGCAAGGCACTATTGTTCCACACATATGTAGACGACATATGCGTCGGTGCCGATTCTGAAGATGCCGCTGTAGAATTGCAGTGTGCGCTGATCACCGTCCTTGGCCGAGCTGGATTGGAACTTAAGAAGTGGTCCAGCAATACTCAATCTGTTCTGAATCACGTGTCTCCGGAAGACAAAGTCAACGGCGCGCTGCCATTTGATGAAGGCGATGGTGTAAAAGTATTGGGTCTCCGTTGGAATCCACGTGATGATTCATTTGGTTATGGATTCCAGGACGAGAAGATGGTGGCCACAAAAAGAGGAATGTTATCCTTGATAGCCCGGATATTTGATCCTTTGGGCCTTTTATCACCTGTTGTTTTCTTTGCGAAACATTTGATGAAATTGGTGTGGAAGGCTAATGTCTCCTGGGACGAACCATTGCCAGTTTCAGTCAACGAAGTTTGGCACCAATTTGTGTCCGAATTGCCCGAATTACAAAAGGTATGTATTCCGCGTTTTGTTAACACGCGCTCGGGTATCCGTGTTATACTATGTGGTTTCTGCGACGCGTCCGAGCGTGGATACGCAGCTGTCGTCTATATTCGCTCTGAAAATGCATCTGGTACCCCTTTCGTGTCCCTATTGGGTTCCAAGACCAAACTAGCCCCGATGGCTGCGTCAACGATCCCGCGGTTGGAGCTATGCGGCGCAGTCCTGCTAGCAAAGTGGATGTCTCGCATCAAGGGGACATTAAACGCGGAGGTGGAAGTCGTTGAAACTCACGCTTGGTCTGACTCCACAATCGTACTTAATTGGTTGGCCGTACGCCATGTGATTTTCAAGATTTTTGTGTCTAATAGGATCCATCAAATACAATCGCTATTGCCGGATTGTCAGTGGCACCACGTACCCTCAGAGAATAATCCAGCTGATTGTGCTTCAAGAGGATTGTTACCCTCTGAACTAGTGGACAATGTATTGTTTTGGAACGGTCCAACGTTTCTCAATTCACCAACCGCTGAATGGGTTGTCCGTGTTCCCTTTATTCAGTCAGATCAGCTCCCGGAGGCCAAGATGGAGAACCCCGTGGTCTTGCTAGCCGAGTCCGAACCAGAATGGTACTCCCGTTTCTCGTCGTACGTGCACATGATTCGGATTGTCGCCCATGTCCGACGTTTTATCTCCCGTTGTTGTCGCCGCCCGCAAGTCTTCGAGTGTTATCTTACGCGCGGTGAACTGGATTCGGCGTTATTGTCAGTAGTCCGATCCTCCCAACAGTCATTCTTCAGCAAACTTCACGATGAATTAAGTTGCTCGAAACCAATATCGACTCGGCATGTGGCCCGACTTCGACCTTCCTTGACGATGATGGTATAATCCGTGTTGGTGGCCGACTCTCCAACGCTGAATTATCAATTGAACAACGACATCCAATTCTGTTGGCGAAGTCGTCTCATTTATCAATGCTTTTAGTACGTCATTGGCATGACCTTACCGGTCATAGTGGCCACGAGTCATGACAGCTCTTCTGGGACGTCAATATTGGATTATGTCACGGCACTCTGATCCGCACCGTCCTAAGCCACTGTACCCGTGCGTAAGATTATCGCCTCAATCCTCAACGGATGGCCGATTGCCACGATCCCGAGTGACTGAATGTCGCCCTTTCTCCCGTGTAGGATTGATTATGCAGGACCATTGCTGATGAAGGAGCATCGCCTTCGGAAGGCTCGTCAGTACAAAGTATATGTGGCGGTTTTTGTATGCTTCGTAGTCAAGGCGGTACACCTCGAAGTCGTATCTGACCTGTCCACCGATGCTTTTATTGCTGCGTTAAATCGTTTTGTAGCTCGTCGCGGTCTTCCCGTTGACATTTACTCGGACTGTGGAACTAACTTCGTCGGCGCTGCAGCTCAGCTTAAAGAACTGGTCAACCATCCTGACAACCAAGGTCGATTGTCTGCCACCATACAATCTGTTTGGCATTTCAACCCCCCTGGCGCACCGCATTTTGGTGGCCTGTGGGAAGCGGCAGTCAAGTCGACAAAGTCCCTTCTGGTTCGGATCATGGGGGAGCATACATTTACTCTTGAAGAATTCAATACCATATTGTGCCGTGTGGAGGCCATATTAAATTCTCGGCCGCTCGTTCCCGGTTCGACTGATCCAAACGAGGTAGACTATCTATCGCCGGGACATTTCCTCATAGGTCAGCCGTTACTAGCAGTACCTGAGGAACCCGTTTCGCCTTCTCAGCGTTCGCTGAGTAACCGCTGGAAGCTAATTAATCAGTGCGCCCAAGCCTTTTGGCGCGACGATGGAGGGACGAGTACCTGCAAACGTTGCAGACGAGGGGACGATGGACGGGGATGATGCTCCAAATTTGGCGGTTAACGACATAGTTGTTGTCAAGGATCCGCAGGCACCACCGTTAACTTGGCGTATGGCCCGTGTAATAGAAACAATGCCGGGTGCCGACGGTGTCGTGCGCGTAGTGCGCCTTCGGACGCCAACAGGTCTCTTGACACGCCCAGTTGCAAAGGTGGTAAAGTTGCCTACTGCGTAAATCTCCCATCCTCAGTTCCTGATCCATGTAATTTATAACAAACCTTTCATTTATTTAATCTTAATATTTTATCGTAAAAATATATGTCACGCTCGAAACTTTGATATGGCTCTACACAGGGGTTCCATTGGCTCGTATTTCGGCGGGGGAGGTCATAGCGTTTGACCCAAAATATAAAGGGGTACTATTTTATTATTCGTTAACTGTACTTTATGAACCCCGGTCATTACCATGTATACTGTACTGTTAGCACCTCAACCGCCACATTATGTATCTATTATTATTTGATGTATGTATATATATTTGTCTTTGTTTTTTTTAATTGTATTCACACTCAACATTCATCATCACTCGACCGAAAGTTGTCATACGTTTCCGTATCCCAAGGGGGAGCATGTTCGCGACTCGTATATCGGGCCGTATCTGTGAGGTCGGTGTTGATGTACCCACTCCGCGATTAGGCCGATGTCGGCGGTTGGCGGATGGGTGCGCGTTGTGTCACGTGTTTTACGTGCGTCCGAACCGTCCGTCGTGTGTCCGTGTTGCCGTCGTCCAGTCCAGCCGTTGTCGTCTCCTTCGCCGTACGTCCGGCAAGTTCGTAGCCGCACTGCCGCCTACTTTCGGTATTGTTCTCGCGTGCGTTTTAACAGCACAACGGCATATCGAGTCCGTGCGTCGTCGTTAGTATCGTAGTGCTGTGCATTATTCATCAGCTGAGTACCCTCAGTCCAATTTGGCAGTCGTCTGGACTGACGCTTATACAGTGCATCGTTGTGTGGATCACCACGTGGTTTTGCTCACTTTTGAAGGCGACCGGTACGACGCTAGTGATACGGTAACGACATTAAGCGACGTCTTCGTGCATCAGTTGTAGCGGGTTTTTTTTTACCATCGTATACGGTCACAACTGCGGCTTATATATTGTTATCATCCGGGCCAATATATAATCAACTTACGTTACGGCCAATATTGCGCTCGCGTGTACGGAAATTGAGTGTTTTGTTTTGACGTCGTGTCGCGTGGAGCAGGAGAGTATACGTCCGCGCCGACCTGCTACGTTGTGTCGTCGTCGAACAACTATCGTCGGACCTGCCAACAATCAGTTATCAACTCCTCATATCTCCACATATATCACGGTCGTATCATCACTATCAACTATTATTGTACAGTTTACGTGTCCCCGTAACCTAGTTACGGCCTTATTATTATTTATTGTAATTTATTATTTATTATACGTACGCAACGATATGTTTGTTGACGTTTATTGTTATTAATCTCACAGTGGAGACATCCACCCAAATTTTATAAATTATATTATCATTATTTTCGACTGATTGGTACATATTATTATATTACCATTATTATACCATCAAATTAGAGTTATTTTTTTTATCCATAGTATTAACATCCTACTTGTAAGTACGAGTCTTTGGGGCTAACTGTTCATTAAGAGCTCCATCGGCGAACAATTGTGAAAATGGCCTATGCCTATACGCATGTTGCGGTATGGGCATGCTTATACGCGTGTTACGGCACTCGTCCCTACGCTCCTCGGCGCCGTCGTTCCGCTCCGCAAATTGAAAATATCCCTCGACTATATTCAAAATTTAGACAGGTAACTCACATGCCAATTGCAACACTCGCTCGGACTGTTTAAACTAAATTGAGTACTTGATCTTCTACTTACCGATTTTTTGGTGTCGCAGTATCTACCGTCAAATACGACTTCTCGGTGGACGAGGCCCAATCAACAGATGATTGCCGAGCTATTTTAAGTTGTTTACGAATAATCGTTACTATTTTGGTAACTACCTGTTTACCTGTATTACATTAGTATTTTCTATACACCATACAAGTTTGAAAATATTTTGACTAGGTGTGAGCTATTTACGGATATTTTCAGTTTTCAATTTTTTAATTTTTTTTTTCTATAATTGTCAATAACATTTATCATAATCGATACATCTATTCAATTATTAAAAAAAAGGTAATTTTTCACTTTTTACAGATCTCTTGAAGGACGTAGGATTGTGAATATTAGTCATTTATTTTCTCAGATTCAAAATAGCCGGCATGGAAATTTGGAATGCTCGTTTTTAGATATGCAATTTCTACCCGAGCACAGTAGAGGGTATAGCTCAACTTTAAAATTTTTTTTTTTTTACGGCCTTTTAGACCAAACATCCAAACATACAAGTCTCCATCTTTCACGGTTTTGTGCTAGCATATGCCAATCTTCCTCCGGCAGAGAAACTGCTACATCCTTCCTGACACAATCCTCCCATCGCATTCGGGGTCTTCCTAGTGGTATTTTCCCTCTTGGATTCTCTTGTAAGACCGTCTTTGTCAAAGCATCAGGCTTCCTCCATACATGACCTGCCCATTCCAATCTTCTTCTTTTTATCTCCTTAACTATATCCGGTCTGTTATATAGGTGATGTAATTCCTCATTATGTCTTTTACGCCATTCACCTGTTTGCAGGTCACGACATGGTTCATAAATCTTTCTTAACTTTTAAATTCCTATGTAAAATGTTTGGTATTACGTCGATGTTCACATCGGAAAACGAACAAGGCTGTAACTATTTGCCAATTAATAAAGCCTTAGTAAACGCCAGTATAGCTATTGGTACGGATTACATGATATTATACGTCTTACCTACTCATTTTTTTAGCAACTTATTTTTGAAATATAAACTATTTTATTAGCTTAGTATTTTATTGTTTTATCTAAAACTATAAAACAAACTGTATGTAGGTAGTAAATACCCCGGGTTTTCCATAATCGAAAATCAAATAATTTTTATTTTACTATAGGAATTGGTCATACACGGCTTACTGAACTTTCCACCTCGGCTGACATTCCATTTTTGTCAACATTCGGATATTTAAATAATTTGTCTTCAGTTAGTCAGTCAATTGAAGATACTGCTTTAGAGGAAATTATTAAAGCTGGTATAGAAGAACGGCGATTGGCTATAGAATGTGGTAATGTGGATAAAGACGGTGTTCCTATGTGCACTGTAATTTCAGACGGCCAGTGGTCGAAAAGAAGTTGTAAGACCAAATATAATGCGTTTTAGGAGCAGTAAGATTGCATTTTTATGTTTATAGGTAGTATTATTGTTATTTTTTGTCATGTGTTTTTAGGCTACTATCATTGGTTTTAAAACTAAAAAGGTGTTTTTTCTTGGTATAAGGAACAGCTATTGCTGCATTTGTCAACGAGCTTTAACCAAAAAAATAGAGCCCAGTAATCATCGATGATTCTTAAATTGGAAAGCATCTTCAACGGCAATGGAATCAGATACAATATTGGAAGGATTTTTGAATAGTATTAATATGCGTGGTTTGAAATATAACAAACTGATAGGTATAATGAATATTTTTATTAGAAATTAGAAACAACAACAATAATAATTTGTGCTATACTTCTATAAGTGACGGTGATAGTTCCGTAACTAAGCGTTTAAATAAGGTATTGCCGAATGGAAATGATTTTAGAGTTAAGAAAATTGAATGTAAAAATCACCTACTCAGAAATTAAACTACCAAGTTATCAACAATTGCAAAACAGATGGACTATCCTAGTTCAATTAGGAAACATATTTTAACAAAATAATATTGTTAGATTCCGCTCAGATATAACAAAGGCAACTAAACATTACATTGAGTCTGATATACCATTTCAAACAAAGATTGCAGGTAGATAATAATTGTTTTACTTAATGAAATTGAATGTAAAATACAAATATATTATTACTTTTAAAATATATTATACATTTTGATTTCAGAACTCCAAAAAGATATTTCAAAAAGTCCGTACCATAGATTAGGACAGCATAATAACTGTGCTGTTTACTTTTGTTTGGGGACAAAATCTGGCGAAATAAATATTGTTCCATTGGCAGAACAATCTAAAATGATGACTAGTATAAATAATTTTGTATACAGATTACTCACACACGCTGATAGTTTAATTGAAAATGTCGACAACAATCCATGTGAACAATTGAATAGTGTAATTAATAAACATGTCGGTGGAAAACGTATTAATTATAGACAAAAAATAATTATAAAACCCGAGTGGAAGCTGCAATTTTATTGTATAATTCAAAAAATTATTTGAGAACTCTACATAAAAAAATAACAACCGCTAGTCCTGGTAAATTATAATTTATAACCATTCATAATATAATTTCTATTATAATTGTTTTCATAATAGTTTTATAAGTAAAACTGCTAAACGATACATGTCCAATATTGAAAGAATACGGAAAAGCACTGTTATGAGAAGAAGAAAACTTTTTTGTGAAGGTGGAAAACGGAAAAAACCAATGATAAAGTATAGGATCCAGACGCAGATTATGGGCTCGCTGAACCATTAGATGGATTAATTAGTGACAACGATTTAAAGAAGAAAAAAAAGTTTAAAACTATTAAACGAAGTCAATTTTAGTTTCTAACGGTTTGTTTATCATCGTAGCAAGACGGCTGTGTCTTTCAACGCGGGGAGGAAATGTTGGATACAAATTATTTAAACTTCGCGCGGTCATGCCGCGATTAATTACATGCCGTAATGTTGTCGCACCGGAGCGTTGTCGCCGCCGCGACGCGCAATCCAACCTTTGGACCCCCGATATCGCCGCCACCAAGCTAGCCGTCGCCGGTGCCCCGCCGCCGTTTTTTGTCGTCCTTCTACCGTCTACGGAACAGGTCCACGATCCGGTGCCCTGTCGCCGTCAATCCGCCATTGTTGTGCGTTTTTGTTTTGTGTGCTCATCCGAGCTAATCTTCGTTCCGCGCCGTGCCGCGTTCGCGAACGTCTTGTTATTGGCTCGTTAGCCACCGGCGTTGTATTTTTTCGTCGGCAACCAGCCGCCTGGCTAAATCTCCGAGCCCCTGTGCTCAACGACTCATCGCGCACGTGCTGGTGCCCGCGATTCGAGTCACGGCCGCCTGTGCCAAAAACCACGAGCTGTATTTCGTGCGTTCCGTCGCCCGCCCGATTTTCGTTGTGCGACCTCCGACCCGTGGTCATTTACGCCGTCCACGTGTTGTTTTTAGTACGACCGTCTGGTGTCTGACGCGTCGTTACTAATTTTGTTATACTTTGTATCGCCCGGCCGATCTTTTGCCGTGCGATTTTGAGCCCCGCTCGCTTACGCGCCCGCCCACGTGTTCCGCCCGCCGTTTGTACGCAGTGCGAACCGTCGCGTATATATTGTGTTGTCGTTTGAGCCGCGTCTTACGCCGCGACAACGGACGTCCACGCGTGCCGTTATTTCAATATATAAATTTTGCACTTGTAAGTATCACGCTCCGATCACCTCGATCAACGACCGCGTCGTCCAATTTGGATTACCTCCATACCACCATCGACCGCCGCACGTACGTACGTGGTGTCGTCGACCCATTCGCCGTTTTCGACGGAAGTGCCATTGTCGCATACCTCACAGACGCGACCAACATTATCATCGTCGTCTTGGGACAACAGCTCCATCACTGCGTTATCACCTACTATCAAACCAGCCAGGTTAACAGGTCGTACACGCTCATTATTTGTTTATTATTATTTATTCGACGTGTTTTGTCATATCAATTATACTTGATTAATTTATTCTTCGTTGCCGTTTATTTTCGACGTGCATTTTGTATTATTATGTTGTTTGGCCGATCGGCTTGTGATCGCGCATTATTATTATCACTAACATTAGTATGTAAGATTATTTTCGAATGCAGAATATTATAATAAATGTGTTAATATTATATACCGTAAACAAAACTGTTTTCATGTTTGTATATTTAGGGTACCTCGCACCATCATCATATTAATATTAGTTTTATTGTTTCCAATCAGCTCCTAACTTCAGAATTTTTTTAAATACAGTCCACTTTCTCCCCTTCCACAGGGCTATCGACCTAGCGTAAATATAAACACACGTTTTCACCGGCTTCTTGTGCAGCCCTACCGCACAAGTATTGAGAATCTAAGAATTGTGATTATTGTATATGTATGTGCTGTGAGCAGTGAGTTTAAAGTATCTACATTCTACACCTATCCATATATAGTATAATTATATAGTTTTTAATTCAATATAACTAGATTTTATTTTTTAAGTATGTAAATGAATATTTGATTTTATTATTTTTTTTTTTATAAATTTGCAGTTAACGAGAAAAGGAAGCGCTTTTGGAATTTTCGTAATATTTTAATACGTTTATTTTAAATTTTAATGTGTAATTACTAATAATTAACATAAACTACAAGCTGATCCCGCTGACACTCCGTTGCCCGTTAAATGTACCTATTCTATATGTCTCAAACTTTGTTCAATTCGTTATTTAATGTTTGGTGTATGGTGTTCAAAATGTATCTTAACTTTTATGTTGCCCGGAATTAAAATTCTGATTCGCAGCAGTATATTATCAGGTAGGCAATCTACATATCAGTCTTAATATACCCTATCGAAATCGGTTTGGTAGATCTTGAGTTATAAAATGTATTCAAAATGTACACTTATTTTTATATATATATATATAGATACATTTCGTGGAATTTTATATTATATTTTATTTATTTAATCTGTGACGAAAAATAGAAAATAGGCAATTATGAACAAATATGTTTGTATTGAACTAATGCCATGACTATTAACTGATAAGCGGTAAAAAAAATATCTATAAACTTTTCAACATTTCATTGGTATATTAAAACAAAAAGTATGAAACATTATGTGTCATAAGTTGTTCTAAAGAAAATTACTTGGCAATTAATTGTGTGTTGTGAGTAATGAGTTTACAGTAGTTTTCTATGCACTATGCATTTAAATAATATACTTTTTAATTTAACAACTAGATTTTATTTTTTAAGAATTTAAATTAATATTTGTTTCTATTATTTTGATGATTGCCTACTTAATATTTATCAAAATACATAACATTAGTCATTAATATTTGTATTTATAAATTTCCAGTTATTTGTAATACGACGACAGAAGTGAAATTAGGTAATATTTTAATACATTTATTTTAAATTACAATGTGTGTGTTACAATGCGCTACCTCCCCCCCACCCCCCCCCCCAAATCGACATATTACAAATATATAATACATATACTTAAATATAATTATAATAATTTATTAGTTACAAATCTAGTTTAGCACCCACCTGCATTATTCAACTTTTTTTTGGAAACTTTAATTGGATCCACAAAATGTTCAGTATGATTTACAGTTTGATGAATAAATCCATCATCTATGGTCCGTCATAGAACTATATATTATACACTCGCCACTGATCACTGTAAATTGTTGTACTAATTTCTACCTCTTTTTCTTTTATTGTTAAGAGTGATTGTCAGTCCCTCTTTTCTACAATTGAAAATCATACATTTTTTATGTCATTATTACAACACAGACCAAATACCCACGGTCCCTATATTCTTTTTTCATAATTTCGTCGGTTATGTTCTACCGGAGTTTCATTTTCATAATTTAAAGTTTCGTCACTATCTTCATATTGTGGTCTTGGGTCTTAATCACCACGTTGTATAAGCGACCGCGATTATATTTTGGTTTCTCTTTAAAGAGGGATTCATCTATCTGTACGATGTAACCAAGACCTCACATTTTTTATCTTTTTGAAAACTGATCAACAACCACGCCACGGCACATATTTTACTAGTCAATTACAGTGGATTTATTCCAACTTGTCAATAAAACTGCATTATGTACTGGTATATACCCAATATCAGACAATTTCTATTATTTCTGTTAGAGCTATATTACTATGACATTTACCATTAAGGTGTGTGTAAGTAAAAAATGGATTTCCTGCGCGAATTTACTGATTGGATGGCATCCTTTTTTAGTACACTTCATAGTCAAAATTTTTTTTTAAGAACCATCCGAATGTCTTTTTTTAATAATCCCTGTTGCTTCTAGTAATTTTTCACCATTTTCGGTGCCATAAATTTTGTTTATTGTGGAAAACAAACGATTGTTACTTTAAAGGTTTTTAGTTTTTTATTTTTAATTCACCAATAATTATATTTTTGAATAAATAACCCTTTGTTGTAGAAGAATTCATTTTAAATCGGTACAAAACTATACAAAATCAAATCAAAACATATTATACTCACTCGTGAAAAAAAAATGGAAAAAATTCACTAACAAACGAAATGGCACGAAAAAACGTTAAATGGTACTGAGTGTTTAAATTATATTTAAAAAATACAATATATAGTCATAAAATCCATATCATATCAATAATTTCACCACAATCGGAAGATATAAGTTTTACGTCTTATATGAGGTATCGACGATAAGGGCCAATCTCAATCGTATTCCTTAGCATATTTTACTGTTCACATAAAAATCATAATGTTACCTATATTATATTATATTATCAAGTATTATGCTAGGTGTTAATAGGTTTTATCAACTTATAAATCAATACCGACGATCCGTAGAATGGAGTGAATAATAAATTTCGTTGATAAAAATTAATCCTAATAATGTAATGATGTCATCGCGTTTATTAAATAATAATATAAAAAATGGCGAAAACTTTCATGTCCAGTCAATCCAAAACGAAACTTTTTCATCTAAATATCATTTAAATAAATAACACCTACTGATTTGTTTTTCACCAAAACATATTACCTTTTTATGTTAAATGAATGCCTATATTATTTGTTTGGGCCAAAGCCAGTATTAATATAGTTTACACCTTTACTATACATTGCGCACATCTCTTATTATTTTTAGATAGGTACCGACCGTGCGTCGTATGTAAAATATTCAAAATACCTAGCTAATAATTAGCTTAGTTACTAAGCTACTTTACAATACGTTAGAATTTCCTGGCCAAACAGAATAAATATGTATAGTTATTATGTAACGGCCAATGGGTAATGTTTTCATTTGGATCATCAATCCAATATAGATAGACATTTCTATATAAAAAAAATTTCGTCCAATAATTAAGACACTATACCTACCTACCTAGAATATTAAATCCATTTATTTTTCACTTTATTGTTACTTAATATGAGTCATAAGTTAAGTTATTACTTATTACTTACTATACTCTATTACTCTGTCAGTCTGACGCTTTATTATTAAGATACATTGATAATACATGTAGTTTAGATACTTATACAGAAACTTAACAATAACTCTCCCTCTATTTAATAAATTACTTTTAACATTATCCAATATTGACTGCCGAACGTTAACATTATCCGGATAGTGACAGTGTTAATATTTCATGTTTATAAACAAAGAATTATACATTATCCGAAGTTCATGGCTAATTACTATATTAACATTAACCAAATGTTAATGTCACCCGTAAACGGCTGTAATATATTTATATAATAATATATTCAATGATAAAAATAAATAACTCTTTTGGATCAATAATAATTGTATACAATAATAATTCAATAAATTATAATAAAAATAATAGAAATAATAAATTTCACTATTAGCTATTTAGCGCCATACCTATAGGCTATATAATTAATAATGATTAATTGAAATTCATAATTAGTTGGAGCGCAGACTGGCGCTCACAAGTTATTGTTATGTTAGGCCAAAACGTACTATAATAATAATATACCTGTTTATGTTTATACATTTAAAGGTGATGATGGTAAGTCCACAAGTTCTACACATTTATAATATTAAAAAGCCATATAGGTACATCACATTATAAACATACACCTTCATATTACAAAAATGTAAATACCTAAGGTTAATATACGTTTTAAAATATATGATTGTATAATGAAATATCTACGTCCTCGTGATAAACTTACAGATTGTTATAGTTCTATACCATAGAAAATAGTATGTCCTTTTCTATATTATTATTATATAATATAGTGTATTTACAGTGTTAATCTTACTCGCCTTTACATCCGTGTTTATTGTTAAAAATAAAAATATAAATTTCGACCGTGAATTATTAAGCGTAGGTATAGAGAACATTTTTGGTGACTTTTGTTTCAATAGGTACAAATACATGTTTGTTGAAATTGTTATAAATAAAATTGGTTTGAAATCAATTTTTTTATATAATACGGTCATTATTAATAATTTATAAACATTATTAGTTTAAACCCTATACTAATAGTTTATGATTCATAACACTAATGAATTATACTTACGTTTATATATTTACAGTGGTTATTGGTAAGCTTATAATTTTATAGATACTATTTTATCTAAGTAATTTATAATAAGTGTACAACAAGGTTTGGTATTGAGAGCCTACTTGTTATTCTTAGTTATTAACAAGATTATGAAATATACGTACATATAAAGGTAAAGTTCTATGGTTCATGATATTTTCTGATAATGTTGTGTTAGTAGAAAAAGCATGAAAAGTGTGAATGTGAGATTTCAATAGTGGTGAAGAATAGTGGAAGGGAAGGGACCAAACATACTAATATGTATAGGGATAAAACAAAGAACATTGTTGAATTGTGTATGATTGTATACAATAAAATCCAAAAATAATGGTGGTAAGCCATGTAATGAAGATTGAGAATGATGAAGTGTATGAAGTGAATAGGTTGAAGTTCTTAGGATTACCGGAACAAAAGAATTGTGGTTTTTAGTATGACGTCATAAATAGAATTATTTGTCGATTAATGAAATTGAGAGAAGCGTCAAGTATTTTGTGTGATAAAAAGATGACTTTGAGATTAAAAGTCAAAATATAAAGCAGTTTGACGCCAGTCGTATTGCATAGGTTTGAATATAAACAGCGAATTATAGAACTTAACAGACGTTGACTGTATCAGATATGAGATATCAAAGGTGGGTGTGTAAAGTGATTAAGAAGGATAGAATAAGAAATAATTTCATTTCATTTGGTGAATCAAAAATTGTATTCAAAATAAGGAAGAATAATATGATGAGATGCTTCCATAGATAAAAAAGACGTGTATAGGACATAACGATAAGATAGGAAAGTTATTTTTATTTTTAACTCAGTTAAGTTAAGTAAATATGCATCAATAACAAAAAGTGAAAGTTGATTTAATTTTTGGTGAACTCAGTTAAGTTAATAGTTAATTTTTTTTATACAACGCCAGTGTAGGTACTTTATTTTTTACTAATCCAAGACAAAATTATAGACTAGTCTTTAGCTATAGTGTTTATAATTTATACAGTATATCCATATATTTTTAAATTTCCGTATAAGTTAGAATATAAAAATATAAAATGTTTAACTTTAAACAACTTACCGACGGGAATAGAGAAATGTAATAAAATTAAAAATAAAATAAATTTACTGAACTTACTTTTTAACATTAAAAATGTATTCATTAATTTCACGGTGATTAAAAAAGAAATTTTGTAAGTTAATAGTTTCATTAGTTTATAATAGTTCAAAAGTAATTAGTTAAGTTAAAAAATTTTAATTAAATTAACTCTTTAACTTAACTTTAAATTTTTAACTCGTTAATGCCTAGCCTTGCTCACATATTATAGATGACTTTAAAAACAGCCGATATTTTTAAGCCCCTGCTTACCTTTCTTCCTCATCTATCTTAGTCCATGGATTAAAGATAGATTCGATTTAGCCCTTTGATTTGGGTACCGTCGTAGGTGGCCAATCCCGAATTGCACCTCAAATAACTGTTTGTTTAGTTAACTTAACCAAGGACATAATCTGCTGCATAGGAGGAAATCTATTAAAATTTCTGGGGGGGGGCTAACATAATTAACATCAATGTGATAGGAAGAGCGACCCTACAAAACCAAAAAATGAGGTGGCTTGACGGACTCTTGGGGGGTTGATCTAGTGCTCTTCTAACGACTTACACATTTTAACTTGCAAAAAAACTTCAGACATTCTACAGTTCTTCGTATCCAATCGATAACTAGCTGGAATGACCATAAGTCGTGTCCAATTCGCCCAAGAGTGAATAACACACAGTGTAAATTTCACTTTGGAAATATTTTCGACTGTATAACATTGAATGACGTTAATGAAGTCCGAGCCTCCAGGCAAACGCCGTTTGAGTTAAAATGCTGTTTGCACTTTACGTGCCACGCTCATCATATCATCAGCGATAACGCGTGATATCAGCGTGACCATCAATGACCGGTGGGGCACGCTGGAATGTCGCAATGGCCAACAGATAAAATAGAAGGGGGGTACACCCCCTATTTGCCTATTTTACTAAATAAGCGTAGGTACGCAAAAGCAACTTTGGCCACCACCAACCGTTTATTCCACCAAACTTTACAAACTTTACACATACAACTTAACAACTATTTGTTGTTCAAATTGTCATTATTTTTCACGATTACTTCAGAATAGTTCAGATGAATCTCCCAAAGTTCCCATAATCCCATTGTAGTGGATCCGAATTATTGTATTAACAATTTGAGATTTATATTTATGTTTGAGTTTTTAATTTTTACAGTAGAATAAATATACATTTAAGTTTACTAAGAGAGGGACGCGATAAAAGTGACGCACGACGGGGGAGAGGAATCTACCGAACGGTATGACAGTCAGTGCAATGCCATAATACTCCGACTTTCCTATGAACTGCGACAGATATATGATGCGTGCAATGCCGGAATACTCTAACTATTACACTATTGACTGATATAAATACCGTCCGATTGGTTCGGGTGTGGAGGTTTCTACCTGAAATACGCAAGTCTGCTCGGGTGGGTCTTGCTACACATCAGGTAAAAGACTGGTGCTTGGTCGTCGGTCGTGCGGCCTTTTATATGCGGTCTATCGGCGATTTTTCAGCCGGTTCCGTAATCTGCGACAGAAACCCGAAACCGAAAAAGTGCAATCGACCATAGACACATAAATATTAATTATATAATTAAGAACAGGGCGTGCTCATAGTAATAATTATAATAATAACAATAAGATGATAAGCGTGAGGTTGACGGAAGGACAGGGTGTGCGTTATCTTCGCGACTATGTGTGTGAACACCCATCATATTGTTCACTTACTTGATGACTTATTTAAAATAAATCAACACTGCACCACGCCACCACTGCTAATGAGGGACGCGTCAGTCACTGTTGTTTAAAGATAACCAAGGCTAGGATTTATATGCTACAGCATATTTTTTTGCGACTTTTGATTATTGATTTTGTCAGTAGCGTCCACGAATCACCTCATGATGAGATATAAATGGTGGTATTTTTATTTTGCATGTTTTTGCATTTTTTGGATGAAATGCATATTAGTGTATATTTCGATTATAAGAATGTGAAAAATGCATGTTTTATAGTATATTTCATAAAACTTGGTTTTTTTTGTCAAACATACATTTTATTTTTATGAATACAATAGGTATGCGATAAAAGATTGAATAGTTTGACATTCATTTTCGAAAATTTGAAAAAATATGTGGTCATAGCAAGTAACATACGCATAGAATGTGAATTTTAAATTTTATTTCTAAATTATTTTTTTTTTCTCAATTATATTATATCACTGATGTATTTCAACAAATAAATATTTTTTTTGTATTTATATTATAAAAATTTAAATGAATATTTTTGCATATTTTGGTAAATAAAATGCATATTTTACCATTTTTTATTGTATACAAATCCTACCCCTTGTTATAACCAAAACAACACCAGTGTTTATGAATTTAATTTACAATTTTGATACCAAATATCTGATGTTCGTGGTTTGGATCATTTTGAGATTGTCGGTGTATTTATAAATCTTCCACTACAGGTGACATCCACGTAGATAACTTGGTTACCCACGTGATTGTCAGGGATACTCTCCACTATACTACTGATAAGATTACCTCCTTGGCACTGTTAACTTATCCAACCCACTGCAGGTGGATTCACCTACCAGTTTCTAGTTTGGAGAAAAATTTTATTAAATTTAATACAGTTCTTAAAATATTTATTTAATTTACAATTTTTTATTAATTTTTAGATTGTGAAAGTAAGTTAACTACTTTTACATTAAATAATTTTTGAAATTCAATAGAAAAAGCTCACCCAAAAAAAACTACAACAGTACAAGGATTACAACAAAGTCCTGCGAAACCAGTCACTCAAGAAGTTTCTTTTGCACAGATGGCTAGTTCTTCAAATGAAAATCAAAAGGTTCTACTGACTCAAACCCTTAAAAAAGAGGGTTATGACAGCATTAACAAAATTAAATGAGAGATCGGATAGGCTTGAAAATAGCCAGCAAAAAAAAAAAAACCAAAGCACAAAAGAAGAAGAAATAATTAGAACCCTTCGAATCATAACATGGACAACTAACGGGCTTGTACAACGAAAACAAGAACTTGAACATTTTATAAATAACGAAAAAACTGACATATCTTTAATTTCAGAAACCCACTTCACAACGTGGACCACTCTAAAATACTGTGACTATCAAATAAATACGACAAAACATCCAAGTAATCGTACTCATGGAGAAACTGCAGTAATAATAAAAGAATCAATTTAAAATTATGAACTTGATAAACATCCTCAAGAACATTTACAGGCAACTAGTATCCATAATAATGATGGCAACAATGATCTTACTATCTCTGCTATATACTGTCCACCGAGACATTAAAAAGATGACAAAATGTTTATTGACTTCTTCCAGACACTCGGTAGCAGATTCATTGCTGGAGAAGAATATAATGCCAAACACATTTTGGGGATCAAGAATGATAACCACCAAATGGCGGGAATTGCTCAAATCTGCAATTAAAGCACAATTCATTTCAACTAAAAAACCGGCATATTAGCCGACTGGCCCAAATAAATTACCTGATCTTATCGACTTCTACGTAATGAAAGAAATTTCATCAAATTATACGGAATTTGAAGGACTAATAGAGCTGGCGTAAGGTCATATTCCTGTGCTCCTCTCACTAAGTTCCGATGTAATAATGAAACAAAAAAATATATTAATAACAAACAAAAAAACAAATTGGGACCTATTCAGAAATAACCTCGAAGAAAACATAATACTTTCAACTCGACTAATAACAATAGCAGACTTTAAAATTGCAGTTAAAAAAATAACCTACGACATTGTTAGTGCGGGGAAATAGCAACTCCGGCAGCTGTCAATGTTAATTATTACGAGTTAACCTACCTACTATAGAAATAAGAAAACTAGTCCAACAAAAACGTTTAGCGAGATAAACATGGCATAGTACACGGAACCTAACGGATAAAACGGAATTGAACCGTGTAAGCAAAAATCCTTTATGACAAAATCATAGAAATGAAATGTTCAAATCATACTTGAGTGGTCTCATTGCAACGGATAATACCGATGATTCGTTATGGAATACCATAAAAGACTCATAAAGAGGCCTCGTGTTCAGTAACACCCCTCCGTAAGGATGACGGCACCTGGGCACGCAGTGAAGAAGAAAAAGCCGAAATATATGCTAGGAATCTTGAACATGTATTATACCAAACACTATCGACTCTAAGCTTGACATTATGCAATGTCAACCGCTTAATGCAACACGTGAAAAAATCAAATATTTCTCACCGTTAGAAATTGCTAAAGAAATAGATAACAACTAAAACCCAAAAAAATCACAAGGTTATGATGGAATTAGACCAAACATACTGAAAGAACTTTCAAAAAAGGCTATCATTCATCTTACACACATATACAGCGCTATTTTGCGCACGGAATACATTTCGGAACAATGAAAACGGACGCAAGTAATAATGTTGCTTAAACCAGAAAAACCACCCGAAAATGTCGCATCATACCGACCGATATTACTCCTTCCAAGTTTATCTTAACTTTTAAAGAAACTTCTGCTTAAACGCTTAAAACAGATTTTAGAGAGAAAAAATCTTATACCTGAACACGCAGTGAATCATACTTGACCGACCGTCAATTTCGAGTCATATACGAAGAAGTGATAATTTAATGGATAGACATATCAGCTGGAGTACCGCATGGTAGTTTTTAAGGACCTATCCTGTAATTACTCTATACGGCTGATAGACCTACCAAACAATGACAACACAACGTTAGCTATGTTTGCTGACGATACGGAAATTGTATCAACACGTAAGAGTCAGCTCACTGCAACTGATAACTTACAGAAGTCAATTGACAATATCTTTGCATGGACAAGACGTTGGAAAATTAAGATCAGTGGTGATAAATCGGTGCACGTGTACCATACGTTACGCAAAACCGAAAATATCGAAATAGTATTGACTCAATCACCAATCCCACAAAAAGATTCATCAAAATATCTTGGAATGCACCTTGACTCTCGTTTAAACTGGAAACATCACGTCCTTCAGAAAAAATTCAGATTAAAGAAAAATTTCGAAAACTTTACTGGTTGGTTGGACCCTACTCCGAGTTAACCATTGAAAACAAACGTCTACTATATGGAGCAATTACAAAACCTTTCTGGATTTATGGCATTTAACTGTGAGGTTGTACCAGTAAGTTTAACATAGATGTAATACAACGCAGTAAAAATATCGCCCTTCAGACAACCAATGCAGCCTACCGGTTTGAAAGAAACAATGCAATTCACCGTGAAACGATGCTGCTTACAATAGCAGACAAAATCCAAAGGTTCGCTCGCAAACATGAGACTAGATCACCATGTCAATCCATGGGCCATCTAATAATTAGATAAATCCCAGGACATCAGACGTCTTTTATTTTATATCTAGTATGTAAAATATATATAATTGTTAAACATAAATATAAAGACCTTTGGGTTGTTTAAATAATAAAACCACAGAACATTTAAAATCTTCTGGAACTTTTCCAGTTTATTTTAAAATAGTTCATATTTCCACGTTATTTAAAAAAGGAGATTGTTCATCCATTTTAAATAATCGTCCTATTTTAAAATTATCAATTATACCTAAGATATTCACAAAAATAATAAATGAGAAGCTATTTCCTATGTTAAAAAATATTATTATCAAAGAAAAACATGGTTTTCTTGCAAAACGATCAACCATTACTAATTTAGCCACATTCAAACAAACCATTTTTGAATCTTTTAACATAAATACACAGATAGAAGTGATATATACTGATTTTAAGAAAGCTTTTGATCGGATTCATCATAAATTATTGATATCAAAATTAAAACGTTATGGTAAAAAAATATCCTTTATTATCATTGTTTTCTTCATTTTTAACAGAAAGATTTCAAATAGTAAAATATAATGATTTTTTCTCAAATCCAATATTTATAACATCCGGGGTACCACAAAGAGACCACATTTCTCCACTATTATTTCCATTATACATTCTTCTACACTAAAACATACAAATATTCTACTTTTTGCTGATGACGCTAAAATATATAAAACTATTTGCTCCGTTTCTGAAGCTTTGGAGTTACAATCAGATTTGGACGCATTTTTCGATTGGTGCACAAATAACGGCATGGAACCAAATATAAATAAATGTTCAATTATCTCAATCTCTCTCAAAAAAAAACTATTCTTAATTTTAATTACAAATTTTGAAACCTTGAAATCCAACATGTAAATGTAGTAAATGATTTAGGTGTATTATTTGATACAAAAATTAATTTTATAGAACATATCAATAAAATAAAAATATAGCATCATCAAAATTAGGATTCTTGAAACCAAATTTTAATAATCATTTTGCATTAAAAAACATTTATTTTTCTATTGTACGTTCTCATTTAAAATATTCTGCTTTTATTTGGTCTCCTAATTTTAGATTCTGAGCGAAGCGATGAATGAGTTGATTTTACAAAGATGTGTGTTTTTTTTTTCTTATTTTTTTTGTGTCTGTCATCACCTTTTAGGACAGTAAAAGTGCTTGGATTTTTGTTAACAGTATTTTTTCTGATAGGAAAGTGAAGCTAGTAGGTACCTTGGGGGGGGGGGGGGTCAAAAGTAAAAAATTAGTAGTTTCCAAACGCGACGTGAAAAACAAAAGAAAAATTAAGGAAAAACGGGAATTTTTACGCAAAATCTGTTTTCGAGAAAATCGATTTTAGTTAAATTTAATAGAAGGCTCCTAGGTTATTGTTTCAAAGACAGATGAAAAAATTTAAAAATCCTTAGTCACAGTTTTTATTTATAAGTGTTTAAAGTTCAAAACTTCACAAAATACGGAAAAATCATGAAAATTAGGAAATTATTTTGAGTTGAGGATTCATATAAATTTTTCTTTTTAAATCTAAGATTAGATAATATAGTACAAGACTATTTATAAGTTTGTCTATCTTTATAAAAAAAAAAGGCCAACAAGAAAGTCAAATTAAATTTTTATGAGCGTTTGAAATTCATATTTTTACAACATTTGATATTCACTCGATTTCTCATGTAACGATTTCCTTATTTTGTTGTAATTAAAAAACGTATGGCTGTAGATACTTGAAAATTTCACTAAATGTTAATATTAACATTTTCTATACACGATAAAATTTTGAAAATAATTTGACTCTTTTTGAGCTGTTTACGGACATTGTCAGTTTTCGATTTTTTTAATTTTTTTTTCTATAAATATCAATAAAATTTTATTTGTTGGGTAAAAAAGTGTGAACATTTAATAGAAGGCTCCTGATATATCGTTTTAATATTAGTTGAAAAATATTTAAAATACATAGGCACAGTTTTTTTTTATAAGCATTTAAAGTTCAAATTTTGACAAAATTTATCAAATTTATAATTTAATAAATATTTTGTAGTTAAAAATGTTTGAAATGTTCAACCTTTATAGCTAAGGATTGAAAATTTAAAACAAGGTTCCACGTAAATAGGTTATATATAAATTACTTTATTCACAATAATATCATCAAATATACTTGGTAATATCATAGGCTGACTGACTGTTTTCGCTCAGAATCATTTTTCTTATACAATGATATTAATATCATTGAATTCAAATTTAACACCATCCATTACAGTGACCCACTTGTAATCTACTGTACATTAGACCGACATCCACTTACCCACCTTTTTTTAAAATTTTAAATCAGACTCTTGATTGCGTTCAAAATTATTTTTAAACTTTTTACTCTTTAAATGTAATGTAGAACGCCCTTCCTATTCAGGTTATGAAGAAGTATCTGTTTTTTTTAACATCCCCACTTAAAAATCATAGAAAATATCTTTTTTATATTTTTATTTTTAAATTATTAAATAACGAAATTGAATGCCAAGAAATACTAGAAAGACTAAATTTTAAAGCAAAAATTAATTTTACAAGAAATAACGATTTATTTACTTTAAAAAAATATACGTACCAATTATTCTTTTATCCATTGTAAATTTAGTTTATTTAGATTTGTTTTTTTTTGTAATATAAATAATATTAATTCAATATATTTTAATGTATGATTATTTAAAATGTATTTTTTGATTTTGTTTTAATGTTTTTAATTGTTCACTGTTAATTCAGTTAAAATTTAATGACATTTAATACAGTGTGATCACGATAAGTGGATACACTCAATAACTATGCACATGCTTCATATATTTCAACTCTGCTTTTTTGGCTAACTAATAAACATTATTACACACATTCTTAAATAATTAAACTATTTTTGTGGCACTTAATAATATTAATTACTAGTTAATAATATTTAATAATAAATACGTAAAATTAAAATAGAAACATTGATTTTTTTTATTCCTAAAAGTTTTATTTATCTAACAAATTGTTTAAACTGTGCACCATGGTGCTGTAAACAACATTCAATACAAATTAAAAATTCTCGGTTAATAGCAGAAATAATTTGATAACATGCTACAATTATTTTTTTTTTCAAATCAAGAAGACACGTAAGTAGGTGGATTGGAATACACAACCGTTTTCAAGTCACCCCATAGGAAGTAATCTAGTGGTATGAGATCTGGAGACCTTGGTGGCCACTGAACTGCTCCTTAAGTCCCTATCAATCGATTAGGAAAATATGTATTTTATTTAAACTACGTATTTTATAATCTCTTATACCCATACAAATAATATAAAAGCAGATTACTATAACTCAGCCCATTTTTAACTTAGAAAAGAAATTCAACCACTAAAATTCATTAAAAAATACACAAAAAAATAATTTGTCGTCAAAAATAGATCATGCTATTTAAAAAAAATAATTATTGTGCGCATGCGCAAAATAAAGTATCATAAAAATAGTCTAATTATTTGTAAATGTGTGAAATAATGTTTATTAGTTAGCCAAAAAAGCAGAATTGAAATATATGAAGCCTGCAATATCCACCTATCCACCTATCGTGATCACACTGTATATTGCAAACTCTTCTTGTACTATATCTATGTTTAAATAATATGTAGGTAATCACTAAACTAAATATTCATCATATGTTTTATTGTACTGTACACTATACATACGAGTATATTACTATTATTGTAAATGGATTTATTCCGTAATTAAAATAAATAAATTAAAATTAAAATAAAATAATAGCAAAAAAAACGAAGGGGGATTGATTCCCCAGATCCCCCCCGTAAATACACCACTGGGTACCTATAATACATATCTATATCTATATAGAATACGACTAAACATTTTTATTGGGTTAATTATTATTCATTAATCACTATGTTATGATAGCAAGTCATTGTGGTAATGTTTATATTAAATTTACAAAATTTTATTTTTTTTTTTTTAAAGAAAATATAAAACTTAAAAAGGATGGTAAGTTTATTATTATTAAATATAAATATTACAAATACCATTTTTATTTAACTTAAAATCTTATACAACTAAATGAAATATAGTGATAATTTATGTCTTATAACCAGGAGACAGCTCAGATTTATTTTTTTAAATATTAACATTATAACTCATACATTTAGTTTTGCCCAACATATTGTCACCATTTTAGCATTTTATATTTGAATGTTCTACTAAGAGATTTCCTATAAGCTATAGGTAAATAAATTCTCTGTTCGTTTTTATTAATAAATAATTTAGACCTACTTGGTGTTCATACAACACAAAATGTTCAAACTAGCATGCAGTACGTTAATTATTGGGTTAACGTAAATATTACATTGATTTGTAAAATGTTATTTTTTTTAACAGGAAAGATTTATAAAAATGTACATGAATTATGCAAGTATAATATTATATGTTTAATACGTTACGAATTCCATTTTTATTCAAATTAAAAATCTTATATAACTCAATGAAATTAAAATAGTTATAACCAGGGATGGCTTAGACAAATTAACAATGTAGGTAACACATACATTATTATAGTTTTGCCCCACATAATATGGTCATCATATAAGCATTTTAAATTTGAATTTTCTACATTTCTACTTTAAAATTTCTTATTATTATATTCTCCGATAGTTTTTAGTTATTAAATATGTACCAACCTATCAGTGGCGTAGCCAAGATTTTTTTTCGGGGGGGGGGGGGGGGGGGGGCTGATCAATTTTTACACACAGCGGTGGTTTAATAATATACAATAAATTAATTTATTTTAATTAAAGATGACAACTTAAAATTAGTAAAATGTAATTTAAGACTTTTTGATCGAATATCATAGACCATTAAAATAATTTTTAAATTTTCTTAACATTTCGGGGGGGGGCTGCAGCCCCCTCAGCCCCTCCCCTGGCTACGCCACTGCAACCTATAATATATATGCACTTATGCAATACAACATGTAGTTATCACAATAATAATAACACAATAAATAACAGTGTTGTGAATAGTTAACTAAAATCTTATCTAGATAAAGATAATAGATTATTGATAAGAATTTATCTAGATAAAAATAGGTAAGCATTTTTTGAATTTTTTTATACTTGAAAAAAACTATGCAGTGACTTTGCCAGAAACCTCCAAAGGTTAGGGAACCACTAGATTAAATACCATATATATAATATATATTATATATAGGTACTATATAACCTTGTCTGTATATTACACAAACCAAGGGGGGTGACCGGACCTGTTGACCACCCAAAATACGCCACTGGAACTATGAGTATAACGATTATCAATAGACTTCTACACAATTAATTTTCTTCTTTAAAAAATCAATAAATGTGGTATATGTCACATATATTACTTACATCATTAATTTGATAATGTTTTTCAACTAATGCTTTTACTCAAATTCAATAAATATACTTTAGTATGTGTTTAGATAATACTATAAAATAAAATATCTTAAAATATTGTCCAGCAATTCAAATATATTATAAATTATAATAAACAAATGGGGTAGGTTAAGTTAATAAGGACAAGAGTTAACAAGAAAACAATATAATGATAATCAGTAATGTCAATTACTGCCTTGACGCGTTGATTGTGTTTTGATAAGCTGATTCCAAAATATAAACTCTGAAGTACCTATAAAGATATTATTTATATTCAGAGGACGTCAAACCCGCATGTGTTGTCTCCGTCTTACACACGTACGATATAGACAAAACGCGTTTACGCAGTCTAAGTATAAATCGCTTAATGTTGGTTCTAGAGTAAAAATACTTATTATGAAATTGAATCGTGACAATATTTCTGAGGGCAAGTCGTTGCGTTTTTTCCATTATACCCAATATAACGATCATTATTATATCGTTTAAAAATAGCAAAAATTTCAACATTTTTAAAATACATTTATCTTTTTAAAATTTAAATTTTTTATAAAAAAAATTCAACGTTTTGCCCTCCAAAATATGGTCATGTTTTAATTTTGTAATAGGTGTTTTTATTCTAACACTAAAATTGAGCGAGATATAAATAATATAATAGATATTTAAGTCTTAATACAGAATAGATATATTTGAATTTGTATTTTATATTGAAATGGTCATGACGTGCCGTCTAACAAAAATATCACTTTAAAGAATTATTAATACAGTAGATTCTTAATATTATGTCGAACGTCGCTATCTCAAATTTTTTGTTATCTCAAACTACATTGAATTCCCTTTGAAACTACTATTACACTAAATAGTGTTTTGTTCTCGATAACTCGATATAAAATGAATCGTTTTTCGTTATCTCGAATAAATTTCTTCATAAAAGTCCGTTTTCAACTACTATTTCTACTATTTCTAATGATAAATGGAAGTTTTTCACATCATGTGGTTAGGTTGGTTAGGTTAGGTAGTAGGACAACAAGTAATATTGAGCAAACTTTAATGACAGATTTTTAAAAAAAAAATAATATATTCGGTCATTTCAATTATTTCAGTATTTTAAATTTTTAAGTATTCAAACTATATATTTTAGGCATTCGTATTATTTATTATTCATATACATTTTCATAATCATATTGTATTTCATTTATTTTAATTTTTTTAAAAAAACTCGATATCTCGAAGTTTTTGATATTTCAAACTTTTTTCTATTCCTCTTGAGATTCGGCATAACGAGGGTTTACAGGTTTACTGTATACAGTATATATATAAAAAACTTAACATTATATTGAATTTCTGATATTTTTATCGTTATAAACACATACATAAAAAAAATTTCAAAAATAAAATTTTAGATTGGTAAATCGTTGTGTGAAGTGAGAAACTTTTACAAGTATAAGATAGGCAATTATGATGAGCTGGGCCAAATTACGTCACGCAACTATTCTACATATTTTCTTAATATCTCTTAAAGTAATCATTTTTTTTTCATCGGATTTTCACCAAATCATTTAATATAGCCATAGCTAAGTTATATAGGTACTCAACTTTTCTGAATTAAAAAAGAATATTTCATCGAACAAACATAATTATATAAATTATAAATTATAATATGTACTATACATTTTTATTGTTTAAATTATTATTAATTTATCACTATACATTATAATAGACAGTGGTTAATTGTGTTAATATCAATATTAATTAATTATAAAATATTATTTTCTCAACAGCTGAAATAGTAAAAATAAATAAAAGCAAGTATACTATTGTTAAAATTACAATTAATACAATTTTTATTCAAATTAAAAAATGTGATCGAGTTGGTACCTTTGCTATTACTATACAGTAGTTGTCGAAAATTTCAATGTAATGGATGTGTTATATTTGAATTCAATGATAAATCAATTTCTAAAAATGATTTTTAGTGGATACGTTATGGCCTCCTATAAATCATTCTTGTACAAATAATCAAATTGAATAATTTAAAAAAAATTAATAAAAATCGAAATTATCTTATAAATATAAATAGCTTAACATTCCAGTAAAATGTTTTTCAGAGGTAATACATTTTGTGGGGAATCTTCTATTAAAATATCTTACGTTAGATATGAAAATAAAAACTTTTATAAATTTCTAAATGACAAATAATTTACAAGACTTGAAAATTTCTCATGGCTATAAATAGCTTGACAATTTCAAGTGTCTGCAGTTATTAGTTTTTGAGTTACACTAGAAAAATAATATCGTTTTACAACCAAAATAACAGATAATAGTTATAACCTGCAGGGACGGTTACAGCTATTTTTATATGTGTAACGATTTAATTTATATGAATAAAATGTTTGTATACCTACAATAAGACTATTAAGTAAATATATATTGTACACTTACATAATTTTGTTAGAAGGGAGGGGGGTCGAATTATCAAAATAAATAATTTTAGGGGTCGTGGAACAAAAAAGGTTGCTAACCACTATACTATATTATGGTATATGATAAATACTTCAATTGGATATTAAAATAGACTAAAATTGTGGTGCATCGCACATATATACTAACCTTACTCTCTATATAAAGACATTTACATTTACATCACGTAAATCATGATGTACGTCTAACGACTAGGGTCGTATTTACACTTTGGCGCCCTGGGTTAATAATATCTGTACGCATCCCCACAAAAAAAATTAATCTGTTTTTTAAATTATTTAGTTGTTATAATTTTTTATTTATGAAAATGTTGTTAAAAACATGGATAATGATGATACATAATTTTAAGAGGCCGTTCTGGTACGAAAATTCGGCCGTAAAAACATGGTTTCGTACTTCAAGTTTTCCTCAATCAGTTTATAAATAATCGGTACGAAAACAATTATGTTGGTGACAGAATTGTTTTCATATTACCCACATCGAATTTTATATTTCGTATATTATTATTATTCTGCTTGCCGTGTTTTACACAAACTAAAAATCTCACATCTAAAATTATTGTTATAAATAGTTTAAAAAAATTACAAATTAAATAATTATTTTTTTAAACTTGTAAAGAATTTGACGGAAAAATTATTTTTTTAACGTTAACTAACAAAATATGAAATTTAATTCAGTATAACGAAAAATAGGTGGGTAAGTGGATGTCGCTCTGCTGTACAGTAGATTACAAGTGGGTCACTATAATGGATGATGTTACATTTGAATTCAATGATATAATAATCATTGTATAAGAAAAACGATTCTGAGCGAAAACGGTCAGTCAGCCATGGGTATTACTAATATATTTGATGATATTATTATGAATAAAGTAATTTATACATAACCTATTTACGTGGAAACTTGTTTTAAATTTTCAATCCTTAGCTATAAAATTTGAACATTTTAAACATTTTTAACTACAAAAAAATTATTAAATTTTAAATTTGATACATTTTGTCAAAATTTGAACTTTAAATCCTTATAAAAAAAAATTGTGCCTATGTATTTTTAATATTTTTCAACTGCTATTGTAAAAATATATCAGGAGCCTGGCATTACATTTTTACGCTTTTTACCCAACAAATAAAATGTTATTGATATTTATAGAAAAAAAAATTAAAAAAATCTAAAACTGACAATGTCCGTAAACGGCTCAAAAAGAGTCAAATTATTTTTAAAATTTTACTATGTATAAAAAATACTAATACAAACATTTAGTGAAATTTTCAAGTATCTACAGTTATACGTTTTTTAATTACACCTAAAACTAAAATCGATTTTGTGGAAAACCGATTTTGCGTAAAAATTCCCATTTTTCCTTAATTTTTGTGTTGTTTTTCCCGGCGCTTATGAAAATTATTGGACATTTTAAATTTTGACCTCCCCAATGCACCAACGATATTCACTTTCCCATTGAAACAGGTACTGAAGTTGAAAATCCAATAATTATTTCGACTACTTATCGTATACAGACACAAAAATAAAAATAAAAAAAAAACACACATCATTGTAAAATTATTACATTCATCGTTCTACTCAGAATCCAAAAACCTTAGATACATATGAATAAATGGAAGCTTGTTGAATGAAGTGACCAGCGTAAACAATGTACAACGTGATTCGATAACTTATAATAATTAAAAAAATAAACTCCTAATTATATGAACTGAAACACAATTGTTTACATAAAGCAATCAAATACGAACTGTATTTATTTTTAATTAGTAGGTACATTTCTATATCGCAGATTATTTATTTATTTATTCATTAATTTATTTATTTATTTAAAATATATTAATATATAAACGGGTTGAACCCAATTCAAAATATGATAAAACAAATTACGAATGACACTGAAACACATTCAATGCATCAAACATTCAAAATTTAAAAAAAAAATTATATTTACAATCTATACATACAATAAGCACATTTGAAGCACGTACATACTGCAAATTGCAACAATAATTAAATAATATGAATAATTACGTATAGTCTTTATTTAAAAGATATTATAATATGTACAACAAATAACAATCAACTTCCTATATTATGTTTTAATTAAATATACGTAGGTACCTACTTACATCAATATATTTTATAATAATCAAAACTATTTAAAACATTGTACTAATACGTATATACGAGTAGGATATCAAACTATCGTACGAAAAGTACTCCAGGTCACCAATAAGTTACAACGTAAAAAACGCGACATATTTAGTACAAAATCTATTTAATCGTAATGAAACTATTATTTTATACGTATTTAAAAAAGTAATTGGGTTAGAAATATAAATCGAGTTATGGTGTATAATAATTTGTATGCTTTATTTATTGGTTGATATTTTTAAGCAAACAGGAACTTCAATTAAGAAATAGGTCACGACTTGTGTACCGCATGCTAGTACCTACATAAGACATACATGGGCGATAATTTACGCAACGGTCAACTGTATTGATGCGAAACATTCTAATTGACCGTTCGTGAAATAATGATATACCGCTCCCGCGATTACGACGCGCGAACTTTGTCGCGTAGACGATGGGTGTGGTTACGGCCTACCGCGATGGCGGCATACGGCGCACAACGCAATCTCTTGAGCGTTGGATATTTTTCACTTATACCAGACCGGCCTCTTAATCATTGTCAAATTAACAACATACAATTTTAAACTATGAAAAAATTACAAAAATTAATAGGTATCATTGACTGAAAAAATGAGTATATGACCGTATAATAGTCATGCAATACAAAAAGTCCATGTAGGTATTCAAACAAATTATTACCAAAATAAAAATTGTATTCATATAACATTACACTGGTGCCTAGTCGCCCCTCCCCCCTAAATGTATCAAACATTTCTGCCTGGGTAAATGTCCCCGTTGCCCTCCCTTAAATAAAACTGCCTACATCTATGCTGGATTGGTATATTGGATATCTAATATGCATTACAGTGTTTAGTGTTTACTGAGATTGTACCTATATCATAAATTTAATTTCCCGACATATGTTGTTGTCATATTGTAAGAATTTTAAATTTGAATGTTCTAATCAGAGATTTTCTATAGGTGGTGGGCACCTAAATCATTTCTTTGTTAGTTGTAAAATACTGCAATAAGTAGTATTATATAATTTGAAATTTAAATCTACACAAAATCTCTATACTTCTATTATACTAGTATAGAGTAGGTAACTACGTTAATTGTGTTAATATAAATATTAAATTTGTAAAATAATATTTTTTTAAACAGAAGAAGATAGTGTAGAAAATATAGAATATGGCAAGTATAAAATTTTTTTTTTTTTTTTTTATTAGATCGGCAACATAGGCCATTAGGTGTGGGTTGGGAACAGTAGGGTTTCTAGGTTGGGTAGGTTGGTACACGTGTGTGGGTTGTTTTTGGCAGAATTTCTAATGGGGCACCCGTAGGTTTCTGCCATGCCCGGGTGAGGGCCGGCGGTTCTTGTACTCCGGACACCGTGACTTGCCCAAAGGAAAATGCAGCCCGCGGCCGAAGTAAGTATAATATATTATAATACAGCGAGAATACAATAGCTAATAATTATATAGTTGTTAGCTATAATATTGTTTATTTTTTATCAAGCGGATTTTTAACATTTTGAGGGAAATTGACATGGATTTAGACCAAAGAGGAAAATGGAAATTGGTTTTTATTTGTGTGCTTGAAAATGGAGAGCGGAGAAAAACGGTATACCTAGGTATCTTATTTAAAAAAAAAAAAATCTGGCGATGTCATTGGGTAGGATATAAAATATTTATATTATACATTTATGAATATAAACCAATAATATAAACCTTAAAATAACATACAAATAAAATGTAACACATTATTAAAGAATAATACAAGTGTATGTTTATTTTATTAGGGATAAATAAATTCAAAAATGCCATCAAATCATATAATTTAAGTAAGAACATGATTATAGATTTAATGTACCTACCTTACTTTAATTGATTAATAAAAATGAATTTTGTTTCACTGATGAAATATCAATAGAGTTAATATTTTGTACAAAATATATTAATATAATATATAGTTAATAAAAGTATTTTAAATGTAAAAAAAACAAATCAAGCAGTTTTTTTTTAAATATTGTCATATCTTTTCAATGGTTTTACTCTAAATCTGTCAATTATCAACTAGGTAACCAAAATGCACAGTTAAAGGATAAACTATTGTACATAGCCGATAACCATACAAGTATAAATTCCCTGTTATACATGTAACAGTACAAACTCCAGAGAAAAATATATCCGAGATAGATTTAATTTATGAGTGTAGATACCTTATATTATATGATAATATAACAACATTATTTTGTATCAATTTAACAATTTTCATCGCCAAATCGTAATTTATACAATAATTATTATATTTGTACCCACAGGACATCATGAAGTACCTACATTAAATATTTTACCAATTTAAGAAAAAAATTTGTTAAAATATAATTTAGTAACCATATTATATTCTTTTTCTATTATTCCTGAATAATTAATAAACATTATTAAAATTATGATTTTATAGAAGTCTGTTTTTGAAATGTTTCATTATAATATGTCCATAAAAGAGTGATAAGTTTGTAAACCGTTTTTGTCCCATTACCTATTATTGTAGATAGGTATAAAACCAGCTTTTATTTTTCACTTGGCAAAAAAATAAAAGATTTAATGTCATCTAAGTTTGAACATATTGTAGAGGACAGTTTATATATTAAATAAATTAATATTAATTTATAATAAGTATAATTAACACTAGGTATCTTATTTTATTTTGTAGGTTTGTTAGCAGGATCTAAAATACAAAGTAAGTTCGAGAATTAGGTTATAATACCTGTTAAATTACAAATTTGAATTTGTGGACTGTATGAAATTTTATTACTATAAGAATATAATATACTCGGTTTATTTTGTAGTAGGTAAAATAGTTCTATTTAAGCGGCGATTGGTAGTCGAAGGCATACTGACACTAGACTTCTTATACTATTACACATTACATAGTGCTCACTATCGCGAGCGATAATACGATAAAATCCGGTTTACAAATTATTGCAGATAGAATATACGCGTCAACAATACCTATTGTACGTTACTCAGACACTGTCAGTATTAGACAGTGATCGTTTTGGCGCTTGTAATTGAATTTGTAGTGGACTATATAAATAAGGGCAAGAAATAAATCAGTTGTATAATAAAATTATGACAATAATATAGTATATTATAACAATAAACAATGTACTGTGTGTTGGCTCTATAATAGCAAAGCAATTTAATAATAATAATTAACAGTCTCAATTAAATGTGCTCTACAAGAACACAACAATGTAATAATAATACTAAATAAATTACTCAGGACTCGTCAGCCCATTACCTTTGCAGCTACACTACACACAAATTGGTTCAACCCATGCTACCGAGCCGAGACCTGTAAGTAGAAACCTATCAATACAATAATAATAACAGGATGGCCCAGCACTCGTGTGATTGTGTGAGTGCAGCTGTGACGAACAATTCACAAGCACGACGATTGTTGGGTATTCATAGTATGACACACTAGTTGCCACGGAAGAACATACACACCAAATAACCTGTGGGCCAGAATGGACACTGGAAATTGGCCACGAGGTCGTGCCAGCTCAACTCGCAATGCTCTACAAACGGAATAAACGTTACTAACAATCAAATTAACATTATTGACGATACCACCCGTAGAGTCCACACTGCAACATATTACACTGAGCTGGACGAACAATTAACAATCTGGCCTCGATGACAGTCGAAAACATGAATTCAAAATAAAAAAAAAACACTAAAACATAAAACTTGCAGTTAACGAACATCTGCCGTGTACTAAAAATAAAAAAACTATATGTGTATATAACCACAAAAACGATGAACAAAAATTAAACCACAAAAATTACTTATACATTGTTGTGTACCACAATTGCACTTCAAAATATCATTTTTAACATAAATACGGTGCCACTGACTATATGATTTGCACTTTTACATAAAATACAAAGTAATAATATCAACTGTATAATACACACAAACAAAAATTTGACACACACCAGCTATCACAAATTTATAACGGCGATACAGGACGGCCGACGCACAGCTGTGTTGATAACAGTGCCGTCGTACCATAACCTATGCCGCGTACCGCTATCACTTCCAACATTTACAATCTTAATTTCGTTGGCGGGACATTTAAACTTTGGCTGGCGCCAACACCTATAGTTAATAGTATTATAAAAACTAATCTTACCAAACGTATAGTTTCAAGCGCTCTACATTAATAAGCAATAACGTATATTTCTTTTGTTAAAGGCATCATAAAAACCTGGCAAGGTAATTTATTTGTTGATACTTTTTCTAGGGTTTAAATCTAAATAAGCTGGTAGTTGGGTGACGCTGGGTCGCTAATGGATATGTTAGATTTGAATTCAATGATATAAAATCATTGTCTACAAAAAAAAAAAAAATTCTGAACGAAAATGGTCTGTCATCCTATAGTATTGATGATTACCAAGTAGTTATATTTTATATGATTGTGGTTAAAGTAATTTATTTTACTAATAGGCATTAGTACTACAATAGGTTAAATTAATTTTTGTTGAAAAAATTGAATTTCAAAATACCGTTGTGTATAAAATATAATGATATACCTACTCTAAAAGTTTCAAGTAGGTACCTACTTACGATTAATATTGTTATTATTTGCTATTAGACCAAACTTATGATCTCATTTTTTTTTTACAAAATATACAAAAACAAACCTGTCGAACCATAAAAACTTGTGTGTCGTGACGACCAACCGTAATAATAAATTATTAATAACAAATAATAAAAGAAAAAAAAATAATAACAAATGGAATAGGTAGTAGCAGCTGTATGGTAGATCGGTAGATCTATCTAATAGTGCTTCTCTAAGACATTTATAAGAAATATGTTGATGTTAAGATGTAAATAATATCACTAAATTATTATTAAATAATTAGAGCACGGATTTCTATGTAATTGCATATTTTTCCTTTTATTATTTTTGGATTTTTGTCAGTTATCTCCACGAATCATCATAATTTGAAAATATTGGTGACATTTTTTTTGCATATTTCTGCAAATTTAAATGTTGTTGCATATTTTTGCAAATTTTGGTAAACTTTAAAATTTATTGCATATTGAAGCGAAAATTAAAAAAAATGTATAAAATAATATTTTGTCAAGTAGAAAAATTAAAACTAAATTTTATAAACACTTAATAATAATTTATAGAAAGATAAAATAAATAATCGATTACGACATGAACTTAATCGCTCTTGCTGGGTCAGTCAGTTAATACTAAAAAGTGATAGTCATAACAAAACTGGAAACTCAAAATATGACTTTACGTAAAAGCTTTTCAATAATTGACGAAACTAAAGAAAAATATATTCTATTCCTGGATCGAAAGGTGCAACACTTGTAACGAAATTAAACGAGCTTTATAATAAAAATAAAGGTGTGGAAATTCTATGAAAATGAATGCAGTAGGTACTATTAGGTGGGTGGAAAGATTCAGCTCGAAGATCTTTATCAAGACCCGATAATACTAAATTGTTTCAAATATGCTCCAACAACTTACATTGATGTGGAACGTTCACACGTTCATTCTCAGTCTTTAAAAATATATTAACCGATTAACGTCACAGATTCAGAAAAGAAAAACTCGAAATGCATATATTATGATTACTCATTTTAATAATAAATAAAATTAAAAAAGATATTAAACTGTTCAGAAAATTCTCTACATTTTTTTTTATTAAGTATTTAAGTAATTAATTTTTGATTTGTAAATTTTGAATAGAGAAAAAAAATTCTTGCATATTTTCATTATTTTTACTGCATATTATACAGGATGATTCATTAAGCGTAAAACACACATTATCTCAAAAAACATCAATGTTTTTGAAAATTTTTTTTCACATGGTTTCAAGTTGAAACAACGTTTTTATTAAAAAATCATATTTTTTATCTTTATAATTTTTTAAATTTTTTACTTTTTTGAAAGACAATATAGAGTTTTAATTTCATATTCCAAAGCACAATATTTTTCTAAGTGTATTGATACATAAAAATCAAATTTAAGACGATTAGTTTATGAGTTATAACTTATAAGTATTTAAAGTTTAGACAAGCAGAGCAGTGGACACACAATTTGCGGGGTAACCCCATACCACTTCACTCCACCCATCAAAACTTTAAATACTAATAACTCATAAACTACTTGTCCTAAACTCGATTTTTATACTAGTAGTGCTTCTCTAAAACATTAAGAAATATATTGATGCTTATATAGATGTAAATAATATCACTAAGTTATTACCTATTATTATTACTAGCTGATCCCGCGCACACTGTTGCCCGTAAAATATGATAACTATTAAAAGAATTGTGATCGTTTAACTCATTTTGTGTGTAATTTGCTTTAGTAAATGCAACTCAGCCACCTTGGTAGGCAATCCGACTACGTCGGATCGCGGACAACGCCGATGAGTGGCTTTGCCTATATGTGCAAAAATTTGTGCGATTTGATATGCATGCTTATATGATCTGCCCGATTAACCTTTGGCAACCAATAGGAATAATAAATACTCATTTCTACTAATTATTTCTCCTATAAGTTATAACCAATAGCAACGATTTAAAAACCAAAGTGTCCATCGTAAATCTCGAAATCCCTGTCTGAGCACATCCTCGGGTTGAGCCTACCGGGTCCAATTGTGAATCTAAACCATTCAAGTACCCCTCCTTTTTTCTATTTTTATTATTTATTTATTTATTTGGTTTCCATAGTAATTATGAAACACAATAATATTTAAATTGATATAATCGATTAATATTCGATATTATCAAATAATATTTTTCACGTTAAAAAAAAATTGGATTTTTCCAACATTTTTTTTTCGTAAAAACCTTCTCCTAGAAATTACGAACAATTTAAAAAAATTTGAGCCAAATCGGCCCAGCCGTTCTCAATTGATGAATTGTTATACATTTTTGGCTCCATTTTTATATATATAGATAATTCAATAGGTATGCCGTGCTTGTTTTATAATTTGGTTATTTATTAACTACCTACATCATAATTTAAATGTGAAGGCCTTAATCACAAAAACTGAAAGTTGATTCGGTACCTTCTGTACAAGAGGTATTTTTCAATTTATTATAATACAAATATGTGTATTTTTTTATACTGTTAATTTAATTTTATATTGTATATAATATTCTCATTTGTTTAATTTCTGCAGCCACATATTTCTTACTTGCTACTACATTATGCAAAGAAAATTGAAATTGTCAATGTGGAAAACGTTATTAGTTATACCGATGGGAGCCACGTGCTCCCTTAGTTTAGTAGTACTGAAGTAGACCCAAGAAGTTTACATGGTCCCGTCAGGTAGTACTAGAGTAGACCCAGGAGAGTTTACACGTTCTCGTCAGGTAGTATTGGACAAAACCCGGGAGAGTTTCCCATCGGGAGAGTTACATGTCATTAAAATCGAGAGAGTTTACAATCGCCCATATAGTATGCCGTGCTTGTGCTATAATTAGTTGATTTATTACATTATAATTTAAATGCAAAAGCCTTAAGCAAGACTAGTCTCTAATTCTCTAAAATACTATGTTAAAAATGTATTAACAACTTGTAATATTTTCATATTATTTACTTAACAGAGTTATTTCAAAAAAATTATTTGAGATTTAAAAAATGTTGACGAATAAAACTTAAAAAGCTATCCACTATTCCACCATTGAAATGTCATCTTGTATTCTTGCCCCTACCAATGGATTACAGACTAGATGATAAAATCGACAAATCTACAGAAATTATTTTAAACAAAATATAACCCAATAAATAATTATTACCCTAAGTACAGTGAACGTTGTCTGCAAAAATGTTAAGATAATCTACCAACTAACTTAAGGTAGTTAACTTTTCTTTCTCTCACTCATCATAATACCAAATTATTTTTATTTAAACAATTGTAGAAATGAAAAGAAAATACTACAGAGATCAGATGGTGACTATCAAAAGACAATTTAAATGTAAGTACGTATTTATATAAATTATATTAATAGTTTTCAGTGAAATAATAAAATATCTGTACAATTTATTAGGTACTCTATTTTTAAGTTATTCTATAATAATATTAATTGATAATTTAAAACTGGTATTGCTCAAATGTTCCCACCGTCGCACTTCCGTATGTTATTCCAATTATTAGGTAATATAATTATTGATTTCCCATTTTTGAACCCCGGTGATGTATAAACTAGAGGAAATTTGATAGCAGATACCACCTTCAACATTGAATATTGTATAAAAAACCCCGGCTCTTTAAAGTATTGTCACACCATTTACCATCTCAACATTTTAGAAATTCAAAAACTTCGAAGTTCGACCAAACTGAATTTTCGAATTCAATGATAATCAAGTTATAATCATAATAATGATTATGCAGTAGATTAGTTTGAATTTTTATAAAAAAGTGTTCAACTCCCTAGTTTATTTTACAAGTTATATATTTAAAAAGTTACTTTCGATACATTCTTAAAATGCCAAAAGTTCAAATATGATTCAATAACGTGTTCAAATAGTTCGTGAAAATTTGATTTTTATCTATTTTCAATGAAATTTTAATGTTTAATAGTCTGGACACTCACTATACAAATTAACGTGTATACAAATTTCTATGACTAGTTTTAGTTTGTTACTCTGTTTTTTCATAAAATTTAAATGTTGTTGTACAGAACTAAGCGTCCAGTTATCTTATAGAAAATAATCAACATTTTTCTTAGAATATAGGGTACAGCCCATTTTCATTATAACTTCATTGTTTGTTTTATTTAATTTATTAATACAAAAATCTCAAAAACGGCTAATTTATAAATAATTTGATGAATTTAACTTGACTTATAACAAAAAAATAATAAAAATAAGAATGATTGACCAAAATGGTTATGGTTTGTACCTAGGTAAATTGTATTTAACTACAGCAAAATGGTGCGAAGAGAAGAAGCTGAAATAAAAGATGTAGAAAAAAAAAAGAAGAAAAAACATGGTGGTAATAATTAATCTAAATCGCCAAGTTACCTGATCTACCTAGCGAAGCTATGGTAGTGATTTTGCATAAATATTGATGACTTTTCATTGTATTTTTAAAATATTTTATATTTTTAAAAAAAAACAGTCAACTCCCTTTAGCTATTTATTATCATGATCCAAGTGTAAACAATTACGATATTATTTAGGATACCTAAGGTTTTTGTCATAGACTCATTAGCTTTTTCTTTTTGTTTAAATTACTGAAAAATGTTGTAAGTTATTTAAGATTATTATTACTTTTATTATTATGTCTACAACCCGGTATTACACTGTAGGTAGGTACCTAATTTATAATTAAAGGGCGCTGGCAAGTTATTTGTAATAAATAAATGTATCTATTGATATATTATAATTATAACAAGATTATTGATAGAATTCTAAAAATAATTATATATTAAATCAATGTCTTATGTATTATTTGTACTACGATTTTAGATAATTGAGTAAAATAAATTACGGTTGTCTGGATATTTGACTATGTTTGTTTATTGTGATTTGTGAATAAATTATTATTCGTACTTTTTTTCTATATTTATTTTAAAATTACATTATCAAGTTATTGTTGTTTTCTACATAAAACTGAACATTTTCAATTTTCATACTAGATTTAAGATTTAGCTTTGAGAACGAGACAGTATACACCAGGGATTCCCAACCCAAGGGTCGCAACTCGCGGTATTATAACATCACGGTAAATTCTGGGACTAAAATTGTGCGTAGTATGAAATACTAAGTGTGGAATACGAAATTAAAAAGTTCGTAATAGCCTGTAATAACTAGTAACTTTTTTAACAGCTTTTCCTTCATTAATTCAAAAATTATTTAATGCTACATTGGGAAATATAAAGATAAGAATTTTAATAATAATAACTATTATTATTATTATTAGGAGTCGTTTTTACAAGTTTTACTTATATGCATACAATATTTAAATATTTATAATATAATAAAATAAAAATAAAAATATTTCGAATGATTGATATACGTTAATTAATAATACAAATAATTATCAAACAATAGTTAGTGAATGTCGGTATCTATTCTTTTAAAAGAACCATTAACATAGGTATGTTGTTTCAAATTGTGATATAAAATAAAATAATATTTTTGTTAAGTTATGTTTTATTTGATATCTCTATATGTATAATATACGAATAATGTGAAGTCTAACTACTATTTTAGAATGTATGGCGTCGATTTAAATTGTATACCTATATAATCAATTTATTTTTAGTTACTTTTGTGTTATTTTATTGCCTATGATTATGGAAAAATTTTTTTTCTTATCGCCTTGAGGTAACCCAATTAAAAGACTTAAAAGACAGTGATTTCATGACCTGTTAACCTAACTATAAAGTCTTACTCATGTTGTATGAGGTCTCTACAGTCTGTTTAATCTGCCTTTTTGTTTTAATTTTTATTTTAACCTATATTTACCATCAATTGTTCTTATTGTTCTCTTTTTTGTAACAGATTGAATAAAAACTTATGAACCAAAAAATAAAAATCTTATCGCTTATAATGTATTTATGTTATATATATTAATGTATTACATTTTCCACTCGATAAAGGTCTTATCATCTATTGTGCGGTTATGCCTATAATATAGGTTAGGTTACACGATATATTACATTATATTATACCGTGATTAAAACATTAAAAATACTTTTGTATAATTAAAACTAAAATGAATTCATTTGTAGTCTTGAATAAAAATGAAAAAATAACATACCTATTGATTTAACAGTTTATTTTATATAGGTAATTAAAACGAAATAAAAATAATAATAAAATTCTGTTTTTTATAAAATCTTATGCAACTTTTGAGACCTCCAGAGCTTGGTGGCCAATCGCATGTGCGCCATTTACACTTTCGTAAATCATTGCCTCCTACGAATTTATTTTGTCGATCAATTCCAATTTACAGATAATATTATGCAGTGTCAAACGAATTCAGGTCAGTCTCAAGAATAATATCGTGATAATAAAATCAAAATTTCTAACAAGAACCTTAGACGTCATTATTGTGATTGATTATTACACTTATGCAACGTGTTGTACCTATCGATTATTTAATATCACCTCAATTATATAGATGTTGGACGTTAATCCACGGCAACAATCATACGAGACCAGACTCAGGCACAGACAAATTGGGGATACTTGTTGTGAGAATTCTATACTAATGGAAAAATAAAAATTTATCAGATAGGTACAAGCTTATATTAACGTATATGCGATTATATCCGCATATGTTGTCTCCGTCTTGCAAGTGCGTAACATAGCAAATTGTACGATCAGCATAATACGTGTAGCTCCGTTAGTTTAAAAATTAGAGTGAACTGACTTCTTATACAATTTAAAGGTAGGATTATCTAGGCAATATCATGGGCTTTTTATTATATTTTAATTTTAAAGCGAGTTACGTTTATTTTAAAATTTAAATTGTCCGTACATCTTAAAATACTCATTACTCTATTTAAAATTAAAATATAATAAAAAAAACCCATGAAATTGCTTAGATAATAATCTTACCTCAAAATGTTATAAGAGGTCAATTCACTCAAATTTTTAAACTAACGAAGCTACACGTGTTCTGCTGAGCGTACAATTTGCTATGTTACGCACTTGTAAGACGGAGACAACATATGCGGGTTAGAAGTCCTCTTAACTTATTTCACATGAAATCGCTGTATACCGTACACGTGGTACGTGATTTTGATCGAAACAATATTATTATATTTGACATTATTATAAATATTAAATATACAATATTATATTAGTGGATAAATGCCGATTAAATTGAGTTGAACAATTAACCATCTGGTCGCTCGATATTACGAGTATAGTTTCCTTGGTATTATAATAATCGATTTGTGTATCATATAAATAAATTTTCGAAGTATCTATTGTAAAATATATGTCTGTGTGGTATCGATTAATTTCTATTATTATCTGTCATTTCATAATATTATATTATAACGTTACCGCTTAACAGCATGTCAAGCGTCTCGAATCTCTTGTTGTTGTTGTTGTTGGCAGTCATGCCATTGGTGCACATGACAAACGCCGAAATAAGTCTGGACGCGACCTGCAACGCAGTAAGGTTCAGTCTCGAGGACATCGTCGGCCCAAAGGTGACGTGGACATCAGTCGGGCGGTTGCACGACCTCTGTCGAACGACGATCGACGACGTTGTTGTCAAGGCCCGAACGTATTATGGTCATATCTTGTGTCGCGCTGAAAAGATGGCCCCCTCCCTCGTAAGACGCATGATGATCTTCGTCGCAGACGCCCTGGAGGGCAAGGTAATTTACGCCAGACTATTGCCGCGGATCTCAGGGCTGTACTGCGACGGCTGTGCAACCTTTACGGCTTTAAAGTTTGTTCACGACGTTGAAAAAATCGTCAAGTGAGTGTTTTTTTCACAGTCGTTTTAAGTCATGTTTTAGAAAAATTTTATATTTATTCTGAGTTAGGTACTTGCAACTGCACGTAATCGAGTGGCCACATCATTATAGGGCTGAAGACCGTGTACTTAAATATAAACAAACCACAACCTCCGCTTAAATGAGGTGGGTACTTCTTTTTTTTTGCCGTAACGCGTTCCGTACTATCTACATCTGATTTTATTACGACTTACGATGACTCCCGTATCTCCTCAACTCTAACGATTAGGACAGGTAATTTTTTCAAATTTTTGAACGAAAATTCAACATACCTACATTATAATATTATGTAGTTCAAGTGTTCAGAGTACAGAGATCAAACACTGGAACAGCGAGCATTGTCGCGAATAGGAGATAGGTACATCGTACATACAACTTTTTTTTGGGCGTTAAATAGATCATTTTTTTATAGCAGTTGTTACGGGTTTCTTTAAATTTATTTTTATTGTTAAACTGCTTACAAGTTTCTTTTTCATGGATAATTGAATACGAGGTCTACAATATGTACCTACTTTTTAATAATTTAAAAACTGCATTTTTGAACGAATTGTTTATGTACCTATCCCAGATTGTAATAATTACAATTATTGTGATATTTATGCATATGATACTATAACCAATTATTAATACAAACTGTTTTTTAATTGCCTCGTTTGTAATTTCAATAATTGGTAGAATTTGCTATTACTCTCTTAGTTCTTAAACATATGCACGAACAGCTATAGTGTCGCCCGATTATTTAATATTAAAGTAATATACATAGTAGGTATACCTACACAAAAACGAGTTTTGGACAAAAGTTAATTAACTATCCTGTTGTTAACTCTTTGCCAATAGATGTGAAAATAAATATTTTTATTGATAATACTAACATCAATACATTTTAATTATATTTTATCAAGTTAAATAATTCAGTGATTATGTTTATGATTTGGTATTACAAAATCTATTAGGTATAAGAATCAAGAAAAATTTGTATATTTCTTTTTTTTATTATCGTTAGTTAAATCACATTTGTACACTTTGACTCTCTAGGTAATTTTTATTAATATTTATGTAATACTTTATATAATTTTATGTTAACCAAATAATGAAAATTTTCTTAAATATAAAAATAATAATAAATATACTTTACCTGAGCAAGGACTACCGTAAATTTTAAGTATTAATATGAAATTGTGTGATAGCCATACAATACTCATACTCATACGACTCATAACTAATCTATATATCTTGGAAGTTGGATTATTTATTATAAATCATATAATTTACATATATTTATATAATTTATTTTGTAGTTTAAAAAAAATATATGTATAAATCAAACAGATAGTTTTACCTTATTGCTTATTTAAAACGTTTCAAATCAAGTGGGTGAAATAGTTGAAATGTGTGCTTGAAAATACATCACGATAAATATTAAAGATTAAAAAATTGTTTTAGGTAGATACCTATAATACAACGGTTTATCGCATAATACCTATTATCCATCTGGTTACTAAATTATTAGTAAATAAACAATTTTTTTTTTTAAATTGAATTTAAGCCCGGTGATTAAGGCCATTAGCGGTTGTAGGTTATGAACTGTGGTAGGGGTAAGTTTTGTACGGTAGGTTGTTTTTACGATTATTTTTACGGTTGTTACTGTAGGTAGCAAACACGTTTATGTGTGGCAAGGTTTTTAACTACTCGTAGCTGTGACCGTTACTTACTCCCAGTCGCATTCCGCTACTGGTGGCAGCCAACGCACCACGCCAAACCACAACAAACAAATTATTGTTCTTATTATGATTTATGAATATTATAGCGAAATAACTATTATTCGCATCATTATTTTACCCTCAGGCAGTTCTTGAGGGAAACTAGCCAAGGTTGGGGTAAACTTGCAGCGAGCAGACTTCACCGTTCCGCCGAGGACGTGGCGCCAGCGGTGCGGCCAGCAGACGAACATGCGTCAAAGTCGTTGACCAGTTGTGACAACGACGCTGCTGTACTATTTTACGACAGCGACACCCGGCCGCATTTGCTGATGGTGTCATGGCGACCCGGGTGGCCTGTGCTGTTACCAGCGTTCTGGGTGCCAGCGGTGGCCTCCAGACGCTGTTCGACCCCACGGCCGACAAGCACACATCAGTTGCTGGACGACGAGTCCGTGTTGCCGCTCGTGACAGCTCGTTACAGATGGCCAAACGAATCAGTGGACGACTATGGTCGCGACCACCTCCAGTTGTACCACGATCGGAAAACATCTTCGGACGCGTCCGACGTCTCTTTTTTTTCGGTAATCGTACTGGCGCCATTGACCGTCTTCTGGGCGGTTGGCATATAAATCACTACCGTCGTGACGTCCAGGGAACTCATATTTTGATGTAAGTACTATATACTATATAGCTCTCAGCAGCGCGACTTGGTGTAAATGTTCCTTCACCAATTTTTTTTATTTTAAATTTTTTTAAGTTATAATATGGTTTGGTTGTTATTTATATAATTAATAGAACATAGAAACATTTTATTTTTTTAATAATCTAAGAATATTAAATCAGTCATAATAATATTAATAATAATAATAATAAGTATAGCGTACCGTAATATTACCATTCAAAAGTTGGACGCCTTTTGGATCGCTTCCACCAACACCAACGCGAGCGAGGGCAGCAGCTACCTTTAATAGCTGTTTAATAACTGCATAATTACTTGATATTGATTTTCACAATTATAACCGCCTCGGGAATCTTGACTATTATAAATTATTATAGAGATAAGTATAAGCTGGAATTTTGATGGTATTTAATTTTTTTATGGTGTTTTAAAATGTAGCTTCTTAAGTTGAAAATGTGTTTTAGCTTAGGTAGTAATATAATAATAATATAATAATTATGTTGTGTTACTATTTACTGATTATTTTATAATGATGTTTTTATATTGAATTTTGTGACAGATCAATCGTCGTCAACTTGTTTGGCTATTGCCTATCTTTCTGATAACCGCGTCGAACGGGTGACTTGACCGTTGGACTTCGTCTACCGCTGAGTTAACGGCGAACGTGATTGGTCCGATAAAGTCATCAGCATCGGCCCCCCACATGTACGTTGACCAGCGTGTCTGTATGCCAGGACGAACAGCTATGCTTGTTGCCGTCGTCTTTTGCCTCCACTATTACTCCTCGGTAGTTCAACGCCAAGCCTGCACGTGAGTTCTGAGGCCATCCTGCAACGTCGAGCCTGCACTCGAGTGCCACGGCCGCTGCAGCGTATCCGCGAGGTATTAACCAGATCGGTCTGCTGATTGGTATTTAATGTAGTTGTGGTATACGAGCTTGTGGACCAGTAATCCGCCCTGTGTGTAACCCCCGTCCGTGTGTCCACAAGTCGTAACCCATCACACTTTACCACCCTTTTATGGCAGTAGACCTACGTACTCTCACATATAATTATAAATTATAATTCTGTCAGTCATCGCTTTATTTGGATGTTACCCATCATCCGTCAACAGTTGGATAATATCCAAGCCAGGCTGCCATATTTCTGGTCGTGGTAATAGATGATATATTGTTATCAATACTCGTCTCATAAAATTATCATATTATATGGAGTTGTTATATTTCTGTATTTATTCTCTTGGGCGCCCTATAAACTTACATAATATTATTATTGTATATTTTTTTTTTTACTGTACTGAATACCTATCTTATATCCAATACGTTATTATTTATGTGCTATTACCTTACATCCTTATAATTTTGTGAATATTAAATTTTTTTATCAATTGTCATAATACATCTTTCTTAATATTTATAAATGTAGGTACATTACATTATTTTATATTCCCAATACGTTTATTTATGTGTCATTATATTCTTATATTATTATCTGTTTTTATTATTTAATTGTACTATATTTTACTATATTAATTAATTATATTGTTCTTGGGCGGCCAATATATATATTATATATAATATGCATGTATTTGTTGTTTATTATTAGTACAGCTTTGAATATAGACAGCGAACAATACAACTGAATAGAAGTTGACTGTAGAAAATATAAGAATTCAAAGGTGGGTATGTGGAGTGATTAGGAAGGATAAAATAAGAAATAATTTAATTAATTTAGGCATATCAAACATTTTAGACATAATGAGGAAGAATAATATGATGAGATGCTTCCATGGATAGGACATAGCGTCTTATAAGCAAGGATAGGAAAATAATTATTATACTTAACTCAATTAAGTTAAGTTAATATGCATCAATATCAAAAAGTTAAAAGTTAATTTTTTTTATACAACGCTAGCATAGGTACTTTATTTTATGCCAACCTAAGACTAAATTATGGTAACCGGAAAAAAAGCCTTGGATAATGTAGCCTCGGATAAAAAGCCATGGATAAAAAATACATGGATTTATTTTTGTGCTAAAACAATAAATTTAATGCAATTAAAACAATTTTAAAAAGTTAAAATTTAAAATTGCTTGTGTAAGAATAGCTGTCAAATATTTATATAATTCGGTAAACATTGTCCCCGTTAACTTGAGAGAACTCGCCAGTCGATATGGAAGTGGGGTATCCTATTTTACTAAATAAGCGTAGGTACGCGAAAGCCCCTTTGGCCTCCAACGACTATTTATCCCACCAAACTTTACACCTATTTGTTGTTTCAAATTGTCATTATTTTGAACGATAATTTGAGATGTACGGCGCACAGTTCCCATCATATTGTTAATTTGGTTCACTTACTTGCTGACTTCTTGAAAATAAATTGACGGAGCATCACCGCTGATGAGGGACGCGTTAGTCACAGTTCCTTATAAGTTATAACCAATACAATATTAAAACAGTGTTTATGAATTTAATTTACAAAGATTAGGTTTGGTATGGTTAGGTTAGGTATCTATTTTATAGATTTCAGAAAAACAGATTAAAAGTGTAAATTACTTATGAGATCTGAAACTTTTTTTAAATTTGTAATAAATTACAAAGAAATAGACAAATATATCACAAAATTTTCAACATTTCTATACGGTTATACTGTATTACTACCTATAAAAAGAGTAAAATAAATTACTACCTATAATAATAATTACTAGCAAGCATCAACGATTCCTTATTGGAGCAGCTTCCTACTGAAATAGAGAAATATCCATCTGTGGACTCTGTTGTGGAGTTAGAAGATGTAGTTCATTATCCTGTAGAGTTCCTTCACACTTTAAATCCATCAGGAATTCCACCTCACAGTCTATGTTTGAAAATTGGAGCTCCAATTATGCTATTGCGTAACCTTATACCTCCAAAACTTTGTAATGGCACACGACTTCGGGTTAAGACCTTACATAAAAATGTAATTGTAGCAACTATCTTTACAGCCTGCAGTATGGGGGAAACAGTTTTTCTACCAAGAATACCTTTAATTCCATCTGACTACTACTTTCAATTCAAACAGCTACAGTTTCCCGTAAAGGTATGTTTTGCCATGGCAATAATTAACAAAGCGCAAGGACAGTCTTTGAAAGTGCCAGGAGTAGATTTAAGGAATGACTGTTTCTCCCATGGCTAATTTACGTAGCCTGTCCACGTGTAAGCTCTCCTGATAGTCTGGTAATACTGCTTACCGAAGGAAGAACCAAAAATATTGTATACAAGAAGGTACTATAAAAAATGCGAAAACGACTTTGCATAAAAAAATAGTTACCCATAACATTTAAAAATAATATTGTAAATATGAAAATAATATACACATGGATGAAGCCGGATAATTATAAAAAAAAAACAATATATAGCACTCAACAATACTATCCATATAATTACACATGTGGCCACAAATTTAAATATTATATAATTTACATTTAAAAAGACATTCTTCTTTTCAACAACGCTTCCACAGCGTTTTACACCAAAAGGAGTTTTTCCGGGCAACGCCGGGTAATTCAGCTAATAAAGTATATAAGTATAAAATATGGAATATTTGTAGGTATTAATTTGTAAACCATATTACCAGATAATTAGAATCTTAAGTGATTAAAAATCAACAATCTTAAACAATGAGTAAACAGGAATAGATACAGTAATATAACTTATACCGATTGTTATGTAGGTACCTATAACTTATTTATAAAATAAATATTATGAATAAAATCTTAAAAATCATAGCAGGTGTTACCTCATACGGAGTTGCCGTATAACATCTATGATACACAATAATATATAATATTAAACAACTAATTTATATTTCATGAGTTTTTGCGGTAATTCACGTGTCGTGATGATGGTCTTGAAAAATTGATTATGCTAGAGGTTATTGATCAATTTAAAAAGCATATAATAGAAGAGTTGCACGGTTTCACAATAGCCAGTGAGTTTTCACAATTATTATATTGAACCACCTACGTGGCTACAATCTATCGCTTCGCTCAGAATCTAAAACAAATCTTAAAATCAAATAGTTATATGAATTCAATTATTACAATAATTACTATTATGATTTCTTAATTCTAGACATATTTTTTATGTAAACACAGAAAGATAAATACCAATCTTAAGAGAATGTCAACGCAATATTTTTTTTCTACCTTTCTCTCTCAGACCCATCCACAACACTGTCATCTAAAATCGTTTTTATGATTTTTGAGTAATCTTAGAGTAAAATAAAATATCACAAAAATCATATTACTGAGGATAACTTTTTCGAGGGTTTGACACAATGGCTTAATATTTTATTACTATTTGACTTTGTATTCGGCGTTCAGAATAAAAAAAAATATTGTAATAATTAAATTATGTTCAAATTGTTTTGAGACAATATTTAGACAAATTTATACGTCGTATCCTCAAAAATATTATTCTCTATCATTTTTGAATGCATGATTTTACTTCAAGATTTCTCAAATATATAAAAAAAAAATATTTTGTGTACCTATACTTAAATGCTTTTAATTTGTTTTATATGTTGCACGTGGGCCAGAGAGAGAAAAAAAAATTATGCGCTACCATAACCTTAATGATATTGGATTTACGTCGGCTTTTATACATTTTTTAAATCTATTCCTGTTGTTTTGCTAACATAAGCAGTATTTACTATGTCCAGAATTAAGAAAATATGAAAAATTTAAAGTTACTCATTGTAATGTTGTGTGTATTACCTATATATTTTAATTAAAATGGAACACGATAGAAAGATGGATTAATTTGAATCCGATGGAAGACAGTCTTAATACACTAATAATACAGCTAATCCTCAGTTTTCGACCGATTTTCATAAAATGTTCGTTAATAAATTCAGTTAGATCCGTGAAGTATCATAGTCTACTTTTTATTACATACTTTTTACTTGACACACATTAAACCACCATTTTTTTGTTTACATATTATTGGCATTGGTTATTATTGGATATTATTTTAGACCTATATTTGGTTAGAATAACTGTATTAAAAATCTTTAAAGTTCACGTTTAATGGATTTTAAGAAGAGGTAAATCCAAGGACATTTAATTTGACACAGGCAACGCCATGCAGAATTACTTACCTAATAGAGCAAAACTCCATAGAGTTATGTTTAGAATTCTGATGTGTTTCCGATTTTATTTGAACAACATTGCTTCAATTTTTAATACACTGATAGGCCTGCGCAGACCTTTATTTCGGGGGGGGGGGGGGGAGGGGGAGACCGCTAACAATATTTTTGGGCCGATTTCTTAATTTGGGCCAAAGCTCTTAATAATAATAACACATATTAATCAGTGCCAAGTGGTATATAATTATTAGAACAAAGTTATATATTATTTCCTTGGATCTAATACCGTAATTAATTGCAATGTTTCTTTATTATTTGTGATTACTTTTTTTGTAGTAAATAACAGGGGTTATAATCATAATGAGTAATTCCACATAAATTTAAATTATTTTTGTCATGCCAAAGTTTATTTTTTAATGACAGTTGAAGTGTTGGAAAGCGACCTTTTTCCGTCCAACTGGTGATAAAGTAAGAAACCTCATTATGCCGGGAGGTACAATGGAAATCCCAAAAAGCACCAGTTGGTAAAGTGAGAATCCCAAAAGTGCTATGCGTATTCTCTACACTAAGTACAAATAAATATATAAAACAACTAGATAGCTGATTTGATGAGTATACTGAAGTCGGGCAGCCATATGTCAACAAGGCAAAATACGATTGATTAATCCGTAAAATTTATAACCACGTCATGGAATATAATATTGTTTTACAACCATTGGCCTATTAAATATTAGGGCAATGATTATAAGATTATTCTGTGATTTTTAACTATCATTAATCATTATTTGGGTGTTATCATATAATTCATGCCATAAATTAAATATTCCATGGATTAATCGATTGAATTTTGCCAGACTTCATTGATATGAAGAGGCTGTATCACAAGTAGGCTATCTATTTGTTTTATATATCTATGACACTAACAGACACTGAAATCTATACCATGGTCTTTATAAAACATAAACCTTTGGTTACATCGTATATTCGTATTATAACCTCCATGCATGACACTTAAAATAAATAAAACCCAATCGTTTATTTCATGAAATATTGTTATTGTAGAATAGTTTAGTTGTTACATAGATACCTGCATGATCTTTGCTGTGATCGATGAACATAGAGGCGGGATAAAAATATTATGCGTAGCTCGTGCGGAAAAGCTATTTGAAAATTTCAGTTAGACACAGTGATTAGGAAGGATAGAATAAGAAATAATTTCATTTCATTTGGGTGAATCAAAAATTGTATTCAAAATAAGGAAGAATAATATGATGAGATGCTTCCATAGATAAAAAAGACATGTGTAGGACATAACGTCTTATTAGCAAGAATAGGAAAGTAATTATTATTTTTAACTCAGTTAAGTTTAGTTAATATGCATCAATAACAAAACATTAAAACTTGATTTAATTTTTGATGAACTCAGTTAAATTAAATTTTTTTTTATATACAACGCTAGCGTAGGTACTTTATTTTTTACCAATCCAAGACTAAACTATAGTGTTTATAATTTATATAGTATATCCATGTTTCCATATAAGTTAGACTATAAAAATATAAAATGTTTAACTTGAAACAATTTACTAACGGAAATAGAGAAATGTAATAAAATTAAAAACAAAACAAATTAGCTGAACTTACTTCTTAAAATTAAAAATTAATTAATTAATGTTACGTTAATTAAAAAAGAAATTTAGTAAGTTAATAGTTTCATTAAGTTATGATAATCCAAAAGTAACTAGTTAAGTTCAAAGTTTAAACTAAATTAACTCTTTAACTTAATTTTAACCTTTAACTTTGTTACGGGACAAATACACTCATAATACCCACCACTAGAACGGCGATTTTCATGGCCAACATATATTATAAGATGGAAGGAGACACGAAACTTTTGACGGATATATGGATTCTGCCGGTGAAAAACAACACCATTATAACCAAATGACCGTTGAAACGAGAGTAGTTTGGATTGCCTAACCATGGGCCGTCAGCCAATAAGAAACCGGAATACAGTGGTGAACGGGTATAATACCGTTGCGTTCTCCAATGTGATTCACTTCAATTCAAATCTACAAACAGTCAACATCTCCTGACAAGAATCTGAAGAAACACCGGCCGAACCCGTTATCCAGTGAACCAGTCAACGTCGACCTGCGAAAGTGAACAGCCTGCTATAGAAGCGAGCATCAAGTGCTCCAACGAGGCCAACTACGGGACAATAGTAAGACCGCCGACGACGTAGACACACCGGCAGCGAATTACGGGTTGCCTATACCATTACTGAACGATAAGAAGACCAACGGCAACGAATTATGGGTTGTGCCTATACCATACGATTGACGGCGTGATCTTGTTCAGCACCACTCAGGGCCAATCGGCTATCAGGCATTGTCTTAACCATAGACACCTGACGAACGTCCTCGAAGTGCTGACAATCCGCGTCAAGGCGTAAGTACGGACAATGCGGTAATAGTTTTACCGAGACCACGGGGATATCGGCTCCAACGGCACAGAAGCTGAACCATCCGGTCAACAGCTAATACCGTCGGATAACCACGGAAATACGAGAAAACTGTCCTTCTCAGGACCATTATAAATTATAATCAAATAATTTACTAATAGTTGAAAAGTTAGCCCTTTCCAACTGTTCTGAAGTTAGCAAAAAAATTTTACCGGATTCATTTTTTTCTAGTGTGCCAACTACTACATTTGCTATATAACGGCCTTCACAATCAGTTGTTTCATCGATTGAAACTCAAATTTTCTTGTCAGTTACATAACTTCGAATTGTATTCATTGTTTCTTGATAGCACTCTGATAAATAGTTTTTACGTATTGTCGATTCATCTGGTATCTCTTTTCCTGTATACTTTTCCAAAAAATCACGAAAAATAGCGTTGTTGACCTTATTTAATGGTATGTTTGCTGAAGTCAATGCTCTACATAAATCTAAGTTGAATGACGATATTTTTGTGTTTGATATTAATTGTTGTTTATCATTTTTTTCTTTTTGTTTACTCAATCGAATATGTTTAGCGGTGTTCATATGCTGTTCAACAGTAAACCGACGTTCACTACCGACCTTAACTTCGCATAATTTGCAATAAAGGATTGAACCATCGGTAGTTAAAACGTGCTCTCCAAATTCTTTTACAAAACCTCTTAGTCGGTTAGAACAAGAGCTTTTAACTTTAGGCATAACTGAGTGATTTAATAAATCAAATACGTTTACGACAAAATACGAAACGTGCAATATACCGTACTCTACATCGGTCGTAGACAAGACGGAAACTAACTATACATTTTTAAACGTTCTGTTAAAATATCTGATAAAATTTTAATGACTCGCAGTTTTAAGATAAGTTTTGACTGTGACAATTGACAAAGCTTATCGAAAATTCTATTTAAGTAGGTACCTTTATATTATTTACTCCGAATAGGTAAAACCATAATATTGAATTCTCAACAGTAAATAAGTGATAAATGATAATATGTGAAATACAGATAATCAAACTTATATAAGATTCAGTAAAATATAAAATTACAGTGTTTTTCAGCATTTTGCATCGAAAACCGTCAAATATGCGCTTAAAAACAGAAAAAACACAAATTATGCACTTTTTTAAAAAAATGGTAAAATATGCAATTATATGTAAAATAAAATTATGATATTTTGAATATAAATATCAAGAAACATATTTCTGTATAAGAATGGATGCTATTGGACAACCTAAAAAAAATATGCAAAATCATAAACATCCTAACCCTAATTATAATACATAGACCCCCAAGCGCGCCTGTTACGGCCACGCTTATCGGAAGAGACTCATAGAGCGGACGCCACTTTTATAAGCGGGCCCGATGTGTTTAAGTCTCTTCTCCATCCCATAATTGTATTTAACCTTATAAGGAAAAAACATTCATAATCTTGTACGGGGATCCCGATGACCGGTTGGTCCTCGGACCCCCTCCCTTATATTTTAAAATATATCATTCATTCTATACCTAATTGAAATAAACACGTACATTTTATACTGAAATAAAATAAGAGTTATCCATTATTATGTAACGGTGCATGTAAAGTACGAGCACCGTTTCAACTTTTTAACTCGTTAATGCCCAACCTTGCTCACATATTATAGATGGCCTTAAAAACAGCCGATTTTTATAAGCCACTACACACCTTTCTTGCTCATCTATCTTAGTCTGTGGATTAAAGCTAGATTCGATTTAGCCCTTTGATTTTGGTACCGTCGTAGGTAGACAATCCTGAATTACACCTCATATGACTGTTTGTTTAGTTAACTTAACTAAAAACATATTCTGCTACATGGACTAACCTAACCTCGGAAATCGATTGAAATTTCAGGGGTGCTAGCATAATTAACATCAATGTGAACGGGGGAGCGATCTTACAAAACTAAAAAATGAGGGGACTTAATGGACTTTTGGGGGGTTGATCCCCCTCAAGCCCCCTTCCCAATTTCCACTAGTTCTCTACTAACGACTTACACTTTTTAACTTACAAAAAAACTTCAGACATTCTTCGGTTCCTCGTATCCAATTCATAACCAGCTGGAATGACCATAAGTCGTGCCCAATTCGCCCAAGAGTGAATAACACACAGTGTAAATTTCACTTTGGAAATATATTCTATCGTATAACATTAAGTGACGTTATGAAGTCCGAGCCCCCAGGCAAACGCCGTTCGAGTAAAACTCTATTTGAACGGTACTGAGCAATGCTCATCATATCATGCGTGATACCAGCGTGACCATCAATGACTTGAGGGGCACGCTGGAATGTCGCAACGGCCAACCGATATGGAAGGGCCTATTTATAATCTGTCTATTTTACTAAATAAGCGTAGGTATGCGAAAGCACCTTTGGCCACCGCCGACCGTTTATCCCACCAAACTTTACAAATATACTTATATACTTTAAAAACTTTACACCTATTTTTTGTTCAAATTGTCATTATTTTTCACAATTACTTAAGATGTACCTCGCACAGTTCCCATTATATTGTTCATATGGTTCGCTTACTTACTGACTTCTTGAAAATAAATCGACGGAGCACAACCGTTGATGAGGGACGCGTCAGTCACTGCAGTTGTTATAAGTTACAACCAATACAATATTAAACTAGTGTTTATGAATTTAATTAATTCTTATCATTTTATTGTGATACAAAATATGTACCTTGCATTTACGGTTCAGATAATTTGGACCTTGTCGGTATTTCTATAAATCTTCTCCTACAGCTGATGACATCCACGTGGATAACTGGGTCATCAACGTGACTGTCAGGGATATTCTCCAGTATACTATACTAATAAAATTGGGTTTCGACTACTTACTTCCTGGCCCATGTTAATATATCAAACCCGCCGTAAGTGGATTCGCCTACCAGTTCCTAGTTTGGGGACAAATTTGATTACATTTAATACAGTCCTGAAAACTTTTCATTAAATTTAAAATTTTTTATTACTTTCTAGATTGTGAAAGTAAGTTAACTACTTTTACATTAAATAATTTTAGAAATTAGCTGCAATGGTAGAAAAGTTTTTTTTAAAAAGTGGGAATTAGGGTACCATTCTGCTGTACAATAGTTGTCGAGTATACATATATTTCATTTTAATGGATGTGAATTCAATGATAAATCATTGCATTATTCTGAGAGGAGACAATGTATCAGTCATACACTCATACCTGTATAAATATTCAAATTTAAAATATTAAAAAAAAAAATTATTTAAAAACTGAGAATGTCTCATGATTGTAAATAGCAATACTTTCCGTTAAACTTTTTTTTTGTTAAAGGTTGAAAAACTTATTGGAAATCTTCTATTAAAATGTTTAACGTTAGCTATGAAAATAAATATCTTTTATGAATTTATTACTGAAAAACAACTTAAAAAATTAGACTTGTTCGACGGATACAACCAATCCACCAACAAATGGCTGTGTAGCTCCATTAAATTTTAAATTATGCTCAATTTTTTGTGAATTAATAAATAACATTAAATTGAACAAACTTTATCATATAAGCCTGATGAGGTATCTATAATACCTATCTACGGGGTACAATAGAAAGACTTGACGAAAAAAAAAATGATGCTACTTAAACGTATGACAAAAATTGTTAAAAATAATATTATTGTGAATAAAGTAATTTATATATAACCTATTTGAGTGGAACCTTGTTTTAAATTTTCAATCCTTAGTTATAAAAGTTGAATATTTTATAGATTTTTAACTAGTAAATAATTATGAAATTTTAAATTTGATACATTTTGTCAACATTCGAACTTAAAATGCTTATAAAAAAAATTGTGACAATGGATTTTTGGTATTTTTAAAATTTCGTTGGAACAGTATATTAAGAGTCTTGTATTTTCAAGTTTTTTTTACCCAAAAAATAAAGTTGTATTGACATTCATAGAAAAAATAAACTAATAAAATTGGAAACTGAAAATGTTCGTAATCGGTTCAAAAAAAATTTAAATATCTTAAAATTTTATCGTGCATAGAAAATGCGAGTAAAACAACCAGTGAAAATTCATTTATATATGGTGATTTTTTTTAGAGTTACACCAAAAACCAAAATCGATTTGGTAAAAACTCGATTGCGTAAAAATTCCCGTTTTCCTTAATTTTTCATTTATTTTTCACGGCGCTTTTGAATATTTCTGGGAATTTTAAATTTTGACTTCCTGAATACATAAACTAGATTCACTTTTCCATCGAACAAGATACTGTTAAAGAAATCTAAGCAGTGTTTCTGCCCCAAACAGTGGTGACAGACACAAAAAAAAATATTTAAAAAAAAAACATACCTACATAATTTTAAAATAAATACATTCATTGCTCCCCTCAGAATTGAAAATTTCATGATTATTAATATTTTTCCACCGATTTTTCCACCAGTTAAGAACTGCTATACGACTATACATTTTTACTGGTTTTATTATTATTAATCACTATTATACCAATTCATTGTGGTAGTAGTGTTAATATTATAATTATAATATTTTATTATTTTTAAAAGAAAATATAAAACAGAAAAAGAATGGTAAGTATAGTATTATTAAATATTAATATTATGAATACCATTTTTATTAAAATTAAAAATCTTATATGTACAACTAAATGAAATATAGTGATAACTATTTATGTCTTATAACCAGGGGACAGCTCAAACTTATTTTTTAAAATATTAACATTGTAACTCAAATACTTTAGTTTTGCCCAACATATTGTCGTTATATAACCATTTTATATTTGAATGTTCTACTCAGAAATTCCCTATAGGATATAGGTAAATAAATTCTCTGTTCGTTTATATTAATAAATAATTTACATCTATACTTAGTGTTTATATGACACAAAATGTCTAAACTTGCATGCAGTACGTTAATTATTGGTTATAAACAGTTAAAAACAGTGTTTTAAACAGTAGATACCTATATTTAATTTAATATATAATTTACGTCTTAAGGTGCGTCCACATTTGAGCAAATTTGTGTGTGCGTTGTATTTTGAATTTTGACGAACATGCGTGCGTCAAAAATTAGACATGTTTGGACCGTGCGAGACATGCTTGTGCGTTGCGTATGTGTTCGCGGCGTACAACGCACACGATCCGAACGGTTGTCGGTCTCCGGGTCAAGATCAAACGAATTTGTGTTGTGCGGGCGCTCAGTTTGGACGACTTTATTTTATCACGCACATTTTGTTACGCACGCGGCGCGCTCATAGTGAAGCACATCTAACTTTGATATTTTTTCAATTATAAATTCAATTTTACTTATCAATGGAGTGGTGCCAAGATGATTGTCTCTTGCTTATACAAGAGTACGAAAAACGTACTCTGTTATGGGATTCAAAAGACCCATATCATTTTTCAAAAACGAAAAAGTATGACGCATGGTGTGAAATAGCGAAGGAATTGAACACAAACCATGATGAGGTTAAAAAAAAAATGTCAAGTTTGTTAGGAAGTTTTAGGAGAGAGAAGTCTAAGGAAAAAAAAAAAAATCATTGGAACAGGGAAGGTACGGTACTATTTTACATAATTATGGTAAGGTTATTAATATAATTGTACTATAGTAGTAATAACTAATAAGCAGGGCTCGGGACTTATAGCACTTAAAATCATTAAAATAAGCGCTTAAAAAAGCTCTTAAAAACATCATTATAAGCACTCAAATAAGCATTTAAAAAACTTGAATTTGAACAAAATATTTAATAAAAAAAAAAATTTTTTAAACAAAAGCATTTGGACAACAGGAAGCATTTGATTTTTTGAAGGCACCTATACAAACTCCCAGTCCTTCTTTGGTTTACGCCCAATATATTGCAAATAAATTGGACACGTACCAGGGACAGACACGTGCACTAGTTGAACATGCAATTCATAATGTATTTTTTGAGGCCGATATGGGCAAGTTTAATCACTCTTCGTCCAGTCATGGTATTTCTTCAAATTCCATGTACTTCTCACAACAATCTCAAATTCCACAGTACTCCATGCCAACTTATCCCAATATTTTAGTAACAGAGCACCAAACTACTCCTGCATCTCCTTATATAAATGTAACGTCGCCTGCTTCTGTATCATCTGAAAGATCTTTTACTGACTCCTCTACTGTACCAGAAACAAGTCATTCCAATTATCAAGAACTTTTTAACGAGTTCTCTAATTAATAATTTAATCTTTATTTTATTTCTATAATATATTATATATACTCTTTATGTTCAATTAAAAATTCAAGGCTGAATTCTACTATTATTCTTTAATTTTTTTTAAATTAATTAATTTATAAATAATATAATATTTATTTATAATATGGTAAGTGTAATGTTATTTTTCAAATTATATTAATGAAAGTTGTTATTATTTTTTTTATTTTTGCATAAACTTAATAATAATAAAAATAATTTAATTATGTATTATATTATGATGTTTTTACCTTTACGTTATCTTGAAGTCCTTCAATAAGTGCTTTGCAAACTTCTGGAATAATTAGCGATATGATTTGTTTGGACATCCCAAAAAGGTACTGTAAACTTGTGAACGAATCTCCTGTTGCAAGAAAACGTATGTGACAGCTAATCTTTCTTTGACTGTAATTGCTCTCCGAAAATAGTATCTTTTTTTTGTATTTTAGGCCCCACCAAATTTATTAAAATTCAAAGTCTTCCGAAGACATCCGAAGAAAGTTTTTATATTGTCCAGTGCTTTCATCAAATTGTAAGTTGGATAAGAAGACTTGAGCCATGGTTGTTTAATTTATTTTGGTACAGCTTTGTAATCCACCAACGTCTTTGCCGAGGTTTCTTTTTGTTTTTTTTATTTAACAACTGGTGAATAACTATGAATGCTGCGGCTTTTTTTTTTCTTAATATATCTCATTCATAATGACTGAGATTTTTAAAAATAAATAATAAAATAAACTAAAAATATACAAAAACCGCGGGTACAAACTATACAGTTAGTAGGTACACTAAGTACAGAATGTTACTACAACACAATGTTTTGTAATTTTGCACCGCACTGTCTGAGCGTCAAAATACGACGCACGACGCACGACACATAGAAACAAAATATAGAAAAATTAAGGCGAACAAGTGTGCGTCGAAAATAAAATACAACGCACACACAAATTTGCTCAAATGTGGACGCACCTTTATATGCCGTGTAATACGTTTCACTGTTTATTTATTACTTATTTTAAATATTTTCTGAATGGATATTTCATGTGGACATTATATTATGTATATTTTGTATAGGTATATCAACATTTTAAAAACATTTATAAATTTGGTAATTTATTCAATAAAAAAAAAAATATATTAAATGAAGGATGGTAATACATATAATTATATTTAATACTTTTTTCTGAAGGATATCTATTGTTGTTTATTAATAAACCAAAAAAAACAAACTTGGATTTTACACTGTTTTAAACGTATGTTTTATTCGTTTTAAACAATGAACAAAACGTTTAAAATAAAATTTGTTTTAAATTTGTGTCTTAACATGTTTAAAACAATTTGTTTAATACATTGTGTTTTAAACATAACAACTCTGCTAGCAATCTTGAATTCGGATCAACACACACACACGCACAGGCACTAAACTTAAAATTTTGGTGTAAAATTATAGTTGATCATTTTCAATTTCTAGGAACAGTTGATAGAAAATTATAATAAAATACTAGATGAAATTTGATTTTGTTAAAAATTGGCATACGGTTTAAATTGTACTATAAACTTAAAATATATATTATATAGGAACTAATAAAATATTTAAATTAGTTCTCAATACAATTGTTATATAGGTACCTATTATATTATTATAAAATGTCAAACATTAAATATTTAAGTTCAATATATAGGTAAATAACTTTTGTGAGTTAAAAAAGAACGAACTTTATTATATAAGTTCTAATATATGTATCTATACATTTTTATTGTTTAAATTATTATTCATTAATCACTATACATTATAACAGACAGTGGTTTATTGTGTTAATATCAATATAAACTAATTAAAAAATATTATTTTCTCAACAGCATTCGAAATAGTAAATATAAATAAAAGCAAGTATACTATTATTAACGTTACAACTAATAAAATTTTTATTCAAATTAAAAAAGGTGGACAGGTGGGTACCACTTTGCTATGCTGTACAGTAGTTACTAATTATCAAACATGTCAATGTAATGGATGTGTTATATTTGAATTCAATGATAAATCAATGCATACGAAAAACGATTCTGAGTGGATATGATTATACCCTCCTATGAATAATCCTTGTATAAATAATCAAATTTAATAATTAAAAAAAAATTGATCAAATCCACCGGGGGCAAATGTCGCTTAAATAAGGCACTGCTTACATCTATGCTGGATTGGTATATTGTACATCTAATATGCATTACAGTATTTAGTGTTTACTGGGATTGTACCTATGCCATGCATTTAATTTCCTGATACATGTTGTTGGCATATTATAAGCATTTTAAATTTGAATATTCTAATCAGAGATTTCCTATAGGTGGTTGGTACCTAAATCCTTTCTCTGTTAGTTGTAAATTACTGTAATAAGTAGTATTATATAATTTTAAATTTAAATCTACATAAAATCTCTATACTTCTACTAGTATGAAGTAGGTAACTACCTACGTTAAATGTGTTGATATCAATATTAAATTTGTAAAATAATATTTTTTGAAACAGATGGAGATAGCGTAGAAAATATAGAATATGGCAAGTATAATACTATAATACAGCGAGAACACAATAGCTAATAATTATATAATTGCTAGCTAAAATATTGTTTATTTTTTATCAAGCTGATTTTTAACATTTTGAGGGAAATTGACATGGCTTTAGACTAAAGAGGAAAATGGAAATTAGTTTTTATTTGTGTCCTTGAAAATGGAGAGCGGAGAAAAACGGTACCTAGGTATCTTATTTTTGGAATAAATATTCGCACCCTCACAAACTACCCAATGGGAAACTGATTTAAAAAAAAAAAACTGGCGGCGTCATTGGGTATTTGGGTGGGATATAAAATATTTTTATTATAAATTGATGAGGAATATAAATCATAAGATAACATACAAATTATATGTAATAAATTATTAAAGAATAATACAAGTGTTATGTATATTTTATTAGGGATAAATAAATTCAAAAATGCCATCAAATCATATAATTTAAGTAAGAACATTGTTATAGATTAATGCACCTACCTAACTTAAATTGATTAATAAAAATTAAATATGTATCACTGATGAAATATCAATTGAGTTAACATTTTGTAAAAAATATAATAATATAATATATAGTTAATAAAAGTATTTTAAATGTAAAAAAACAAATCCAGCAATTTTTTTTTTTTAATATTTGTTGTTTTTGTGTGTTATATTCACCTATTTGATCCGAAGGTACTGAAGTTGAAATATTACCCTTAGTATCAGAGAATAATGATTCTACACTTCTAGATTTCCTATGGTATCTTTTATTTTGGTTTGTCCGTGACCTAGTATTTGGGCCAGTATATTTTAAATTATCGTCAAAGTTATTTGGTATAGGAGTATTATAATCTTTATTTACTGTAGATGTATCTGGGCTCCTATCACTGCTACTATTATTACTATTTGATTGAGTTGACATACATTAAAAGTGTTAGTTTGTTATTATAATGTAGAATAACAACAAAACAAAACGACAATAATAATAATAAAAAAAATTACAATTATGTCAATAGGTCAAAATGAAATACAGTAATTTTATTCTATTATTCAAGTTAGTGATAGTAATATTATTATAATATAAAAATATTTATGTTTTATATATATTTTTTTACTCACAGTATGACGGTCTTTGTTATTACTCCGAACTGCATAGTGAATATTGATTGACTTCTTTGACAGACTATCTGGATCCCTTGTTGAACTCGTCGCGTCTCACGGTGTCATTCCCACGTAGTTTTCAAGTTATTTTGTTTGAAGTTCTACGCTCCAAAACCGGTATGCGCGAAGACCACACTGGTGGGTTTTGTTTAATTTGAACGATTAATTAATTTCTGTTTACTATTTAATCGATGTAGACGAGATGTAGTGTAGCTTATCGTATAAATATGCGTATTGGTATTGACAATATGCGTTGATTGTTTATTTATAATGACCGATAAAATATGGTGATCACGTTTTTTACGTAGGTGGTATAAAACAAGTAGCACCTCTTACGGTGTATAAGTGTATTTGTAGATGCGTGTGACGTAAATATCGGAAACTATAGAATAGTTTCCTCACCAATATTTATGTAAAAGCGCCTCCGTGTGAATAATAATTCATTCGTGTTCACTTTTTTTTTACAATAATTATTTGAATATATCACTCACTTGACAGAATTTCTTTCAAAAGAAATGAAAAGGAAAACAGCTACCGCTGCCACCAATGTTATGAACGCCACCGTATATACCCGTGATGTTCTGTTATATTTTATATTGTGTCCTTGGTTGTATCCGAAGACAACAATTTGTTGAAAGCGTTCTCTGTGTAGCGGGTGATAATCAAATGTTGTTGATAGTTTATTATTAAAAAGAATACACGATTTGGATTTAAATAGGAATATTATACTTTATTAGTTTTAAACATGTAATTTATTTTAAAAGCACACTACTTAACTCTAATGAGTCGGGTTCTAGACTGAATTGCTGACAGGACCGATACAATAGTCTTGTCGTGCAAAAGCAAAATATCTAAGATAAGAGGCCTACATACAGGCGTTATTGTACTCTGTTAAACGAGCGTCTCTATAGTCTATAATATAGTGGTGGGCATATAACAAAACCATATGTATCTGGAATTTTTATTATCGCAAATTGGCAAATTTTAACAACTTTACGCTAACTTTTTTCAAAGTTAACTTTTAACTATAGTAAGTATACATAATACAATTGATTTTAATTTATATCCATATGTTGTTTGTAGCTTATCATTATTTAGTTCAGATTTATTGAGTGCTTTTGGGTCTTGTGTAAATATCGGTGATCAATGAAATAAATATTAAATATTAAAATAAAGTAACCTATACTGATGGTAATAACCGCTCAGAATCATTATTTTTTGTATAAAATGTCACAGCGATATATCATTGGTTTCAAATTTAACACATACAATACTTTACAGCAGAAAGCAAGGTCTTTCCATGGAATTTTTGTATAGTTAAACATTTTTGCCATTGGTCACATATTAAAATATAGCAAATGAGTAGAAATAGTATTTTTTTGTACATAAAATATAATTGCTACAGGTCACATAGGTAATATAATGTAATTTATTGGATATAATAATTTTAACTTATAATTTTTTTATTATAATGTTAAAATTTTAACCTGTGTTGGTGTATCCAAAGTTAATATAGACTCAAAAACTACTGGACTGTTTCAATAAAAAGTTTTACCAATAGATTCCTCAAGACTTAGTGTTAATATTTAATTTTTTTCAATCCCAATATAATATATTTTATTCCCAAAACCAATTTTTATAAATAAACTTAGGTAGGTATGTTCTCACAAAATATAAGTTCGGTATTCGTACGTAAAAAAAACTAATAATAATAAAAAAAAAATCATATGCCTATAAAAACTCAAAATGAGTAAAAATATTTTTAAAATATTATGGTGTATAGAAAATGCTAATGATAACGTTCAGTGAAAATGTCATGTATCTACTTACAGTAATTTTTTTTCAAAGCTGTAGCTATAGTTAGATGTATACATCAAAAACTAAAATCGATTTTCCGTTTTCCTCAATTTTTTTGTTTTTTCCAGCGCTTTTTAAAAATACTATAAATTTACATTTTTACCTCTCAATTTCCCATTGGAAAAAACACTGAAGTTTCGACTATACTTATATTAGGTACGTTTTAATAACGTTTAAACATTTATTTTGTTTGGTTTTTTGTCATGTATTACGTTGTAACAATAACGTTATTATAACAGTTGCAAGCTGTTCCATATAAACATAAAAATAATACGCAATTATTAGAAAATCAGAACATTTATTTTATCGAAGTGATCGGAGCGGAGCGCTTATTAGACTCTAAAAACGTACAACGATTTTCAATTTGATAAAATTGAAACATGTATAACTAAATAAGCTCTTTTTTTACAATTCTGTTAAAATCTGCACATTTCCGGACCCAATTCGTTACCTTTTATCTGTATAAATAAAATTATACAATAAATCCTTCAGTCAATCTATAGAGGTTACAACTCAAGCGTGTCAATTCAAAATGTATAAATATTTTACAATAAATAAATTTTACAATAAATAAATGTTAATCGTTACTAAAGTTGAACACTAATTAAATACACTATACTTATTAAAAATGATATTAATAAATGTATTAGTTCTTATTGGATTTTTATCCTTGTCTGATTCACAAAACCGTTTTATGCCTAACTTGCCTTTGGTAAATTAATAATCTGCTTTATTTATTAAACATATTATTACATATTTTCTATGATTATTATTTATGATTTATCACTTAATTTATATATATATTACTCTAATTTTAGGGTGAATATCGTACTGTGTTTGATAAAGTATATCCTTGTGAAACGACAAAAAACCATTCATTTCAATATAACGTTTATTTTAGTAAAAGGTCATCAAGTATAACTGAGTTGAAAGGGAATATAACATTCTTGATACCTTTTGATGATAATTTTACAGTAAGTATTATAATATTTATTATGAATGGTGGTATTATTTATTGAATGATTTAAGATTTGTAACATTGTTTACTCCATATGGAGTACTGCAGTAACTTTATTTATAAAATAAACAAACCTTAATAAAGTAGGTACTACAATGAACAAATATTATTTGGATATATTTGACGAGTTGGACAAATATAAAAAAAGCAGCTAATCAATAGTGATACTTTATAGGGTGATTTGAAAAGATTAGATTATGAATTTAGGTTAATAATTGAGATTTCAGTATTTAAGTCTTTAGTTCTATAAGCACCATTTTCTCTTCAGTGCCAAGAGAATTACTAGGGGCAGAAATAGTTTCAGAACCAAGAGAAGATATTAGTTTATTTGAGTGATTTGTCAATCGAGAATTAAGCATTTGTGGTTATACAAAAAGTTATAATTTGGAAGATTTAACATTTTTTGTATTTCATTGTTTGTCCGCACCTCATGTAGGAAGCCGAAGTAACCTTAGAGATTATACTTTTATAAATGAGTAATTTTTTTTTATGGCAAGATTAGAATGTTAATTGAAAAAGTAATAAAGATATTTCCTCCTAAAGTTAAGAAGAACTGAATCTCGGTAGATGAATGTACCTAATAATAATGTATTTTTTTTTTTATGCGTGCACGTGATAAGTAATCGAAATAATGTTTCAATTTTAAACTTCAGTATTTTGTCCGATGGGAAAGTGAATACAGTTGGTGCATTCAGCATTGGGGAGTTCAAAATGTACAGTAATTTTCAAAAGCGCCGGGAAAAACAAATAAAAAAGGTGGGCAAGTGGGTATTGCTCTGCTGTACAGTAGGTTATAAGTTGGTCACTGTAATAGATGGTATTAAATTTGAATTCAATGGTATAATATCATTGTATAAGAAAAACGAGTCTATGCGTCAACCTGTGATATTACTGTGAATAAAGTAATTTATATTAATTTACCTATTACCTATTACCGTGGAGCTGTGTTTTACATTTTTAATCCTTAGCTATAAAAGTTGAACATTTTATGAAACTTAACTACAAAATAATTATTAAATTTTAAATTTGGTACATTTTGTCAAAATTCTAACATTCAAAATTTTTTTCAGAATCAAAATTGGACAACGTAAACTAACTTTAATTTTGTCAAAACTTAAAGGTTTTTTGACGTCCGTGAAGTTGGCCCTTACACTTTTTTAAAAAAAGTTTTGCATAGTGCCATTATTTTGCAAGTAATTAGCAAGAATTTGCAAGTCCAATCCCGAAATTTGCAAGTCAAAAACAAAGGAGTTATAAGGGGTGGTACAAAGGCAGGGCCAACTTCACGCAGCCCTGACTTGTTGTCGGAAACTTTCAAAACTGGTGTCAATAACTCGTTATAAGGCAAGAATTTGCAAGTCCACTCCCGAAATTTGCAAGTCAAAATTCCACCCCTACGATTTTTCAAAGTTTTCAACCCCAGCCCTGACTTGTTGTCGGAAACTTTCAAAACTGGTGTCAATAAACTCGTTATAATTAGCAAGAATTTGCAAGTCCACTCCCGAAATTTGCAAGTCAAAATTTCAACCCCTACGATTTTTCAAAGTTTTCAACCCTAGCCCTGATTTGTTGTCGGAAACTTTCAAAACTGGTGTCAATAAACTCGTTATAATTAGCAAGAATTTGCAAGTCCACTCCCGAAATTTGCAAGTCAAAATTTCAACCCCTACGATTTTTCAAAGTTTTCAACCCCACCCTGACTTGTTGTCGGAAACTTTCAAAACTGGTGTCACTAAACTCGTTATAATTAGCGAGAATTTTCAAGTCCACTCCCGAAATTTGCAAGTCACATTTCAACCCCTACATTTTTCAAAGTTTTCAACCCCAGCCTGACTTGTTGTCGGAAACTTTCAAAACTAGTGTCAATAAACTCGTTATAATTAGCAAGAATTTGCAAGTTCACACTCCCGAATTTGCAAGTCAAAATTACCAGTTTCAAATATAATGTTACATAATTATGTCATTCACTAGCTTACTTAAGCTAAAATAATTAAATGTAAAATATAATTTAATGTACTATATAAATCACAATAAGAAATTTGGGTTGTTTAAAATAATCTAATATAAATAAATCTAAATAAATCTTTGTGCTATAACGGTTAGAGTACCTTTGTCTTAATGTTATTTTTTAGTTTTTGTCTAAGTGATGTATGACAATCTATAAGTATTTATGTACAAATAAAAAAAAAAAAATTACGTTGTGTTTTTGGATGAAGTAGGTATAACACCCCTAAATACAAAATTTTTATTTGTATGTGTACTGTCGAGTATACATATAAACTATCAATTGCTTTGAAAAAAGAAGACAAGACAGTCTTTTCGCTAGAGTAGGTACCATGTAGATCTATTTATATGATATAGTTTCACTATCATGCATTTATACAGAGATACGAAAAGGTGAGTAACAATAAATAAGATATAATTATACAGTTTAGTTGAATTTGCAGAGTAAACTCATTTTTACAATGCAAATGTAATTAGATTTATTTTAAACAACCCAAAATTCTTAATTGATTTACATAGTACATTAAATTATATTTTACATTTAATTATTTTAGCTTAAGTAAGCTAGTGAATGACATAATTATGTAACATTATATTTGAAACTGTAATTTTGACTTGCAAATTTCGGGAGTGGACTTGCAAATTCTTGCTAATTATAACGAGTTTATTGACACCAGTTTTGAAAGTTTCCGACAACAAATCAGGGCTAGGGTTGAAAACTTTGAAAAATCGTAGGGGTTGAAATTTTGACTTGCAAATTTCGGGAGTGGACTTGCAAATTCTTGCTAATTATAACGAGTTTATTGACACCAGTTTTGAAAGTTTCCGACAACAAGTCAGGGCTGGGGTTGAAAACTTTGAAAAATCGTAGGGGTTGAAATTTTGACTTGCAAATTTCGGGAGTGGACTTGCAAATTCTTGCTAATTATAACGAGTTTATTGACACCAGTTTTGAAAGTTTCCGACAACAAGTCAGGGCTGGGGTTGAAAACTTTGAAAAATCGTAGGGGTTGGAATTTTGACTTGCAAATTTCGGGAGTGGACTTGCAAATTCTTGCTAATTATAACGAGTTTATTGACACCAGTTTTGAAAGTTTCCGACAACAAGTCAGGGCTGCGTGAAGTTGGCCCTGCCTTTGTACCACCCCTTATAACTCCTTTGTTTTTGACTTGCAAATTTCGGGATTGGACTTGCAAATTCTTGCTAATTACTTGCAAAATAATGGCACTATGCAAAACTTTTTTTAAAAAAGTGTAAGGGCCAACTTCACGGACGTGGTTTTTTGATCTAAAATTTACAGCAGTAGCGAGGTCCCTTAATAATAAGTAATAGCAATACAAATATAATATCAAATATCCTAGACTGACAAACCATGTCTTCGCTCAGAATCGTTTTTCGTATACTTACAATGATATTATATCATTGAATTCAAATGGAATACCATCCATTACAGTGACCCACTTCTAACCTATAGGTATAGCAGAGCAACATTCACTTGCCTACTTTTTTTTTTATTCTTAGCGTTTGTCTTACATGGAGTTTAGCGGAGTGTTTTTGTTGGGATATCACAAACTTTTTGTTGATACCTTGTTATTTGTAAGCCATTGTTACGTGACTAGAAATATGTGGGAAATAAGATAGAATATACCTAATTAAGTTATAATTTTTTTGAAGGGACAAGGTATATTTTACGTTTATTTTTTCGCATACGAATAATTGGACTTATAAGTAATAGAACATTTTTGGTTGTAAACCATCCAACTATTCAGCTATGTTTGCGAAATTCCCCGTTCCCATTTGAGCAATATTTCTGATCATTGATACCTTATATGACAGTATAACATGTATGTTTGCCTTGTGAAGCGGGCCTATAGATTAGCAAAAATTATCATGGTTTTTCAATGGTACAACTCTGGCTCTTTTAACCTATTAATATACGTTAGTGGCTACTCGCTTTTGTTTTTATAACTTAGCTTTGCGCCACTACCATAGCGCTGGATAAATGTGTTATTTTTGTTTTTAGCTTGAAGTAAACTTTTCGTCTTGGAGTTTAACTGGTGGTTGGAAACCAAATTCGTATGTTTACATAACAAAAAATGCTTGCAGCCAAATGAAATTTGTCCTAGGAAATGTGTGGTCTTCAATGAAGAAAACTTTTAATATACCAACTGTCAGCTGTCCATTACCAGCGGTAGTGTATAAAATTGATTAATTAATTTACTATAGTAATTATATCTTAATCATCATCATCATCATCATATTGGTACAGCTTAAAGGGCCACTGAGGTCTACACTGCCATCACAAACTTTTTCCATTCTTCTCTATATTACGCCATGACTAACTGACCTCCTTCTTGAAGGGTTTTTAGGTCCTTCATGACAGAATCCCTCCATCTTTTCTAGGTTTGCTTGAAGGTCTTTTACCTCTCATTTTTGCAACCAGTACTTGTTTAATAGCTTGGCCAAATACCCTCTAATATATGTCCTAGCCATTCAAGTATTTTACTTTTCATATATAAAAGAATATTCGGTTTTCCATAATATGGTTTTTTGTATTTCACTAAATATGCCTTCTTTTATATCGATCCATTTCTCTGTTGTATTGGGACCATTGATTTTTCTTAATATACTTCTCTCAATACAGCGTAACAAATTTAAAACCTGTGAAAGAATATTAATACAAATAAATTAAATAATATTATTATAATAATTCGTAAAATCAAGGTAAGCTTTGCTTATAGAAGGTATCGACTGTACGTTGTAATTGATTTTATAACTGGAATATATGTTTTAAATTTAAATTCAAATATCCAATGTTAATATTAATAACAGATCGCATACCAAAAATGATTCCAAGGAGAAATGGACTGGTAGCTAATATATTTTCTAAGGTTAGGTTAGGTTATTAAATTCTGAGTGGATCAAATGTGTGTGTGCTTTTTTTTGTTTTTTTGAAAACATTTTTAATTGCAAAATTTTAGTTAATTGTTTCAACATACTAAACGTTTTTACAGAGTTCCAAATTTACAAAAAATACAAATAGACATGTATCAACAAAGAAATATGTACTTTTTTAATTTTCTGGTTGGTTTTCTAGGAAGATGTCTTGTGGTGGTGACGTGGTTATATTTGTTAACCAATTTTGTAACGGAAAGCGCCTTCGGTTATACTTGCAATATTGTTAGATTACGATATGGTTTAATAAAATGTATATGAATTTCATCCATTTGGTTTCATCCTAGGTTTTATTTTTTAGATTCAGAGCGGAGCGATAAGTGTATTGATTTTACAATGATATGTGTGATTTTTAGATTCTGAGCGGAGCGATGAATGTATTGATTTTACAATGAAGTGTGTTTTTTTGTGAATATTGTTGGTGCATTGGGGAGGACAAAATTTAAATTTCCCAAATGTTTTCAAAAGCGCCGGGAAAAACAACATACAAATTATGGAAAAACGGGAATTTTTACGTAAAATCGGTTTTCCACAAAATCGATTTTGGTTTTTGGTGTAACTCTAAAACAAATGAATACATTCATTCATGAAATTCTCACTGGTCGTTTATATTTGCATTTTCTATATACGATAACATTTTCAAAATATTTTGATTTGTTTTGAACTGTTTATGAACATTTTTTGTTTCCAATTTTATTAGTATTTTTTTCTTCGAATCTCAATAAAACGTTATTTGTAGGGTAAAACAGCTTGACAATTTAATACAAGACTCCTATTATATTATTCCAATGACATTTGAAAAATATTAAAAATCCTTAGTCACAGTTTTTTTTATAAGCATTTAAAATTAAAAAATTGACAAAATAATTGTGATTTTATTGTTATTCAAAAACGAATAACTGCAGTAGTAGATACATAAAAATTTTATTGAATGTTTATATTTTCATTTTCTATATACGGTAAAATTTTGAAAATAATTTGACTCTTTTTGAGCTGTTTACGGTCATTGTCAGTTTTCAATTTTTTTAGTTTTTTAATTTTTTTTTCTATAAATATCAATACAATTTTATTCGTTGGGTAAAAAGCGTGAATATATAAAAGTTTATATATAAATTACTTTATTCACAATAATATCATCAAATATACTTGGTAATATCATAGGCTGACTGACCGTTTTAGCTCAGAATCGTTTTGCATTATATAATGATATTATACCACCGTGAAGTTGGCACCCTAACTTTGTCGTATCGTCCCCAAACTAGTACCATATTTTTGCAAATTAATTGCAACAATTTGCAACACCAAAAAAAAATTTGCAACATAGTTTTACAACCCCCACAATGAAACATGTTTCGGGGTGCCAAGTTCACGTTAGCACCCCGACTTTGTCCTATCGTCCCCAAACTAGTACCATATTTTTGCAAATTAATTGCAACAATTTTTTTACACCAGGAAAATAAAATTCATTCGGGATGCCAAATTCTTGTTGCACCCCGACTTTTTATATCCTCTACAAGCAAACAAGTTATTAGTAATAGATTTATAAATCTAAAAATATTAATAACATTATTTATTGGTACCTATGTAACTTATTAGCTATTAGTTGTTGGCGTAAATAGGGGGAGAGGGGAGGACTTAATCCCCCAATTCTTAACAAATACTTAGTTCTAAGCATATATAATTTTTAAAAAGTAATATAGGAAGATCGTGGGGTTTTAGTCCTCCGCCAAAATATTGGGCTATTCGCGCCTATGTTACGAAATATAATATATTATACTTAAAATTTTTGTAAGTCAAAAAAAAACACTGGTTCCTGACGTTCCTGTTATATTTTAATAGTTCGATACTTCGTTACGATTATTTTATTGTTAGCCACTAACTCTTACAACTTTTACATTTTTTTATGTTTTGAGTTGTTGAGACGGATAAAAAATAAAAATCATTTCAGAGTGATATTATATAATGAACATTGTATAATGTATATTAGATATTTGATACAATGGTCAATGGTGAATGGGTCACCAAATAAATCATAGATAGGTACACTCGTACACTAACCTATGTTATATGTTGCAGGTATTATAGGTACGCTGTTACGCGAGGAGTATTTCGTATATATTATACCTATTAATCAATTAAATTAATAATTAATTATGTAACAATCAACGATTTAACAATGTTATTTTGAGAATTCCGGAGTATAGGTATACCTACCAATCCTGACCTAATGTTAATAGTTAATACTGCCGAATCCTCTAATTTGATTTTGTAGCATATAATTGTATTAAGTGCATGGGTTTGCTCTATTCACAATAAAATAATTTTCTAATAATTGTAAAATTTTTATTTTGAATAAAAATAATTTTTATTTAGCCTTAGTTATTTAAATAGTTAATAGTGCCTTTTCTTACATGGTATGTATTATGTAACAAATATGAAATAAGTTCAATTTTGGATTTGAACGTGGCTCGTGGGAATTACATAGGAGGTTATCAAATATCTATAGTATTAAACAAAGCAAAATAGGCTAAATATTACGAACTAATAATTACATTAAACGGTCAGGCTATTGTATTAATTGTACATTTATCATTAGCATGTTTATTAAAAATCATATACCTAGATAATAATTTCATAATTCTTGTCAAGTGCCATTAAGTCGTGAACGTATACCTACAAGATATGTTGTTATTTTTTCTTTCTAAAAAGTATTGTTTTGTGGGACTTTGTTCATATTATTATTTATTATGGATTCTAAAATAAAAGCGTTTGCCCCCGACCCAACAAAGTGCAAGCACGAAAACGCATGGCTCCACCCCCGTGCGCATGTTTATGAGCTGCACATTTATGCACAAACAGAAATTAAAGCTGCGAATTTCAGTGGGAGGGGTAATAAAATATATTTGATTTGAATTGAGGAATACATCGAAATTTATTTTTCAAAATGGGGAGGTGGTTAACCCTTCAAGGCGAATCGGTCGCGGCGAAATGTCATAGATAAATATTATCCATAATTTTTAAAAGTATCAGTTAAATATCACACTAAAACAATTTAATGTATATTTTTATATTAAAAAAATAAAATAGGTACCTATTGTATTAAGTATTTTGCAAAAATGTTGTTTCTCTCATACTATATCAATAAAATAAATTCTAGATTATTGTACTTTGTACAGTTACAGTTTAATATTTTTAATTATTAATATATTATTATTATATTATTAGATTATATTTACGTCTACCTTCTATTTACTATTTAGTACGCGGCCCATCGGGAATTTCTCGATTTCCCTATGGCCCAATCCGTCCTTAAGTAATAATATATATCAAATATAATAATGAATTATAATTTATTTATAACCAAATAGACGTAATATAAGAATAAACTATAATAAAACATGGACAAAATTAAAATAGCATTGTTAAAGTAGCATGTTTCATTGTGGGGGTTGAAAAACTATGTTGCAATTTTTTTTTGGTGTTGCAAATTGTTGCAATTAATTTTCAAAAATATGGTACTAGTTTGGGGACGATACGACAAAGTCGGGGTGCCAACTTCACGCACGTCGATATTATATCATTGAATTAAAATTTAACACTATCCATTACAGTGACCCACTTGTAACCTACTATACAGTAGAGCGACATCCACTTACCCACCTTTTTTTTTTTTTTTTTTGCGTGTCCGTGTACACGATAAGTAGTTGAGATAATTATTGAAACATCAACTTCAGTAAGATTTCTGATGGGGAATTGAATCTAGTTTGTGCATTCAGGAGGTCAACTTTTATATTCACAGTAGTTTTCAAAATCACGGGGCAGAACAAAAAAAAAAACTGACAATGTCCGTAAACAGCTCAAAAAGAGTCAAATTATTTTCAAAATTTTATCATGTATAGAAAATGCTAATATAAACATTCAGTGATAATTACAACAAAATAAGATAATCGTTACATCAGAAATCGAGTGAATATCATATGTTGTAAAAATATGAATTTCAAACGCTCATAAAAATTTAATTTGACTTTCTTAAAGACATTTTTTTTGATAAGGGTTGACAAACTTACGAATAACCTTATATTACATTTTCAAATCTTAGATTTAGAAAGAAAAATTATTATGAATTCTCAACTCAAAATAATTTGATAATTTTCGTGATTTTTTCGTATTTTGTCAGTTTTTGAACTTTAAATGCTTATAAAAAAAAGCTGTGACTAAGGATTTTTAATATTTTTCAAATGTCATTGTAAAAATGTAATAGAAACGTTGTATTACTTTTTCAATTATTTTTACTCCACAAATAAAGTTTTATTGACATTCATAGAAGAAAAGATTAATAAAATTGGAAACTGAAAATGTTCCTAAACAGTTCAAAACAAATCAAAATATTTTGAAAACGCTATCATGTATAGAAAATGCAAATATAAACAACCAGTTAAAATTTTATGTTTATACGTAATACGTTAATTTGTTTTAGATTTACTCCAAAAACCAAAATCGATTTTCTTAAAAACCGATTTTCCTTAATTTTTCTGTTGTTTTTCCTGGTGCTTTTGAAAACTATTAGGAATTTCAAAATTTAACTGCTCGAATGCTGCAACTAAATTCACTTTCATATCAAACAAGATATTGTTGCAGAAAATCGAAGCAGTTTTACTGCTCCAAACCGTGATGACAGACACAAAAAAAAAAATTATTTAAAAATTTAAAATTTAAAAAAAAAAAACACTCATCATTGTTCAATCAATATATTCATCGTTCCACTCAGAATCTAAAATTATGGAAAAACGGGAATTTTATACAAAATCAGTTTTTATTAAAATCGATTTTTAGTTTTTGGTGTTGCATAAAAAAAAACTATTGAGCATTTTCTCTTTTGTACTAGAAAATATGCTGTTGAAAAATATTTAAACATTTTTCCTGTCCCTAAAGGTTATATTAGGTTAGACACAAAAAAAATTTTTATTTAATTTTTACAGGGCACATACATTTCATCCGGGCTTGACGTGAAGGAATTAGAAGATCACAACTTTCCTAAAGTGTATTTTTATGGAAAATATAAAGCTTTATTTAAGGTAAAGAATGTAAAGAATAAAATACTTGGCTGCGGAGTATTCGAACTGAACCTTATACGTCCGTGGGAAAAACCAATTTGATTCTATTATACAAAATATTAATGTCTAATAGGTATATTATATTAATTAAAAACTTATTTGATTACATTATATAAAATACTTATATCATAATTCTGTTATTTATTAATTATTGTTTGCACTATACCTATTGACTGAACGCCGTCAGTCATCTTATTGTAATATTATTAGATTTTTCATAATATGTTAATGACCACGACATGTGCGACATCGATAGCAGTCTATATAATATGTATATAGTCTGTCTATACGATAAGTGCACGTACCTACGCCCTCGATCTCGCAGTTTTTTTCTATTTTTGTAATTGTTACTGTTATCATTATTGTTATTATTGTGTCTTTTGCATACTTATATTATATACTTTTATATAATTTATGACGTTAAAATATGTAACAATAACTATTCTTATCTGTAGTTTTAGGCCGTCACTCATGCATATTGATTTTTATCAAAAAATGTACAAAGGCATCTACTCAAAATATTTCAATCATAAATCAATATAAAAAGTAAGTACTATTTGTTTTAATGAACTCTCAATACGCTCTAGTATTGTGTTACATAATAGTATTGTATTAAAAATAATTATGACATAAATAATTATATCAATAACATTTTTCTAAAAATTAGATTAACAAATTTTCAGTTTTGAATTTTTTCATAAAAAATTAATACAATTTCAAGTGTTAAAAAAAGGTGGGCAAGTGGGTGTCGCTCTGCTGTACAGAAGTTTACAAATGGGTCACTGTAATGGATAGTGTTAAATTTGAATTAAATTCTACACCACGTACATATTTTACCTATACATAATATAATTCAATTTTACATATTATATAAAATAGCTTCATTAGCCTAAATGACAAAATATAATACCTATACAATACAGAAAATCAGTACGTGTTTGACATCCGACTGTGAAACACATGTGTCGCCAGTGCGTTTTATCAGCTCCCGATAAGCATTTAGTAGTTTCCCAACAATACGCCAATACAGGTAATATGGACATTATTAATTAATACCGTAGGACCTGTAATGCACTCTAAAAAGCAAACAGGCAAAACGCCTGACACCTCAACTTCTTCCAGAAAAACCATCACTAACCCTTCACCTAACACTATGAACAATCGAAGTCAGACCAATACTTCATTACAAAAACCTCAAATCCCTACGCCAATTAAATCACCTAAAATAAACTCACATTGCAAAATATTTACTTCGAGTCAAACGGTCGCTAATGACAAAGATAACACCCGTCTCGCTGCCAGCCATAAAACGTCCACCTCCTCTCCCCCTTCGCAACACCTAAGCAACAACACAATTGCCGCCGCCGCCGTACCCGTTACTGCAATAACCGACTCCTTCTCTACCTGTTCCAATGCTATATCCACTACGTCTATAAACAACCAAGACGGACAATATATGAGTAATAACACGCACCAAAACCAAACAATCATTACGCTATCAAATACCACTTACAGAAATTTCGCTTCAATAACTGCTAATTGTATTACACCTAAAAGAGACCAAGCACTAGTATTCAATTCCATCGACGGGGTTCCTCAAAAAGATTATGTTTTAGCCATAGGATAAATTGTATCTCCAAAAAACATAATATTCGTATCAAGAATATCCAATAATTGTTTTTGCATATTCTTATCAAACAAAAGTACACTAGACGCATTAATGGAAAAAACTAAATCAATTACAATAAATAATCAAGAAATACAACTTCGTAGATTAATTAACCCAGCAAAGAATAATTATCTCTAATGTTTGTCCTTCTATATCAAACCAAGAAATACTTAATGTGCTTAGAGACATTAATATCACTCCCACATCTCAAATTAACTATTTAAAATCCGGGTTAAATATCGAAGGATATGAACACATACTCAGCTTTAGAAGACAAATGTACATAAATCACGAAGATATACCTAAACTCCCTGGATCACTGATAATTAATTCGAATGGTTCCCTATTTCGAATATTCCTTACGGATGATTCAATAACCTGCTATACATGTAAATCTACTGGGCATACATCCAACACATGTAAAAAAGATTTTTTAAACGATCTAAACTCCTTACCTCCGGACAATCCCAACTACATACTTACACATGAAAACCCTCAAAAAGAAGTCACTATTAGTACAGAGAACACTAAATCATCTCAACACTTTGTAATACACGATACGACGGATAAAGAAGATACACATCACCCATCACTTCCAACAAATGTATCTCCCCTTAACATCATGGACTGGAATGTAGAAAACCAAGATGAAACCCCTTCAGCACCCCCAACACACGATAAAACTGAACAAACCCTTATAGAACCATCGTCCTACAGTCTGTCAAAAAGACCTTTATCTGACACGAACACGACAAAATCTCCTAACTCACTAACAACTTCTGACGATAAAATGCCTATCCCTCAACCTGACAAAAAAAACCAAAAATTAAATCGAGATCTAACTCGATCACATCCTTGGAGGATAACAAAATAGATTCCATGCTTAAGCCAACTGTCGCCTTTTTCGCCAACACCGAGAACACTTCAATTACAATGGAACAATTAAAATTTTTTTTGGAAAACATTGGTAATAACAAAATAAACATTCACACATTATGTGAAGAGATTAACTCAAACGTTTCCAGCATGTTTGAATTACTGGAAAATATACGCCCCTTAATCACCGAGCGTCCAATGAAAACCAAACTATCAAAAACATCAAATCTACTTTTCAAATTCCTTCCTATACCATAAACCCTCACAAATTAATTGTAAATAAATCTGTCACAAACATTATCACTTCTAATATAATGAACGTACATAATATAAATATAATTCAATGGAACCTTAACGGATTCTGGAAAAAGCGCAGTGAACTTGAACTTATTATACGGGATTTTATGCCCAAAATATTGCGCCTCCAAGAAACAAACTTCAAAGGAAATCAAACTCCTCACTTCAAAAATTTTCATTGTTATAAAAATAGGCATGACTGTCGTCGTGCTTCTGGTGGGGTAGCTATACTCATTGAAATTTCTATTCCTAGTGAAGAAGTCCCTATAGTAACAAATTTGGAAGCAGTAGCTGCCTCATTATTAACACATAATACAATTACCATATGCAATATTTATATACCCAATCACGCAAATTTAATCCTCGAAGAAATAGACAATATTGTAATAACTTAAAAATGAAAAAGTAAATATAAATATAATTACGACGCCTGTCGATAATTATATTTTAATCAGAAAAGAAATATAATATAAGTACGACTCCTGTCGATACTTATATTAAAATCAGAATGTTAATATATATTAAATATAAGCTATTACCTTCCTCCAGGTGTTCGGAAGGCTCTCGAGATCGTGTATTCGAGAATTATATCAAATACACCGTACAATATAATTTTATGTAAAAAAGCATGTAAAACTTTATAACTGCAATTAATATAAAATATTATATTAAATGCCTTACCTGATTCGTAGTTGTATCTGTATAATACTGTAAGAGTTTTAGGTTTTTAAATGAAATAAGGTAAAACTTCAAATACACAAAATTGAATTAAAGAACGCACTGATTATTGCTCGCATAAGGAGTCCAGTGGTCGCTCGTCGAAATCGGTTTCTGGTACTTGAGAGGTTGTTACTCTGGTGGTTGGTGCTCATGCACTTGTGATAGGTGCTCATGCACTCGTGATAGGTGCTCATGCACTGATGATGGGTGCTCATGCACTTGTTTAAGGGACGACACGGATATGCCGACCAGAGAGAAGTAGGCGGTATTTATCAAAGGCTTTTTACACTTCCCCGAACTAAATTTCTCTTCGGCGGCAAGGGCCTTTTTACCGTACATTTCCTCTAGCGGCATATAAGAGTTCCGCACGTCCTGCGCCCCGCTGGGCGCCGGTGCGTGCCGATCTCTTAATCCGTGATCGCATAATGGATATTGTACTTATTTGTCGATGACAACGGTTTTATTAGGGATGTTCGATTTCTACAAGCGACAGTCTGGACGTTATTTTATTACTCAATAAAATGTTATTTAATTTATAATAATGGTATGTGAGCATATCATTACAATATTATTAAGCAACTTCCTACCCCATTTATTTTAACTGGCGACTTTAATTGCCACAGCGAGCTTTGGGGCTCGGAAAAAACGGACGACAGAGGAAAAATCATAGAAAAAATATTAGATGACGACAATGGAGATCCTACCAGATTCAACCCAGCAAATGGTCTTTTCTCATCTATTGATCTAACATTCTCTAACCCATCGTTAGCTCAGCAACTCGATTGGCAAGTGCTTCCTCACTTATACAGCAGCGAACACATCCCCATACTAATTAAGATTTTTGACCCTATTAAAAAAACGATAAACCGTGAAAACGATTCAGTCAACTTGTGGAACCTAAAAAATCCCAACTGGCCCTTATTTTCATCTTTAATTGAAGAGGATACAAACATGCTGGATTTTAATAATGATAATGCTACACAAATGGTTACTCTGATAACAGACATTATAATCTCAGCCGCCAAAAAATCAATCGGGGAATATACATTAAACCTCCAAAAACACCGTGTCCCATGGTGGAATAAAGATATAAGTGAATTGATAAACAAAAAAAAGAAAGCCTTAAAAAAATTTCAGACAACCAAAGACCCTTCAGATTTTATAACTCTCAAAAAGCTAAGAGCTCAAACCAGGTTTCTAGTTAACAAACATAAAAGACTCTTATGGAAATCGTTTGTCTCCGAAATAAATACACATTCTGACCCTAAAAAAACGTGGAACAAAATACATTCCTTAAAAGGCATCAGCAGAGATAAAAAAATATACCTAGTAGAAAATAACAATCTTATCACAGACGCCCAAGCCGTCGCAGATAAATTAGCCAATTCCTTTTTTGACAATAGTAACGATGAAAATTATGACTTAGATTTCCTCAGAAAAAATAAAGAAGAACAAAATAGTCCAGACACAACGTACATATGTCAGAACAATAATAGCGATCAAACACTCATCAACTCAGCAATAACGACCTCTGAATTCGAAATAGCACTTCAGAAATGTAACAGTAAAAGTCCTGGACCCGATGGTATACCCTTCTCCTTTATTCATAACTTACCTAAGAATGCAAAAACATACCTACTTCAAATATTTAATTTAATATGGAGCTTCGGCATCATTCCCTCTAATTGGAAGCACAGCTGCATTATACCCATCCCTAAAGAAGGAAAAGATAAATTTAGTACATCTGGATACCACCCTATTTCACTTCTTAACACAATGTCTAAACTTATGGAAAAAAAAATTACTTAAGCCCAAACCAAAACGGTTTCAGGCATCATCGCGGTACACACCTCTCATTAATGAAAATCCAATCTGAGATTGAAAATACCTTTCAGAATAATCAAACTTTGGGCATATGATACTGCTTGGCGACCACACATTATCACGTACCTCAAAGAAATATTATCTATGGGAAACATGTTTAATTTTATAAAAAATTTCCTGTCTGATAGAACATTTCATGTCAAAGTCAATCAGCGATTATCATCAAACTATTACCAACAAAATGGTGTGCCACAGGGGTCAACATTATCCGTCACACTTTTTCTCATTTCTTTAAACAATATAACTAAATCAATAACCAACCCCGTTAAATGCACATTATATGCCGACGATTTTAATATCTTGTGCAGAAGCTCAGAACTTTGTACCGTTCAGTCAAATTTACAAAGAACACTTTATAACCTCCACGAATGGTCTCTCACAACTGGATTCCAATTTTCGGCAAGCAAATCTCAATGCATAGTATTCACAAGAAAAAGGAAACAAAACAAATTAAAACTTAATATGAATAATAATCTAATTTCCAATAATAACACAGCTAAAGTACTCGGAATTACATTTGACTCGAAAAATAACTGGATCCCTCATATAAAAAATTTAAAAAAAGCCTGCTCATCAAGAATAAACATATCGAAAATGTTAGCCCACACAAGCTGGGGAGCATCGTTTTCGACTCTATCTATTATACATAAATCCCTTATATTATCTAAACTCGAATACAATACTCTCCTCATTATCAATACTAATAAAAATGTCCTAAAAATGTTAGACACGATCAATAACGCCGGAGCAAGACTTGCAACTGGAGCGTTTCGGTCCAGTCCTATTGATAGTCTACTCAACATAGCCAACATAATGCTTCTCGATATAAAACGTCAAGAAATTGCAATGATTCTCGCTACCAAACTTGCCAGAGACAGAATGATATCTTCCCTTAACTCTTACCCTTCCTTACTAACAATCGTTGAAAAAAATAATATCAATCTAAAAAATTATTTAACATTTCAACTCCCTGTCATCCCTCCTTGGACATCATTTCCGAATATTATTGACACCAGTCCTGCTGAACTTCCTAAAAACTCAACCAGCTCACAGGTATACATCCAAAACTTTAAGAGCACATGTCAATATCGAAATATTCCAACTATACTGAAATCTACACTGACGCCTCAAAATCGGAAAACAATGTGGGAATCGCCAATATACACAAAGATGAGGTAATAACATATAAACTTCCAACAGAATGCTCCATATACTCAGCTGAAGCAATTGCCATTCTAAAAACTTTTGAGTACGCACTTGGAAAACAAAATCAAAATTTTATTATTTTAAGTGATTCCTAAAGTGCAATTTCTAGCATAGTAAACACACATAAGCCTAATGACATTGCAAAGAAAATCCACCTCCTCATTTCCTCCTATCTCTCCAAAGGGAACGCGGTCAAAATAATGTGGATACCTGGCCATTCTTCAATTGAAGGCAATGAAAAATCAGATATACAAGCCAAGCATACAGCCTCTTCAACTTCCCTAGATATCACTCCTCTCACTACTTCTCAAGATACCATAAGAACAATAAAACATATATCAATACAAGCTTGGCAAAGTACAGTGGCAAAACAAAAAACTAAACTAAATGAAATTAAACCAACTATTCTCCACTGGCCTAACAATCATCGCGACAGGAAAAAGGAGACCATCATCAACAGGCTAAGAATAGGTCACACCAGAATAACCCATGGCTACCTAATGTCCCGAGATGAGCCTCCCTCGTGTACGACATGTGGGGTCGCACTAACAATAAAACACATTCTCACAGAATGTTTCGCATACCTCGACGCAAGGAACCACAATCATTTATCCAGCGATTTATACGATATACTTGGACCAGTCTTGCCATCACCTGACATATTCATGTTCCTCCAGGAGACAGGATTGGACAAACTTATTTAACCATCTGAATACACAACCTTATAATTATGCTCATATAACATAGTCTACACATTTGTTGTTATTAAACCTTTATGTTTATATGTTTATTGAAAATCTATTTGTAAAAAAAAAAAATGTATATTATCCCAATGGCCAAGTGGTCGAGGGTTATTTCTTTAATAAAAAAAAAAAAAAATACAGAAAATATTATCAGATATTAATACCTATCTATCTTATTATCTATCGTCGGCTTCCTGCCAAAACTCGATAACGGCAAAATAGTAATTGTTCAGTAAACGACTTCGAAGTTTTTAAAAAAGTAAACTTTTGGTCTCAACCCCAAAAAATCTTTAATTTTTAAGATATTTACTTAGTTTTTTTTTTAATAAAATCTGCTTGTATTATTGCTTTAAAATATATTGAATTTTTTTCGAAATATTTAATATTACACTGTTTTTTTTATTGGTAAAGTATTGTATTTCAATATTTTAACCGTTAATGAGTTTTAATGAATATGAAAATGATTTTTACTATTTGTTTTGGCTGCAAGAAATCTATATTGGTTAAGTATTAAATATTTTGCTTATTGAACATAGTCAGATTATCATCATTAAATTGTACTTATGTCAATTATCAATGTATTTGCTTAAGTGTGAATTTTTTTATTATTAACATCATTATTGTTGTTTTTATCAAGATAATTAAAAATAAAATAAATTATTAATAGATATTTCTTATCTTAAAATTATTGTCATAATAACATAACTCATAAACTAGAAAAAATACAAAATTATATAAAAAGAAAATAACAAATACTTTTATGCAGTGATGTATTGGTAATTTTTTTCTAGGGTAACGCTTAGCACATAAGTTCAAAAAAAAAATTTCCAACCAAACCTAAAATCAACTTATGGTAGGTCGTGGGGTATACCACCTCGCCTTTATATGTCAATTTACTTATCCCCCCCAGAAAAATGATTTTAGACATATTTACGCCATGCATCAGGATCAGATAGAGTTAGAAGTTTAGAACAGTGCTTGGAAAGTTCCTTTTAAAAAGGAACTAGTTCACGTTTATGCTCTTCTTGTTAAAAAGGAACTAAATCCTTTACCGTTCCTGCCTTGAAGTTCCTTTCCTCGTTCCTTTTTAATATGACATAAAATAAAATTTTTTGATATTGATATGATGGTTATTAGTCGATTATCATTAAAAAAAATTTGATAATTTTCTATCGTTGAAAATGAAGATAAAAATATTTTTTTGAAAGCAATTAATATTTTATTTTACTTAAGTTTTTGATTAATTTTGAAGGTATACGTGGGTATACGCGCGTAAAATTGCTTATCTCTAGTATAATTTTACAGGGTATACGCTAAATCAGTAAACTGGTGATAGGGTATACGTCGTATATCCGCGTATACCCTCCAAAACACCACTGTATTTTATGTAAGTGATTTACAACTTTAAAGAAATTGCAACTTATGTATAAAATAATTATAAAATAATTTCCAAGACCTTTTAATAACTTTAATGTACGACTTTTAAACATAATGACATCAATACTCAAAAGTGAAAATAATTATTAATATTTTGTAATATAAAATAATAATAATATTACTCTAACAAAAGTAACAAATTCAAGTGCAAACCAGGAAGTACAATCTTTTATTTATGGTGCAAACCAAACTGAATTCTGATATAATATTATTATTATTCATGTTATTATTAGTTTATCACAATTATATTGGGGGGTTTAACTTAAAGTCTATGGATTTAACAGTTCTATACCAGTATACCACACTACCACAGTCATTCTGTGATTTTAGATTTTTATTTTTAGTGAATTTTGGCTCTCAATATTTCATTGATCTTGTTTATACTAAAACTCACTAAACCATTAATGACTTTTAACTCTTTATATTTATGTCCTTCACCGTTAGTGAAAATAAGAAACTGTAAGTTTGTGACAAGTTAGAGTAGGAATTTCACTTAAGACGCCTCTTTCAAATAGTTAGAAAATAATGTTTAACACTAGATAGCGCCATTATCTCAAAATAGTGAAATATGCCGTTACCGAGTTTTGGCAGGAAGCCGACGCTATAGTCAATGTGAACTCTATGTAATAAACATAAAAAAATCGATTTTCGTGATTCGATACAAAATTCATGTGTATAGGTCACTATATGTCTATAGCTAACGTAGCTTACACTAAGCGACCTAATGGATAGAAATACAAAGCTACAAAACCTCCCCGAGTCTCCAGGAATCTATTGATATTGTAAACTGTTAGTAGTTTATAATTCTATTGAGAACGAACAATCAAATAAACGTTTATTTTTTAGGTATTAGACAGTTTTTAGTTTTTATTATTTATGCAATTATTTTATTTGAGGATATTGAAGCAATTGTAACTTATGTACCATTCATTCAAAATTTGAAAATTAACAATTTCCGGGCCAACATTATTATAGTTTTTCTATTAAATATAATTATATAAATATTTCCGGCAATATTAAGCGGTTACAGATCGACCCTTTCTGTCCCTCATAATGTATTAACTCGTGGCTGTTTATTGTTATTACTGTTATAATAACTTATAGTCCATCATTGTTGCAATTAAGTATAAAAGACAAAATGATAATAAAAATATTCGTACTAATTGGATTTTTTTCATTGTTTGAATCGAAAAACCATTTTATGCCGAACATGCCTATGGTAAGTTAATAGTTGATTGATTAATTTAACAAATTACTTATTTTATATTATAGTAATGGTCTATGATTTGGAAACATTTTAATTTTCACTTGTATTGTAAATGTTTGTTGACTATTTTAACAAAAGCAATGTATTATAAGGTATTTATTTGTAGCTGGATATAAACGTTGTGTTTTGGGGTTCAACTGGTGGTTGGAAACCTAATTCTATAATTTACGTAACATAAGAGGAATGTAGGTAGTGGTATGCAAAAAGTCGGAGGAAATGCACGGTTTTCATTTTTTAAATGTTTCAACATTCCAATTGATAGCTGTCCACTACCAGTGGTAATGTATAAAAGCATTTAAAACAATTATATAATTGTTTAGAATAACCATATTTCATATTGTTTATTATTTGATGATCGGAAAATGGTTGAATTAATATTCAAAATTTGAACTATTGATACCAAGACCATGTCATTAATCTTCTAAATATAATAGTAAATATCTCTCTTTAAAACGATTAGTTAAAAAGAATAACTATGTAACACTTCATAATCAAATTATTATGTATTTGTAACAATTCAACCCTACATTTGTTCGCGCCAAGCTATATATTGTCCCACTTGTAACCTAATGTACAGCAAAGCGACATCCATTTAACCGCTTTTTTATATGTATTTATTTTTATTATACAACATAGATAATAACCGCTTTAAACGTACTTATTATAAATTATCGATTTTTAAATATTTAATTATTACACTATAGCATTTATTATGTTTTTAATTATTATTACTTTTATTTTTTATATGTATTTACTTTTATTATTATAAATAAAGGCCTGTTGAATATAATTTAATATTGTATTACGTATCATCATATTGTGCAATAACAACATCATTGTTGGTATTAATAATGTGCAAAATCACGCCATATCATGTGATATAATTATTAGCAAATCGGATATTGTTAAACAGTGGCGTGAGACTTAGGTCAATAGGTCACTTGTATATAAGGCCGACTTTTAGCATACTGTCGCGACTACATTTTAATATTACTTATGTGTACGTCATGCGTTTAGTAAATGTTACTTATTACTAAAAGCAGTGTAGTAATTTTTGTCCAGATCGATCTACAAACATAATCCTAAACTCAACAGGTTATGGGCCCAGACAGACACATTATCTGGATAAACTTGGACTTCAAAGGAACTACTCTATATACAAGTAATTTTTGTTATTCTTCAAAGTTTTATAAGCAGGAAAAGTCAAGATGGACGATACAGTGAAAATAACAAAATTATCTAATGTGGAAAATTGGCCGTTATGGAAATTTCAAATGAAGGTAATTTTTAACTCATTTGAATTAACGTCAATAATAACAGGAGAGTGGAAAAAGCCTAGTTCTAAAATAACTAAGATAGAAAAAGAAACTGATGAAGAAACAAGAGCTAGATGGCAAAGGTTAACTGTTGACTGGAGTAGAGCTGAAGGAAAGTGTCAAAAACTAATTGTAACTTCAGTGGACAATGGTCCATTACAGAATTTGATTAATTGCGAAAATGCGCGTGATATGTGGGAAAAACTTCTTGCTATTTATGAACAAAAATCCGAAGCAAGTATACATTTGCTTCAACAGAAATTTTTCAGTTATTCAATGGAGGTGACTGACGATATGTCGACTCATATTTCCAAAGTAGCAAATTTGGGAATGAAACTGAAGCAATCAGGGGAACCAGTAACGGACAATATGGTCATGACAAAAATATTAATGACTTTACCTGATGTATATAATCATTTTTACAGTGCTTGGGACTCTATCCCAGCAGGTGATAAAACAATTAATAATTTAACAAGTAGATTATTAATTGAAGAATCAAGGGTACAACAAAGAAACTTGACAGTGATGGAAAATCAAAAATCAATAGCGCTAACGGCAAATAATCCAAAGAGGGATTGGAAATCTGGAAATAAAAATTAAGCTACCAGAAAACCAGGTAATTGTTATTTTTGTAAATTACCAGGGCATTGGAAAAGTCAATGCAGAAAATACTTGAGGAATCAAGAAAATAAGAAAACACACGGAGAAACAAGTAAAAGTAATGATGGCAGTGCATTTATTACTGGAACTATCAGTACAAACGATATTGAGGAAAGTTGGTTACTTGACTCAGGAGCATCCGATCATATGTGTGGTAAAATAAATTGGTTTTATAACTACGTATTATTTAACGAACCAATTCAAGTAAGAATAGGCGACGGTTCAATTTTGTTAGCAAAAGGTAAAGGTAATATAAAAATATTATCATTTGCCAACAATAACTGGAATAATAATTATTTATTAGACGTACTGTATGTGCCGGAATTAAAATACAATTTATTCTCGTGTTGTACAGCGTTAGATAAAGGTTCAACACTTTTATCAGATAAAAATAAGTGTGCTTTCTCAAGAAACGGACAAATAGTCTGTACAGGTGAGCGACAAGGAAAACTATTTAAATTAGAGTCAAAGTCATTACGCTCGATAAAGAAGAACCACAGGCAAATATTATTATCAAGGGCACATTACAATTATGGCATGAAAGGTTGAGTCACCAAAATATAAAGTATGTTAATAATATATTAGAAAAACATAATATAAAAGTGTCAGATAACAAAAATCCTTTTTTCTGTGATGCGTGCATAATTGGTAAACAACACAAACAAACGTTTAAGTCTAGTACTACGTACACCACAGCTGTAGGGGAAATAATACATGCACACTTATGTGGACCGATGCAAACCAATTCTATTGGGGGTTCAAAATATTTTTTGTTAATTAAAGACGATTATTCACATTACAGAATAGTACATTTTATAAAACATAAAAGTGAAGTGAAAGATTTAATTGAAAATGTGATACATAAAATAAAAACTGATACTGGCTTTAAGGTCAAAGTAATGCGAACAGATAATGGCATAGAATTCGTTAATAAAGAAATAACTAGTATTTTACAGAAATATGGGATAAGTCATCAAACAACAGTTGCACATACACCGGAACAAAACGGGAATATTGAACGAGATAACCGGACGATAGTAGAAGCCGCAAGGACTATATTACATACGAAAAATTTAAATAAAACACTTTGGGCCGAAAGTGTTAATACGGCTGTCTATACAATTAACCGAACAGGTACAAGTTCAATTAAAAACAAAACCCCGTTTGAAATCTATTTTAGAGAAGAACCGGAAATAAAACATTTAAGAGTTTTTGGTACAAATGTCTTTACACATATACCAAAACAAAAACGACAAAAATGGGACCCTAAAAGCGAAAAGGGAATATTTGTCGGGTATGTAGAAAATGTAAAAGGATATAGAATATGGCACCCGGAAACAAACAAAATTAGCGTAAGTAGAGAAGTTATTTTTAAAAAAGAAATAATTGATAACGAGGTTTCAATAAATGAAAATGAACGTGAAGAAATACAACACAGTATAAGTGAAATTACTAATGAAACTAATCTAGACAATAAAGAGGAGTTGGTAAGCACATATAATCTAAGAAACCGTGAACATATAAATAAACCAAGTAGATATGCATGTACAGCGTTTATAACTGAACCAATTAATTATAATGATGCAATTACTTGTGAACAATCAGATAAATAGAAACAGGCCATGAATGAAGAATTGAACTCGTTACATCAAAACAACACATGGATTTTGGTATCAAAACCAGTCGGGGTCAATGTGTTAAATAATTCTTGGGTGTTTAAAATTAAACATAATGATCGATTCAAGGCTCGTTTAGTTGTTAATGGATCAAGACAAAAATACGGTATTGATTACACGGAAACATTTTCGCCAGTTGTACGGTATGAATCAATCAGGAAAATTTTAGCCATCGCAGCAGCTGAAAATTATGAGCTGAAGCAGTTTGACATAAAAACGGCATTTTTGTATGGTAAATTAGAAGAAGATATTTACATGAGCCAACCAATTGGATTTGGAGATTCAACAGAACGGGTATGCAAACTAAACAGAAGTTTGTATGGACTAAAACAATCGCCAAGGTGTTGGAATTCCAGGTTTAAGCAATTTCTGTTAGAATTTAATCTAGAACAGAGTACTTCGGACTCGTGTATTTATTTTAATCATAATAATAATGAAACATTAATTTTAGCTATTTTTGTTGACGATGGACTGATAGCGTCTAGTAGCATAATAAAAACAAATATGTTATTACAAGGTCTTGAACAACAATTTGAGATAACACAAGGTAATCTAGATTATTTTCTAGGTATGGAAATAATTAGTTATACAGACGGATCGATACATTTACACCAATTAAATTATGCCAATAAACTTATTAGCAAATTTAATTTATTAGATGCGAAGGAGTTATCTATACCGATTGATAGGTCACATGGTGTAGAACATAATCTTACAACGAGTGGTAATCACTTTCCATACAGGCAAACTGTGGGAAATTTATTATTTCTATCACAAGTCACGAGACCAGATATAGCATTCGCTGTAAACTATGTCAGTAGGTTTTTAAATAATCCAACGTCGGTACATTGGACTATGGTTAAACGTATAATTCGATACGTAAAAGGAACAACAAACTTTGGTCTATATTATAAATCTAACGTAAATCTGTGTTTAAGTGTGTATTCAGATTCTGATTATGCAGAGGACTTAGAGACAAGACGGTCAACTTCAGGTCGTCTGTTCATGATAGGGCTATCTACGGTGTCATGGCAAGCCCAGCGGCAATCAATAGTAACACTCAACTCCACAGAAGCTGAATATATCGTGGCATGTGAAGCAGTCAAAGGTTTGGTTTGGATCAACAGATTAGTCAAGGAAATCAGCAATGATATATATATACAGTACGATCAACCAACATTATACGTGGACAACCAAAGTGCAATTCGACTATAGTACGCGAGACGAAAAGTGAGCCGCGATCGTCGCGCGCCAAGCGGTCATTTTTTCTGGTTTCAGGGGTTCTACGTTTATGTGCAGTGGAAACAGCTGGCGCGCATTTTAAAAACGGCAGGTGGTAATTTATTGTACAATTCTTTGTATTTTGGAGACCAATTTATTTTCCTTTAGCAGTAGGCGCCAGTAGCTGCTGTTGCATACCACAATATTTTGTTAACGTTTGGTTAATCATTCGACATTCGAGATACGAGTTTACACGTGTTTTTATTCGCTTATTATCTACGTTTGTAATCATATTTCCCGCGTTCTTATGTGGTTGGTTTTTAAAGTGCGCGCTTTTAAAGTTTGAATGTTTGTAGTATTTTAATTATTTCTTTATTATTATTTTCTATTATTAATTAATAATTACTCGTATACAAAAATAGTTTTAAAATGGCATATCAAGACACACATTCTCAAACGAAGAAAGTTATTTTTCATGTTTATAATTATTTCAAAACATTGGCTGGTGACAAAGGTAAGCCAGAAATTAGTAATTTTTTTCGTCAAACTCGTAAAATGACTGCTGAAGCGTGTGGCGTAAGTCTTGCTTGTGTTAAACGAGTTTATGCTGAAGGGAAAAAATTATCTGTGGGTGAAAATCAACTAGCTGCCGAACCTTCTTCATTTAAGTCTCCAAGGAAAACTTATAAACGTGCCAAACCTATGACCAACTTAGACGATTTTGACAATGAAGTTGTCAGAAGAACAGTTCATAGTTTTTATGATAATGGTCAGTATCCAACTAGTGCAAAAATATTGGGAGCGTTGCATGAAAAAATTAATTATTCGGGTTCACAATGGTCCGTGCGACATATTTTGCGTAGTTTGAATTTCAAATACAAAAAATGTAATGATGGGCGTAAATTTCTAATGGAAAGAAATGATATTGTTTGTTCTCGGGTTAAGTTTTTGAGAAAAATGAACGAGTTCAGACGTAATAACGATACAAGGTTAATAGTTTACTTAGACGAAACATGGGTAAACCAAAATCATACGCGAGGACACATATGGCAAAACTCCGACAACACCGAAGGATTAAAAGTACCTATTGGAAAGGGCGGGCGGCTTATTGTGTGTCATGCTGGGTCCCATTCATTTGGTTTTGTCAAAAATTCAAAACTGGTTTTTCGTTGCAAGTCAGGATCGCAGGCTGACTATCATTCTCAAATGAACGCCACCGTTTTTCAAAAATGGTTTATAGATATATTGGGCAATTCAGAAGAACCTTGTATAATTGTAATCGACAATGCCACATACCATTCTACCTTAACAGAAGAATATCCTAAGGCAAATACTCGAAAGGCAGATGTACAAAAATGGTTACAAGACAAATCTGTAGACTTTTCTCCAGTAGAGACATTAAGCGAACTACGGGAAAAAGTCAAATTGACGATGCCAAAAGAAAAAAAATATAAATTGGACGAAATTGCACTCCAAATGGGCCATGAAGTGGTAAAACTTCCTCCTTACCACTGTCAATATAACCCAATCAAATTAATCTGGGCGCAAGTTAAGGGTAAAGTCGCGGAAAAAAATAACACCTTCAAAATGGCAGATATAGAAGTGTTAGTAAATAGTGCTTTAGATATGCAGTCACAACAGAAGATTGGGCAAAATGTGGCGACCACTGCGATAAAATTCAAGAAGACGATTTGGTGAAAGAAGGATTAAGAGATGAAATTTTGGAGCCTATTTTAATGACAATTAATCCCGACGACAGTTCTACTGACGAAGACGATGATGGAGACGATATGATTAATTAAAAAAATGTATTATATGTATTACTTGTGTTATTTATATTTTACGTATTACTTGTGTAATTTGTATTTTATTATTTTTTTTATTATAATTTATTAAAAAAATCTACATTACGTCGTTTGAAATTACTTTATAGGCGGGAAAACAGTAGGAATAGGCGGAGTAACCGTGACGTAAAACAGCCGCTTGGCGCGCGACGATCGCGGCTCACTTTTCGCCTCGCGTACTATAGTGAAAAATCCAGAGTTTCACAAAAGGACTAAACACATCGATGTCAGATACCACTTCATCAGGGAAAAGTTTGAAGAAAACTTATTTCGACTACAGTACATTGTGACGGAAGAACAATATGCAGACATATTCACTAAACCACTTCCAAAGGATAGATTTGAAAAATTAAAGGAAAAATTATCATTGTTTAAATTACATTAATTGTTTATTGTATAAAATATTAATTACGGGGGTGTGTTGAATATAATTTAATATTGTATTACGTATCATCATATTGTGCAATAACAATATGATTGTTGGTATTAATAGTGTGCAAAATCACGCCATATCATGTGATATAATTATTAGCGAATCGGATATTGTTAAACAGTGGCGTGAGACTTAGGTCAATAGGTCACTTGTATATAAGGCCGACTTTTTAGCATACTGTCGGACTACATTTTAATATTACTTATGTGTACGTCATGCGTTTAGTAAATGTTACTTCTTACTAAAAGCAGTGTAGTCATTTTTGTCCAGATCGATCTACAAACATAATCCTAAACTCAACAAGGCCACCATGGAATAATGTTTAAATTAGCTCCAAATTTCTATTTTTGTTGAGTACTGACCCGCAGGATAGATTTTTAGTTTGTTTGTAGGCAAGTAGTAAGTACATGACTAAAGTAAAAAATGATGCCTTGTCGTAAGATTAGTTTCATAGATTTTCCTTCTCATTTTTGTAGGATTAGAACTGTCTGTTATAAGCATTATTAAAAATGTTTTTAGTTTTTGTTTATTTTATCTGTCATAATATTTTATAAATTTTAATCTTATTGCCTGCTGTTTGTCGTTATCCATAGTAGTTTATTGCCATGAAACTTTTTCTAGATTGGAACAGTGGCGTGGTGAACGATGTTTACCTAATGCAATTTCTTAGATCTAGAAATTTATTATATATTTTTTTTAAATTAAAATTTGCATGGACGAATGTATACAGGGTGATTCATTAAGCGTAAAACACTCACTATCTCAAAAAGAATTAATGTTTTTGAAAATATTTTTTTTACATAGTTTCAAGATGTTAAAAACAACGTTTTTATTAAAAAAATATATTTTTTTATATTTTTTATCCTTATAATTTTTTAAAGATTTTTACTTTTTTGATCTACAGCATAGAGTTTTAATTTCACTTTCCAAAGCAGAATATTTTTCTAAGTATTTTGATACATAAAAATCGAATTTAGGACGAGTAGTTTATGAGTTATAAATATTTAAAGTTTTGACAAGCGGAGTAGTGGATAAACATTTTGCGGGGTAACCCCATACCACTCCACTCCGCCCATCTAAACTTTAAATGCTTATAACTAGGGCTGGGATTTTGATGCACTTTGCATAGTTATCCAACGCTTACTGTGCAATGCTTGTCTTGTCACAAATTTGTTTTATGTACATTTGAATGAGAATAAGAAAGTTTATTTTGCATTTTTTAGTTTTTAGGTCATTTTCTTAATTTTTTAGGGCATTTTATAGTTTTTGGAGCATTTTTTAAGTTTTTGGTATGAAAGTGTATGAATTTTAAATTTTATTTTAAGATTTTTACACCAACATGGTTTTTAAATAAATATAGCAGATTATAAGTAGGTACTCGTAATTCGTATTATATTATCGCCATTATCGGACAAGATTTGAGTAACCTCTACCCGCATTTCCTGTTAAATAATCTTAAATCGGATTATCTTACAGCGAATGATTTAGCCTTCTTCAAATAATCGTCAATCACTTCAGTAGAATTTGAAAGGAGTTTTTCCATCTACAAAAACTTACTGGCAGACAACAGAAGATCATTTTTATTTGAAAATCTGAAACAAGCTCTCGTGGTTCAGTGTAACAGTTCAGAATGTACAAGTAAATAAATATACGATCTAAACGTATTAAATAATTTATAAAAATATTTTTTTTCAGATTGAACGAAGTCCACGTCTATGAGATTAAGTCTATCTAGCTTTGTGTACAACTTTTTTTTAGATTTATACTAAAACTATGTATTTACAGTTTACACTTGTAATAGATTTTTATAATGTATTTTTTAAAACTTTTTATTGTAATTTATACTAAAATGATTAAAAATAAAAATAATTTTCAAGTATCTACAGTCATATGTTTTTTTAATTACAACAAAATAAGAAAATCGTTACATAAAGGTAGATAATCGTATAAGAAATCTTGTATTACATTTTCAAACCTTAGATTTGAAAAGAAAAATTTTTATGAATTATTAACTCAAAATAATTTGCTAATTTTCGTGATTTTTTCGTATTTTGTCAATATTTGGACTTTAAATGCTTATAAATAAAAACTGTGACTAAGGATTATTAATATTTTTCAAATGTCATTGTAACAATATAGTAAGAGCCTTGTATTAAATTTTCAAACTTTTTTACCCAACAAATAAAGTTTAATTGACATTCACAGAAAAAAAGACTAATAAAATTGAAACTGAAAATGTTCCTAATTAATTCAAAACAAATCAAAATATTTTGAAAATTTTATCGTGTATAGATTTTGTAATATAAATGACCACTGAAAATTTCATGTGTATACGTTCTTTTGTTTTAAAGTTACACCAAAAACCAAAATTGATTTTGTGAAAAACCGATTTTGCGTAAAAATTCCCGTTTTTTTCTTAATTATTATGTTGTTTTTCCCGGTGCTATTGAAAACTATTGGAAATTTTAAATTTTGACCTCCTCAATGCACCAACGATATTCACCTTCCCATTGAACAAGATTCTAAAGTTGAAAATCTAATCTTTATTTCGAGTACTTATCGTATAGACAGACACAAAAATAATAATAAAACAAAAAAAAACACATCATTGTAAAATCAATACATTCATCGTTCCACTCAGAATCTAAAATGAATTTTTGTGTGTAGATTAGACCTCTGGGAAGAAGATAGGCTAATTCAAAAAGAGTAGATTCCAACCAGGAAAGATACTCAAACAGGGATTATGACACTTAGAATGGAAATTGTTGTTTGTATAATTATTATTATTATTAAAGCGATAATAATAGAAAAACTATAAGAATATTTACATTTTTAGATTTTGAGTGCCAATCTTAGGATTGTCACTCGGTGCGGCTCGTAGGTCACAACTTGAGTGTTCTTCTCAGGCTGTTGGTAGTTTTTGGAATCCTCCTAAATTTTAAACTCTCACAATGTAAATTATTGCTGTTTCCTGGCTAATGACCTTGTTGTTGAAGCCCTAATACACATTTAACAAAAAAAAAAAAATGTATTAATGAAATATTTTTCTGAAGGATAGATATTTTTATTAATTATTAATAATAAACGAAACAAAAACACAATATTTACTTAGATTTTACACTATTTTAAACATATATTTTATTTGTTTTAAACAATAGACAAAAAATGAAATACATTGAATGATATATAATAATATGAAATATGATTATAATAAAATCTTATAAAATTACATAATTGTTTCAAATGTTATTAGTTTTTATACATTATCACTGGTAATGGACAGCTATCAATTGGGATGTTAAGACCTTTCAAAAATGAAAACCATGAATTTCCTTCGACATTTTTCATACGACTACGTGCCTTTTTTGTAACGTAAAATATAGAATTAGGTTTCCAACCAGAAGTTGAACCCCAAAACGCGACGTTTATATCAAGCTATATACAAATAAATATCTTATAGTACATTAATTTTGCTACAATAGTAGTATAAATAATAAAAACTGAAAAATATCTAAAAAATGAACGTTTGTTTGTTTGTTCGTTCTGAATAGAATTATAAACTACCAACAATTTATAATATCAATAGATTCCTTGAGATAACCAGCACAACCAGACACTGAAATCTATATAGTGCGTACGGTCCTTACAAAACATAAACTTTTAGTTACATCGTATGTTCATACCATATAGTTTTACTGTACAAAACGACGATGACAGATATAATAAATAGTAAAATTATTTAGTGAAAAATTGTTCAACATCAGTTCATCACTATTGACAGCTTTAATTGTAATATTTTATATTCTGAAAAGAATATTTTTTTATACAATAATGTTATGTATTTAATTACAATAGATCCCTCGTTAGGAATTTATACAATATGTTAATTTAATCTTTCACATAAAATAATTCAACGTAAGTTGATTATTTTCACTATTTTACGACGATATTTCACATCGACCCCCTCTTATAATCTTATATTTGTAGTTTCTGAATAAACACTGATTTACTTTGTCTTATTTCTATAGTGTATATTTCATTGGTCTGTCGGGATCTACCTAACCATTCACTGGTATTACTGGGTGTAGAATAGCTGTAGTAGTAGTGGCTGATTTAGCTAATTAGACTAAAAAAATATCACTTTTAAAAAAAATAATCTCGCTTCAGAGGATACTACCAAAACTGCCGTGGTCTTCGTACCAAACTTACCAGTCTTAAATGCAATATTATTCCTTTTGATTATGACTATTGACTATATTATACTACATGCGACATGGCAAAATGAAACTATCTATCATAATGAAATTGGGTTTTTAAACTACAATGTATACAAATACCGTTACCAGTCACTATTCTCGTGGTGGTGGAATTTAAATTGCTATACATAGGAATATAATATATTCAGATTATCTCAAAATTTCTCCCTCATGTGTCAAACAGCATTATGTACAGTTTTCTCTCGGATTTTCTTTGTTTATTATATTATGTAGTATATATTTATCACCTGGATCTCACATTTCTAACAATGAGGCACACATGACCACCATTGATTCAATGATATCCAATTATCCTGTTTCCTCGTTTTATTTCTGCGGTGACTACAACCTACCTGATATATTCTGGGGGAACGACAAACATGGTATTACCTATACCTCTAATTCTGATATACTGTGTTTACGCTCTAAATGGTTTTTACCAATGTTGCCATATAACTAACTACCTTTAGTCTATTCATGATTTAATGTTCTTCAATCTTAGTGATTTAATCGTCGAAAATCACCCGATCGCTCGTACCTTTTGATCCCTACCACCTTCCTCTGACAATTACGTACATCAAGATTTTTCAAGTTTCTCCTTTCAATAACTCCCAAGAATATTTCAAATTTCGTAAAGGTCAATATAACTTAATTGAACATTACTTGTCATCTTTTGATTGGTTATCTAATTTCTCACACCTTGATCTAAACTCCACAGTATTTTTTATGACTTTCACTTAACTATTTAAAATATTTATTCACTGCTCGTCTGTTTCGAGGTCCTCTGCTTTCTTATCCTGTTCAGTTGATATTTTATATTAAATGCATATGTTATTTGTACGAGACCAAGTGCGCACTCCGCACGCGTGTTGGTTTGTTGATGTCTCTGCTTATTTGCAATCATGAACTGTTTTAAATCTACACATCATCGTGAATTATAATATAATATTTATTAATTTCAACAAAACACATCATATTTTACATATGTGCTGATAAAATCTTTTATGATTCTAATATAAGTCTCGAGAATATTATACAATATCTTAATTTTTATTTATAAATTTATGTGTAAACATAGTTCTTGATATTGTTATTATCTTGTCTAAGAAAAATTTGTAGTGATTGATAGGATCAAACTTGTGAAAAGGCAACGTATAAATGTCCATGATTGAATATATCACTACCAAGGTCCAATCCTATTTTCTCAAAAGTCTGTCTGATCTAATTCCTTAACTTCCAATCATATGGTGGAAAGTTTGGCGGATTCAAAGAATTCAAATATTCAGGTAATATAACATCAGTTATATTTCCATTAGTTATCGCAGTCTTCTATACTATCCATATAAGTTTAGACTTTTTCTGAATTTTTATCATGTAATGCAACAACCCTGTAATTTATTTCACCAACTTCAACATTTTTAACTGACAGCACAGCCACCTTAATAAGTTCATCATATTTACGTTGAAGGATCAAATATTTGAATATTATTTTGACTATATCATCCGTTCTTGAAGCAATACATTGTTCTGGAGCTAAGATATTAACATCATTATCATTTAACATGCCATTGCCGACATCTAGAAGATATTTAGCAAATTCCGTCTCTTCTGGCAATGTTCTCATATTTTCGGTAAGCGAAAGAATCGAGAAATTTTTCCATATGGGCTAAATTTGATTCATAGGTTTACCAACTTGCTACGTGTAGCATTCATCTTGACAGGCAATCCAAACACATTATGTACAGTTCTTCCATTAGGAAGTGATATTGCTGACATACCTGTAAATGACATAGTACAACATTTTTTTTCTTCCTTTTAAAATATAGTAAAGAGTCATGTAAGCAAAAGTTTTCCCTAATCCACCAGGTCCATCCATGTAAAAACATGTACTGGGATATTTAGATCCATCTTCCGCTAAAACTATCTCTATAATTTTATAAGCAATATTTTTTTTGCTTTGTGCTGTTTGTACGTACATTTATGATTTAACACTAGAGTAGCAAAGTTATACCAAGTTTGTAATTCTTACTTAATTCCACCTACGGTTAGGTTAATATAATCAATTAATACAAAACCCTATCCTAACCTAACCGTACTAAAATCCGATGAATAAAAAAAAAACAAATTTAACCATTTTTAAATTAGCCTATCTGTTTGCACTATGTGTGATAAGGCCACGCGTAATAATTATGTAATATATTCTTATTGTTATTATTATTACTATTATTATTATTATTCTAATCTTTTGTATGCATGATCCTCATTAAAATAATATTATTTATATTATTTAATTAATTTTATTTAAACTTAATTAATATTATCATTCTGTATAAATTCATAATTATTTTGTATGTTAATTATTTATGATATTGTTATTATTATTACTATTATTATTATTATTATTCTAATCTTTTATATGCATGATATTGTTGTTATTATATATTTTATTATATTTGTACGTTCATCGGCGATTGCACTATGGGGGTTTCGTGCTTTCTGTCACAGAACACGAGACCGGCCCGGTGTAATCACTGATGACCAAGGTATAAAAGGCCCAACGACACGACCATTTGTATCATTCTCTGTCTTTCCGAACTCGTAGCAAGACCCTCCCGGGCAGACTTGCGTGATTAGGAAAGGCAGACTCTCCCCACCCTGTCGGACGGTTTGTGGATCGGTCAATGTTGCAATAGTCGGAGTTCTTCTGGCATTGCTTCGATCGGTACACCTGCCCTATGGTGCAATAATCAGAGTAATTCCGACATTGCATCGGTTGACACACCGTTCGGTCAGGCCCCCTTCCCCGTCGTTTCGCTAGTGCGCCTTCGGCCCTCTGTATTATTAAACTTTAATTAATTAACCTTAATTTTTGTTTTAAAAAAAAAATGTTTATTATAGTATAAAAACTGTTTAACTATTGTAGTTATTTTTCGTTCAAACACTATCTATCCATCTATTTTCACCCCAGAGGTCTAATCTACACACAAAAATTCATCTATATATGAGATTCGTATATGTATATAAAAATGGAGCGTGAAAAATGTATGTTACCTCATCAATCGAGAACGGCTGTTTTTATATATTGACAAAAAATAATAATACAAATCAACAAACATGCCCGATTAACCAATAGAGGTCTATTTCAATAGCCCACCCACTTTCGAATTTTAAACTTTTGACCACGCCAAACGTTTGTGCATCGTTTGTGCAGAAATGTGCACCAAGTCCAATCGTTTGTGCACAAAAACTAAAATCTCTATCCCAAAAACAAAATGGGGGGGGACATTGAAACAGTAGCCCCCCACATTGAATATTTGAATTTTTTAATGTGCCAAACGTTTGTGCTTACTAAATGTTTATATTAGAATTTTCTATACACCATAACATTTTCCAAATATTTTGATTTACTTCCCACACAGCAATTTGAAAATATTTATATTGTAGACATATGTTTTCTTTATGTTCTTCAAAATATGTTGGTCCTATACATGTTGACAATATGTTTATATTATGAACAAAAGTATATTTGAAAAATGCATATTTAAAACATATTGTAACAATAAATATATTTAATGGCTAAGAAAATATTTTAAGCAACATCAAGCGAAGATATTGAGACAATGTAGATCTAAAGTTATTTATACCATATCTCCTGGTTGATATTCTGGCAATATGTTTATTTAATGGACAAGAAAATATTTCAAGCAACATCAAGTGAAAATATTGAGACAATGTAGATTGAAAGTTATTTATACCATATCTTCTGGTTAATATACTGACAATATATTCATTTGATGGTCAGGAAAATATATTAAGCAGCATCAAGTCAAAATATTGAGACAATGAATATTTATAGTTATTGATGACATATGTTCTGATAAATAATCTGACAATATATTTATTTAAAGTACAAGAACATATTTAGTTAAGTATAGGATATTCAGGGAAGAAGTTATAGTTTCTTTTGAATATATTTTAACCGTAGCTCGGAGCACGAATGGTATAATTTAGGATTTTAATATGACAATAATAAATGTCGATTGATCCAAATATTATAAATAATACAAATGTTTATTATTACTTATATGAGCAAAGTATACCAAAATGTGGGACTGTCTCGGAGTGCAGTTGCGCGTGATGGTAATCGCTTAATATATAGTCAGCATATTATTGTAAATAATAGATAGGTACATATATAATTATATATTATAATATGTTATATGTGCCTATTGTACATATATTATATTATTATATTTATAAAATATAAGTAATGCGATGTAGCAATCGTTACAATAGTTATTGTAGGTTATATGTTAGGTTTGGTTAGTATTTGTATCATCTCTATTATATTATTATACATTTAATTTAATTTATGGATAAATACATATTATAATATTATATAATATATAGTATATATGTTACGTCTTATGCCTACCTAATTGGTTAATGATATATATATATATATAAAACTACCTATTTAATATTAATAAACAAGTACCTAATAAGTACCTAACTATAGGGACGTAGGAATTTGAGTCGTTATTAATTAATATATACAATAAACGTAGACCCTACAGCCATATTAATAATTTTTATATTATGTTGCATAGGTATTAACTTCACCAGACCAAGTATAAACGTGTTAATGTCATTATACCTATTGTAATATCATGTTTAGAGGACGCGACACCCGCATGTGTTGTCTCCATCTTATAATCAATCAATAATTTATTGATGGCATTATGGCAATAATGTAATAGTATGTAATATAATTATTTTAACCATTATTTGGAATTTAACATTTGTAAACGGGACTCCCCGATCGGCGATCGCTATACCTCCGATAAAATATTTATTATTATTATGATTTATGATAATATCCGTAATTTGGCAACGTTGTGTCTGCGAAGCCGAGTACCGATTTTTTTTTTATAGTGACTACTTGGATGGAATGTCGGTGGACGGGAGAGCGAAGTATACACAGCCGTGATATCATTCAAATAATATTATTATTAAAAAGGTTCAAATTTTGGAATTACCCAAGATAAGCCAACGACGCACCGCCGTCGCAGACGGCGATCGCCGACCGGCAACCTCGCGGCCCGCACCCTAAGATGTTATGTACGCCGTACGGGCCTCCCTGTACTCACGACTGTACAGACGCATAGTGAACACAGTGCATACCACTTTCATATTAATTATTAAAAACACCATTCAAGATTCAACCATTGATACTTAGCAATTTCTCTTTAAAATCTTGGTAATTTGTGTGCCATTAAGTTTTCGGCTTTAGTTTTTTTTTTGTTACCTATTAATTTCGCTGACGGCTGTTAAGTTATAAGTTACCTAATACTCTAAGTACATACAACATACGTCATATCGGTAAGTACCCCATTTTGCTATTTTATTAGATACACCACATTATTATATTTTATGAATTTATTGAAATGTTACTATGTATTATAAACCTAACACTGTGTATACCTAGTACCTACCTAATTTATACATTAAATACCTATTAAAATTTCACGAGGTTACAAGGTAACATACATAAAAACATAATAATTTTCTATTAAAGTATAGGTAAGTAACAGAATATGAATTTCTATGTAGGTAGGTATGTAAATAAAAAAATATTTTAATGATAAATTAAATAACGGTCGTACCTATGGTTCTAAGTAAATTGATTTCTTATGATGTCGACATTGTTAATTAATGTTATACCTAAATTAAATTTTTAATTATTTCTAATAAGTACACTAATAATTATGATAGTCTTAGTATTTAGTAAATATAGTTATTTTATTTTACTGAATAAAATTAATACCTAATTAGCAAATCAGTTCTTCTAAAAATATTATAATTATGATTTATGGTAGGTACCTACCTACCTAAAGCTACAATCCAACAAATCCAGATATAAGGATAATAATATTATGTATACGCCATATTATATGAAAAAAATAAAATCACAATAATAATATGAAACTATATAATATCATTAAAATACATAATAATAATTAATAAATTGGTTATCATTTCATACAAAATAAAGCAGTTATGTATTTTCACTTGAATTATGTACCTAAGTAAATATCATGGTAGGTACCTAATTTATATCCAATCCTGTAGGAAGTACCTATAGGTATCCAATATTTATTTTAATTTTTTATTACTAATTAAATTCAGTTTTGTTTGTAAATTATTAAAAATTAGTTACCTTAATTAATGTAATACATTTTTAAATATAGGTACATGTATATTTGTAGGTATTTTATTTTTCAATTTTTCTTTATTTCTAATAGATTTTAAAATGATACGTAGTTACCGAACTAAAAGAAGAACAATTCAAGAAGAGCTCAAAATTCTTCATTCTTTTAATAAATCAAATAAAACATCAAACAATTTAAATGTACATACTATATCTACTTCTGAGAAATTAAATATTTCTGCAAATATTATTCAAAAAAATCCTGAAATAGCTGCTAACAATGATGAAGTTTTGATATCAACATTTAGACAAAACAATGAAATTCCAGATTACCCTAATAGTTATAGCATTTGTACTTACAGTTATACAGATGTAAACAAAATTGTAGACTGCTCGGAAAGTTTAAAATTACAATTAGCTGATTGGGTGGTTCAATGTAATGTCCCTAATACAACTGTTAATAGACTTATGCCAATTTTAAAACAACATGAATGCCTTAATTCATTGCCACTTGATTGTAGAACATTATTACACTCTAACAATACTAAAATTACAAATATAAGACTTGTTAATCCCGGCCACTATTTTCATTTTGGATTAAGAGAGGGAGTACTAAAATGTTCTGATCGTTATAACTTATAATCTTGAGGGTGAAATAAAAATAATTGTTGGGATTGATGGACTACCTTTGGCAAAAAGTAGTTCTAGCCAATTTTGGCCTATTTTAGCATATGTACAGCCTTTCAAAGAATATGTTTTTCTTATTGGCCTTTATCATGGATTTGAGAAGCCTGTTGACAACAATGATCTTTTAAAAGAATTTTCTATGAAGCTGAATATTTAGTGAAAAATGGCATTAATATTAATAACCGTATTCAAAAAGTTTCTATTTTTGCTATATGTGCTGATGCTCCGGCAAAGTCTTTCGCAATGAAAATTAAAGGACATACCGGATATCATTCTTGTACTAGATGTTTTGTTGAGGGTGAATATTTAAACCGTCGTATGTGCTTTCCATACTAAAAAATTAAACCCAGAGAAAGAAGTCATGAAGGATATACTAATAAAGTACAAGAAGAACATCATGTTGGCAATTCTTTATCAGACCTCATACGAATCCCTTGTTTTGATATGGTCAACTATTTCCCATTAGACTATATGCATCTAGTAACATTGGGAGCAATGAGAAAACTTATTAACTTATGGATGCATGGACCTCTAACTGTCCGTTTACCTAGATTAGAGAATAAAAAAATTTCAAATAACTTGCTATCATTCAAATCATCAATAACAAACGATTTTGTTAGAAAACCAAGAAAAATCGAAGAGGTTAGCCGATGGAAAGCTATTGAGCTACGACAATTTTTGATTTATACTGGACCACTTGCTTTAAGAAACATTCTTACTGAGAGAATGTATAGAAACTTTATGTTTTTAAATATTTCTATGACCATTTTATTTAGTTCAAATATTTCGAATAATCTTTTAAACTATGCAAACTCACTTATAAATTTTTTTGTAAGTGATTTTGAAAATATTTATGGTAAGCATATGGTTTCCCATAATATTCATGGCCTCACACATATTGCCGTAGATTATCAACGGTACGGTCAACTTGATTCATGTAGTTGTTTTGTTTTTGAAAATTATATGAAAACTCTTAAACAAATGTTAAGGAAACACGAAAAGCCACTTGAACAAGTCATTAACCAATATCAAGATAAAACTAAAAATGAAATTGTTAATCATATAAACAACCAACCTATTGTTACAAAGTTGAGTTATGAACATAGTAATGGCCCTTTAATACAAAATACATGCGAGCCTCAGTATTTGAAATTAATTCTTCACAATAAAATAATCATTAATATACGTTCATCATCAGACTCTTATGTTCTTGCAAATACTGGAGAAGTTGTTCATGTTAAAAATTATTTCATGATAACTGGTTATGCAACTATTCCTATATTGGGTTTAAAGGCAAAAACAAATTTTCATCTTTACACTCGTGCAAACTTTTTGGTGAGAGTTAATTATATTTTTAGTTTCTGTTTATACTATTTATTTATACGTTAAACTATTTATGTTATTAGAAGCTGTACGGCGCTGTTCAAAGTTTGAAATGATTCCTGAAATGGAGATAGCACAAACCATAAGCAAGTGGATGGCTCAAGCCACCAATCGAATTAAAACCAAAGAAAAACTTTAAAATAATTATGAAATGTATTGGTTTTAACTTGTAAACTGTAATAATTAAAAAAAAGGTTAAAATAAATTTAAAGAATTTAATTGTGCTGTTATACTTTTTGAAAAATGATTGGTTGGGATTTTAAATTTACTGATTAATAATAACAATAATAATAGGTTATGGATATAGAAACTAAAATGGTTGTTGGTCAGTAAAAAAAATTATAATATAAACCTGAAATTAAACTTAAATTTTATTGTGTTAAGTTACTTAATAATTATTAATAGTATAAATAAGATTTGGATTTTATTGATAACTTCAAAACTAAAAAATAAATTAAGGTGACCTGAATTCCACAGTCATTATGAGGTGAATAAACTGGTAACATTGAGTGTACCATATATGAACCATAATGGTTAGTAAGACTAAGGCATGTACATAAAATGGAATAATATATAGTTTAATATAGTTGCTAATACTATCATGGTATAGGTACTTAACTACACACCTACAAACATCACATAATAATAATTGCTTCCTCAAATATTTGAGTACATATTTTAGAATCTGTTAAATATGTTTACAACACTATTCAACTATTATTGTATTAATATTTTAATTTACATGTTTCTGAAATATTACTTAACTATATCTTAGACATATGTGATACCACATATTGTTAAAATATCTTAAAGAACATAATTCCACAATATGGAATTTTCTGCCTAGAGTCGTTGTCACAATATTGCTTCATTATTGTTAACACTTAAATCACATAATTAAAACACAAATTTAAAATATTTTGGTGTTCACGGAAAATATTGATAACATATATGTAAAATATTGTAATGCTGTTTGGGTTTGAGCTGTTTACGGACATTTTCAGTTTCCATTTTTTTTAGTTTTTTTTCTATAAATATCAATAGAATTGAAAAAGCGTGAAAATGTAATATAAGACTCCTGATATATCGTTCTAATAGCAGTTGAAAAATATTAAAAATACATAGGCACAATTTTTTTTTTATAAGCATTTAAAGTTCAAATTTTGACAAAATGAAATAATTATTTTATAGTTAAAAATTTATTAAATGTACAACTTTTATAGGTAAGGATTGAACATTTAAAACAAGGCTCCACGTAAATAGCTTATATATAAATTACTTTATTCACAATATCATCAAATATACTTGGTAATATCATAGGCTGACTGACCGTTTTCGCTCAAAATAGTTTTTCATATACAAAGATATTATATCATTGAATTCAAATTTAACACCATCCATTACAGTGACCCACTTGTAACCTACTGTACAGCAGAGCGACATCCACTTACCCACCTTTTTTTATTTTAAAAACTCGTGAAACAATATCAGGTCTATCAAATGCAGTTTGGCTAGGCAGTAAATTTTCTTTAATTTCACGGTATTAGGGATTTCATGTCATCGTTATAATTAAATCTGGTTTACCAAATTTTGAATAATAGCCATTGCATCTGGATAATGTTGTAACATATTTCGCGGTGAACCAGTGAATAAAGATTGGAGAATTAACATTTTTCCTACCTGGCAATCTGCTTCTTGCTGTAAATGATCAATTAATCCCTGATAAGAATCTGCACGAATGGACGATTGAAGATCCCCGTAGTAGGCCATTCTATCTTTTTATATGTAGCTTACATTTGTTGTTTATAAGGCCATGCGCAATGAGCATGAAACTATAGAATACACCACTTCTTAAATCCAAGAAGTCTATCCACCCGTTGCCCCATTCATGTATGCCACTGATCTACCACATAATATTATATTTTTATATCATGTACCTAACCATAAACACAAGTGCAATTTTTTGCATTGTATTTTAGTCTTTAGAGAATAGTTTATGGTGATAAACTGATAACGCTCGACTCAAGATATAGGAATGTTAGTAATACCTACACAGTATTTTAACTAATTAAAAAGTTAGTACCTAGCTATATATAATTAAAAATAAAATACAGATATTAAGTACAGTTTAATGTAATATTTTAATAATATATCCCTATTACTATGGTATAATAGGGTATAATATAACAAATATAAAATACTCAAAATATTTTTGATTTAAAAAAAATAATATATTTTGTAAAACTTTAAAATAGCTATATAATGTTGAGTTATTTATTTATAATTTGGAGAAAAAACATTTATGGGTAGTTAGTGGGTATAGTAGGTATTTATAGTGCAAGTGTCTTTGAATTATACATATAAAATAAAATGTTTAAACTTTAAATATTAATTTGAACAAAGTTATTTATTTTTTGTCAGGTCTTTTTGTTATACTTGGTACCTATACTCCTTTTGTATAATTTAATCAAATTGATACTTCCCATGGTCGTACAAGACTAAACTCCACAACCAGGCAGCCAAGTACTATATTTTCTGCATTTTTCAATTTATATTCCATTTTGTATTTTCCATAAAAATATACTTTGGGAAAGTTATGATCTTCAAATTTCTTTAAGTCAATCCCTGCTGTACTATATGTTCCCTGTAAAAATGTAGAGTTAAATTGTTGTAATATTACCTAATTCATAGTACTTGATGGTGTGTGAAGCGCACACACTGTTATTTTTTATAACTATATTAAAAACTTTAAAATTAATAATATGTAATAATCTCCAATGAGTAATGACTTAATAATATTATTATGTTGAACATTTTTAACTTTAATTTTAATTCAACCATTGTCAATTCTAATTCGTCAAATAATATACATAATTTATGGTTAATATTAATAACTTATAGTAGGTATATAACTATTTTTAATGTTTTTATACTTTACCGCTGGTAGAGGACAGCTATCGACTGGAATGTTAAAACCGTTCACAAATGAAAACCATGCATTTCCTCCAACATTTTTAAAAATACTACACGCCTTTTTTGATACATAAACCACAGAATTTGGTTTCCAACCACCAGTTGAACCCCAAGAAGCAACGTTTGCATCAAGCTACATATAAATAATATTGCCTATATTACTTTAGGTAAGGTAATTAACAAACATTTACAATTCAAGTGGAAATAAAAATGTTTCCAACTTATAGAACATTACTTTAATATTTTCACCGGTACCTAGCAACTTCAGTTACTTAGTTTGTAATAAATATATCACAATAATATATTATTAATACAATTTATATGATAAGTTAAAAAATTAAATCATTTTTACACATCGTAATATCACAATGTCGATATTAATTTCCAGTCGATTTTTCTTTGATCAATGACTAAAATAAGTGACGTCAGTAATTTAATGTAAAAAATATGGACTCCTTTTGATCTAACTGATAGCATACCTATAGTCAGAGCCAAAGTGCATGAAAAATGAATACTGGCCCCAGGGACCCGTTTTTATACCCAACATAATAACTAGGGCTGTGAATTTGTAGGAAAGTACATTTTTTTTTGCGATTGTGAAACGTAGCTTTGTATGTACATAATTTGAATTATTTAACTACAAATCCGTTTATGAAACTTTTAATTTGCATTTTTTGACGTTTTTAATTTTTCGCATTTTTAGGTCATATTTTCCTTATTTAGTTCATTTTCCTATATTTTTAATCAAATTCCGTCAATTGATATGTTTGAAAAACATTTTTTTTTTTTGTCTAATGCAATAGTAAAGACTAAATATGATTAAGGTAACAAAATAAATAAATACAAAAAAAAAAAATTTAAAAATGAATGTTTCAGATAAATAGCATTATACAAAATTCAAATTCAATTAATATTTCTATTATTTTTTTTTGCTAAATAAACACATTTTTATGCATGTAAAATGTATTGTATTATAATGTAGATGTAGAATATCCTATATTATCAATATAAATACAAAAATTAAAGTAAAAATCATTTTAAGTGAATTTTATAGTACAATTTTTGACTTTATATATTGCATTTTTTGACATTTTTAATGCATTTTTTTAGGTTTTTTGGTACATTAAATTCACAGCCTTGGTCATAGCCATTAGTTCTCAACGTTTTACTGTCGTGTTGCTGTTAAGTTATTATTATATAATATGTATTAAGGTAGCCTTAATAAATATAAAAAAAATTAAATTAAAACTACACCCATATTATAAATAATAAGATTTTAAAAAAAAATATGAATTTATGATTTGAATACTACGACTATCAAAAAAATTTCACGTTACGTATGAGCATTGTTCATGCTCTCAGCTGCTTTTTACGAACCACCCTAACTAAGCTGAGACACTATAGTGCCTGATTCCGGTAAGACTCCGTAGTGTGCTTCCCTGATTTAGGGCACACTATTAAATATTTTTGTAGCAAGCATATTTTATGCAGGTGCCTACCAATAATAATTATATTACCAAATATGATTTTTGAAATTGTAAAGCATAAGTGAAAAATCATAACATTGTTATCGGGTATTTTATGTTGTATTTAAATTTTGGGTAAGTACATTGGTAGTGTATATAAAATAATATATTAACAAGCTATAATATATTATAGTATTTTTAGTTGGGTAAAAAAGCTTGAACATTTAATACAAGGCTCTTAATATTATCCTAAATCTAGTTACATTTTTTTTTTTTGCATTTAAAGTTCAAATCTTGACAAAATACGTAAAAATGACGTGAATTATTTTGAGTTAGAAACTCATAAAAATTTTCCTTTTTAAATCTAAGATTTGAAAATGTAATACAAAGTTCCTCAGTATTAAAGTTAATTAAACAGCTGGAGACTTAATCACTAGCGCTTATATGTCATAGTGGCTATCACGGAACTACAATTTACATTTGAAAGGTAATTGCATTTATAGTCACTACAGCAAATAAGCACTAGTGAGTAAGTCTCCAGCTGTTTAATACTGATAATGAAGATTCATTTCAGTAGGCACTTTTCTAGATTCGTTGAGTAACCATAGGATCTTTAATCGTGAATAGGACATAAGAACTTATCACTAGAAAATTTAGTGATACGTTACATGGGGCAAATATTGATATGATATTGATAAATTATAATAAATAACATTAATGATTAACTAGTGATAATTAACGATCTATATTATTCTATATTGTAATTACAATTAATTATGTACGCAAAGTTTAGAGTAATTTGAGTATTTTAATTTCCATTTTCAGGCACAACAATCAAAATACAAATTTGAAATTGACTAATATTGTAAACAGTTTTTGGACATAACCTTAAAAAAAGCCCCATATCGTCTTTCTCTCTTTACGTTATGTAGGTATCGGCATGTCCTATCCATTCTTATATTATCTATAAGTATGGGTGATCGAACACTGATATTATATCCATAATAATTTTGGAATTGTATCTTAATTTATTATCTTATATTTTCCCCCAATTTTAAATGTTTAAAACGTCGGAACTTTATTGCTCCGGAACTAATTTATTAATCGATAACATTGTCGATAAAGCTGGGCTCAGATCACGGCTCGCGTTTGGTATCATAATAATTGGTATAATAATACGTGAAAATAATAAATTACAAAATTTCGGCCACGTGAATGTGGCAACATCGTATAAAATATTCTATACTCAATCGTGCTTTACAGAACCTTTGGTATTATACATTTAAAATAGTATTAAAATTTTTTAAATATTTTAATGTTTAAATGATAAAATTAGGTATACAATAGTATAGGTTCCTATATACCTACTGAATTCTTATATTAGAATTTAGAACACTGAACATTGTGTTAAAAAATAAATAAATTGTGTTTTTATTTGTGTTAAAAAAAATTTCAATGTTTCACGTTTTTGTGAAATATTTCAAAATGAAATAGGAAAATGGTATAGCTATCTTCAATTGTTTCAAATATAAAAAAATAGATAAATGTTTTAACTTTTTACCAAAAAATGTAATTAAATTAAAAAATAGAATATGTGTAGTCCTTGTCTCTGCGAGTCTTATAAAAAACAGATTTATGGTATATTTATTATCTCAGGAGATATCGCAATGGGTAAATCCTCGTTGGACACCCTGCGTACTTCCTTAAGTTCGACTTTTCCACCGTTACTGTGGGCTATGAAGTCAATTGATTCAGAAAGAACTATCAATGCATGTGAATCATTTCATTCGTAATTTTCAAGGAACTTAAGTAGTGCACATCCGAATATTTTTACTTTCGTTTATGTTATAAAAGAAGTACAAACAAATGCATACATTTCTATAAGTAGTTTATACGAAATTAAAAATATTATTAATCGCATATATTTAAACAGAATCGAAGATTTTATAAATAAATATAAAACAAGAATATCAGTAGATTAGATTTTGTAAAATCTGTTAGTAATTATTATAACAAAACATAATACATAATATTATATCTCAGTCCCGTGGCACACTCCAATAGCGATAGTCCAGTGCGTTATCTACATCACGACGGTTTTATACGGTTTCACCACAAACAAGCCCAACGTGTACGAACCAAGGTAAGGATTTAATTATAACGCTTTATAATTTAAAATACCGCCATACAAAATGAATTGTACTCATATTCGGACGCCCCCTCTTAACCGAGAACCTCCTAAGTCACCCAAATTCACTTCCACACCTAATAGTTTAATCCCTACCAAACATCCAAATACCCCCTAAAAAATACCACACCTTAACGAAAAAGCAGCACACAATTCTAAAACCTTATACAATACGATCATCAATAATATAACATCAAACAGCCAACAGCAACAACAGCCCCAACCAACACCTACCGCTAGCAACATTCGCTGAAACATTAGGCAATGGCTTGTTCCCTAAAAAGGAACAAGCAATTGTCTTTGACGTAGTAGATGATATACCACAAATTTAATAAATAAAAAAGCAGTGCAGCACGTTTGGGCATTTTTACCCGTTTAGTATTCAAAATCCACACAACGTTTGGGTACTCTATATCCCTAAAAAGATACCACATCTGGGCACTAAAATGTAAAATGTATATACCTTTATGTATATAAAAATAATATAGGAAGAAGTTTTATAAAGTGTAAGTTACTATTTATTTTGTAAAATAATAAAAATAATATAAGTACGAATAAAATAAATAATAATGTAGGTAGCTACAAAGTGTTATAAAATACGTAAGTTATTTATACTCGTGTTAAATAAAAACAGTAATATTATATTAATCAAAATAATGAAGGTATCAAGTTTTATATAAAAAAAAAGAAATAATATATTATGTAAATTATAATATTTATATTTTATTTCCTTGATAGCGAATTTCCATCATTTTTAAGTATTCAATTAGTGTTATGTCTCCTTTGTCGTAAGCATTTCAACTATCAATCAAAAATTTCCTTTTAAGTTCAGCCTCTTTTCTAGTGTAGTTGAATTGATTTTTTTTATACTATTTATTTGTAATGCAGTTTCTGCCTGAATGTTAGTTAGAACGTCTACTACATGGTGTATTTTCGGATGCGGATGGTAAAATTGTGCATTGAAATGTTTATGGAAAGCTTCGGGTCCGTTGGTTGTCCTATTATTATTTATAGGAGTTTCTGCCCAAATATTTGGTGAAAATCGAGACTCTTTATTGATATGATTTTCTAAAATATAATCAGTAAACGTATGTTTATTTGTAGGAGCTATAGAAATGAGCTCAACAAAACCATCATCAACTTGTTCAAGTGGTAAGAATGCTAGACCAAAAAAATATTTTAGCCATAACCCTATTTCTGTATTATTTTTATACTGATTAAGTAAATAATTATTTGATTGGATTTTACGATACCAGCTTTGACCCAAATGAAATTGGCACGCAATAATGTGTACAGTTAGAAACGATTCTTCGATTGCAATATGTGCACTTTTTTCAAAATCCAATTGTATTTTGTTAATTTGTATTTCTTGTTGATTAACTTTTTACAAAGTTCTTTAATCAATGTTCACATTTCCTTATATTTATCAGTTGATTTCGAATTTAAAAAACAATAAATCAATGGCAGATAATAATCGTTTTGTAATATGTGGATTGTATATGTTATAGTTGATAAAAATTTGACGGACAATATGTAAAAGTACCATCAGCAAAAATTTCACGTACTTCACACAACATAACTAAATTTGTATAACAAGTGAATATTATTGGTATGCTTTCATTATTTTTCATAAAACCAAATTGTTCGTTATTATTAGCATTCATATTGTTTTGATTTGAAAACAGTTGATACTTAGCCTCGTCTATTGATTTAGGAATAGTTAATATTAGTTTTCATCTAGCTTCATACATAGATTTCCTAAATAAACGCACATCTGAATGACTTATATTAACAGTAGTTTGATCTTTAAGTACTTTTCTGATTATTTTATTTGGTTTAGCAAACACATCATCAATGGCCTTTGGTTTAAGTGGTATTCTAAAAATCGCTTCGTTAGAGGAAGAGCCAGCGAAAGCGCAACAATCTACGCAAATTCATCCTTTCTCTCTGGAGAAATTAAAATTACATCCAATTTCGAAGTAACAGCAATAACCGTATTCATAAAAAAAAGATAACTATTTGCAACATATATCTTCCGGAGCAATACGATTTTGAAATCGAAAATCTAGAATTAATCAATTACCACATCCTTATATACTTACCGGTGATTTTAATAGTCATAACACTCAATGGGGAAGCAATCATATCGATATGAGGGGAAAAAAATATAAAAAATGCTAGAACATATATATAATAACTATATTACACTACTAAACGACGGAAGCCCCACACATTTCAATGCCACGAATGAATCCTTATCTGCCATAGACCTATCCTTTTCATCAATAAATATATCAACCAATGTCGAATGGGAGGTGGAACAAGAATTATATAATAGTGACCACTGGCCTAAAATCATAAAAATCCAAAACAGAGATCCCTCTTTAACATATAAATCCAAGGAGAAATGGAACTTAAATAATCCTGATTGGGAATTATTTTCAAGTAAAATTCAACTTGAACTCGAAAAATATCCCTTGCCAGTACCATGGTGGACGGAAGAATGCAAAAACATAATCCATATCAAAAATAAAACTTTCAACAAATACAGGAAAACTAAATAACTAATCGATCTAATTACACTAAAAAAAAAGAGTAAAAGGAAAATTTATCATTAAAGAAAATAAGAAAAAATCATGGAAAGAATACACGTCTACAATAACTAGCACCAAAAATCCTGCAGTAATCTGGAATAAAATCCATTCCATAAAAGGAATTCAAAAAACATCACAAATTAAAGCACTCAAATCAAACGATCAAACAATAACAAATGATTATGAAATAAGTAAAGTTTTAGGGAAACAATTCTACGATGCAAGCAGCAACCAAAACACGGAGATCAAAAATTACAATCCAAACGAAGAAAACGAAACGATCACATCTACACATAACCAAAACGAAGACACTCAAAAAGTAATTGAGGAAATAACACCACAAGAAATACTACACATACTCAATAAAAAAAGAGCAAGAGCTGCGGCCCTGATGATATACCGTTCATATTTTTAAAAAATTTGACCACAGTCGGTATTGATCACCTCTTAAATCTTTATAACAAATTATGGAAACAGCACATCCTCCCAAAGCAATGGAGACAAGCAATAATCATACCAATCCAGTAACCTAATTCAAACAAATATGTACCTCAAAGTTACCACCCAATATCCCTGTTATGTACGCTCAGCAAAATCTTCGAAGACATAATAAATCAACGATTAATGTGGTACCTGGAAAAACACAAACTTTTAGCCGAAGAACAAAATGGATTTCGGAAACACTGGTCAACACAAGATTGCCATACCGCAATAGAGACCGACATCTGCGAAGCGTTTGCATGCAAACAGCATCTGTTATTACTCAGTTTGGATATCAAAAAAGTATTCGATACAGCATGGAGACATAGGATTATTAAACAATTACAAAATTGGGGACCTGCCGGAAATATAATATATTTTATAAACAATTTTTTAAATGATAGAACATTCAAATTTGCCATCCATAAACTTCATTAAAACCAATATATACTTGAAAATTGAATACCACAAGGTTCACCCATCAGCACGACATTATTTTTAGTTGCAATTAACGTTATGATCCAACAAATACCAAAACCTACCAAAATGTCCCTTTATGCTGACGACAGTTACATCTGGATCAGACATAAAAGTCTTAAATATATAGAAAACCAAATCCAACAACACACGATTAATCTAAGTAGTTGGGAAAAATCATCTGATTTTACCTTTTCACCAGATAAATCAAAATACATTATTTTTACCAATAGTAAAAACCTAATAAAACCAAATATTACACTAGATAATGAACAGATACATTACACAAAAACATTGAAGGTAATAGGACTAACTTTCAATGAAAAACTCACATAAACAACGTAAAAATAAACACGAAAAAAAGACTAAATATAATAAAAATGCTATCAAATATACACTGGCGAGTAGACACAGAAACACTACTTCTAATTCACAACTCACTTAACAGATCAGCAATAGATTACGGCTCAATATTTTACAGTTCAACAAAAAAATCAATACTTAAAACATAAGACATAATACACAATGCGGGCATAAGATTAAGCATAGGAGCATTCAAAAGTAGCCCAATAGAAAGTATATGCGTAATTTCCGGTGAACTACCCTTAAAATATAGAAGAAACAAAATACTTCCCCAATTTGCTGCTGTAAATGAAATGTATAATCATAAATCTACTTACCACACAATATTCAAGCTCCGATTCAATAATACATTTAACAACAACATTAAGCTAATACAACCGATATACAGAAGAATAAATAAGCTCTCAAAAGATCACCAAATCAATCTAAAATACATAACAAATTATGAAATACCTAACATCCCACCATGGATAAATCAAAAAATATCTCTGAATACATCACTAGACAATAATAAGAAAAAAAAAGGCGAGTAAGTGGATGTCGCTCTGCTGTACAGTAGGTTACAAGTGGGTTACTGTAATGGATGGTGTTAAATTTGAATTCAATATTATAATATCATTGTATAAGAAAAACGATTCTGAGTGAAAACGGTCAGTCTGCCTATGATATGGTCAAGTATATTTGATGACATTATTGTGAATAAACTAATTTATATATAAACTATTTACGTGGAGCCTTGTTTTAAATTTTCACGCTTTTTCAATTTTATTGATATTTATAGAAAAAAAAACTAAAAAAAATTGAAACTGAAAATGTCTGTAAACAGCTCAAAGTAAATCAAAATATTTGGAAAATGTTATGGTTTATAGAAAATTCTAATATAAACATTTAGTAAAAATTCCATTTACCTCTGGTCATTTGTTTTAGAGTTACACCAAAAACTAAAATCGATTTTCTCGAAAACAGATTTTGCGTAAAAATTCCTGTTTTTCCTTAATTTTTCTTTTGATTTTCACGTCACTTTTGAAAACTACCGTTAAATTTTTACTTTTGACCCCCCAAAGTACCAACTAGATTCACTTTCCTATCAGAAAAGTTACTATTGAAGAAATTCCAAGCACTTTTACTGTCCTAATAGGTGATGACAGACACAAAAAAAAAAAAAAAAAATAAATATTATATCTAATTTTTTACTATTTTTATTTTTTCGACAAATAATAACATTGAATACCACATACTTATAATATTTATTATTTTATTGGCTATTGTATTCATATTATTTCGTTAGTAATTATTACAAAATACAATTATTGTATTTTGTAATAAATTATCTATATTAAGTTTATATAATTCCATGCATAAGAATTTTTTTCTATAATTTTATACTATTTTACTTTATTTTTATAAATAATTTTATTTATTATTTGTATATTTACCTCCCCTATTTTACGGCCTATATATTGTAATCGTGTATATATTAACATGTGAGGGAAACTGGTACATTCGGTTGGGGGCTACTGGTAAATTTGGTTGAGGGCAACTGGTATATTTTATAAATCCTGATAACAGTCGTGGGGGACAACTGGTCAACACTTGTTTTTGAATTGGTTTTCGGTTTCAGTTTTACCAGTTTTTAAAATCGGTTTTAAAGTCTGGACTATTTACTTTCATTCTTAGCTTATTAATTTATTTGAATCGCGGGATCCCTCGTTTGAATCGCCTTCTGTGTAAAGTAAACTTTCCAAAATGTTCAAAATACCAAAGATTTTCAAAAAAAATCTAGGTTTCAGTTTAAAATTATAATACCGGTATCCAATTTTTTTGTTTTGGTCTTGATTTTGTTTTCAGTTTTAGTTTATTAACGGTTTTTAACGGTTTATACCGGTTTCTGAATGGTAAGTGTATCGTCAAAGTCTACCTCAGATGTGAAATTCCCTTTCATTTCAGTTATACTTGATGTCTTTTTACTAAAATAAATATGAAATTGAAATGGATTTTCTTTTTTTGGTCCACAACTATACATTTTTTCAAACACCACACGATAATATCCCTGCAAAAATATCTAATATTATATTGTGTGCCTATAGGTTAGGTTAGGTTAGGTTAACATAGAATTAATTATATTATTAACTTACTACAGGCAAATTTGGCATAAAAATGTTTTTTGATTGAGACATTGTAAAAAATCCAACTAGTACGAACATTTTTACTATCATTTTGTTTTCCATACTTGATTGTTATATTAATAAAACAGTATTTTATAAGTTATCAACTGCACTAACAATATGAATAACAACCGTGAACCATAAATACATTTATTATTACATTTGTAATGGTTAACATGCTTGATCTGTAACCTCTAAATATTGCTAGGAGTATTCATATAATTATATTAAACAGGAAGATTATAATTAAGTTAACTCGGAAATTGTCAATTTTAACTGCATGCATACAAATGGAGCTAAATATAAAATAAGTTACACATTTTTCAATTTCCTTAAATTAAATCCATAGGGGATCGTATGAAAATATAAACAAAAATAATCTAACATACAAAAATGAACGTTTATTTGTTTTTTTGTCCTCGACAGATTTATAATTTATCTAAAACAGTATACAATAATAGTTATATCAATAGAATCATTGAGATTTGAGACTCGGGGACGGAAACTTCGTTTTCAATACACATTATAGGTCGTTTATTTGATAGCTCTTACAGTCATACATGAATTTTGTTTCGGCTCACGAAAATAGATTTTTCTTTGTTTCTGTTTCTACACAGGGTTGATATTGGTTAGGTTAGCCAAACTGAAACGATATATAAATCAATTAATATAGACTCAGCTATACAGATATAATTGGACGATTTTAGTGAAAAACATGTCAGTTTAAAAATTTAGATTTTTCAGGAGACAATAAAAATGTATCTTACATAACATATATCTCACGAATTCGTTTAATGGATTTAGATAATTAGATATCACTAATAATTTTGGACATAAAAAAATAAGTGATGACTCGATAATATTAGACTCCATGTTATAAATAACTTTATAACGACTAGAAACAGCATAATATTTCCTACTATTTTAATGTACAGTATCAAAATTACCAATAAGTGACTTGACTACGAAAAAGTATAATTTATTTACTATTTGAATTCATACAATTTATCATCATCCACCAGTTTTAAAAATTGATTTCACACAGTAAATAATTAATAATATTATAACACAATTCACAAATAATATAGGAATTATTAGTTAGGAATTTCAATAACGGTACTTATTTAAAATCTAACTAAATTTTAGCTATTTTTAGTGAAATGCTACTTTCCAATAAAAATGAAAATATATCATTTTTTAACCTAATTACCTTTTTCCGATTAAATATAATTATACAGATACTTCCGGAAAATGTTTAGAGGTTACAGCACAAGCGTGTCAATCCTCGAAAACGTATAAATATATTTTGAAATAAATAACTGGTATTCAATATTAAAGCTGAACACTAAAAAAATACAATATCAACAATTATATTACGGATATCAACTATAATCACAGTAAATATGTTAGTTGTATGATAAATCAAGCCAGTTATTAATTCACCAAAAGAAAGTTGAGGAAAAAACGGTTGTGTGATTCAGACAAAGATAAAAATCCAATAAGAACTAATACTTTTATTTAATTTTATTAATATCATTTTTGATAATATTTTGAATTTATGTATTATGATTTGGTCGTTTGGTAAATTTGTCGTTTGGAAATTGGCCGTGGTACCTATCATGTTTTCGTCGCGAGGCGTGTATACTGAACGTTATGTACTTGTGTACATACAAATGAAAACGTTATGTAATAATTATTATTATAATAAAATATATGCAAATTGTACCTACACATTTTGCGATAATAAGTCGAATAACAGCATATACAAAATGTTAAACTAAAGTTATTACACAGATAGGATTATTAGCTGAATATCTCGGCTTCGCCCGTGTGCAGTTTTTTTTTGTGGTATTATATAATATTATATACGCCAAGTGCCTAGATGTATCTCGGTTTGAGTGAATCTCAGATGTATTAATGCACCTCAGTTACTGTGTGCATGCATTTTAGTTGACTGTGATCTACTGTGTAGTGTGTAGTCTAGTGTTAATTGTATATTTGTATAGCTAATAAAAAATACAAAAATAATAATTAGTATACGTGGTCATGATGTTAGCCCCCAACCATCATAAAAATGTACCAAACTAGTGCAAATATTTAACAAATGAATTGCAAATAATTGCAAATTGATTATCAGAATACATTTGGTACAATAACACCGCATGTTATAATTGTCACCTAGTTGATCTTATTGTCATCTTAAATAATAAATTCCATAAGAGTAGCGGTTATGCGGTGGTTATCCTGTGACTAATTTGAGGTAGTGTTGCATAGCAAGTCGAAGGATATTTTCGATATTTTTGTCCCTTTTATAATGACGTAGTTATAATTAAAATAAATAAATGAAAATCTATAAAGATATAGTGATGTTTTGGCCTTTTAAGGGGCTTACTGTGCACCCACGAGTTCGGGGGAAATTCAGAGCTAGTGACCTATATAGAACCTAACTGAAAGGTTGACAGGTTGATAGGTTTAGGTATTATATAGTAATAATAACATTGTACAAATAATTATTTAATGAGAAAGTGACACTATTTTATAATTATGTTTTTGTTTTCATAATAAAATAGAAAATGTTTCTTTGTTTAATCAAATAGGTACAATTAATATTGATGTGCTACTACAGTAATACAATCACATTACTATCAAACACAACTGGAACAAATACTCATGTTGTAAGTCTGCCAATTAATTTTATTGATTTAGTACAATTTGGTTCCGTGCCGATGCATTTCGTAGGTATTGAACTAGGTAACTAAATAAATTATAAAAGCTAAAACAAAAAAAAATTATATCTTCGTACCTTCTTATTTCACCTATGTGAAAAAATACTCTTATTAATTTGATTTTTACTACTGACAATGGTAATATTTTAAAGTTTAAAGTTTCAACAACTTAAAATCAAAATTTGTGATTTTAATTTAATATGATTTTAATGAATATGATTGAATTTAATGAATAGAACATATTTTAAGTACCTACCTACATTGGGTCTGGCCGAATTGCACTTATTTTAGTCGAACTGCACTTGGACTCAAAAAAGGTTTTCTGACAAAAATATCATGCATTTGAAGGGGTTAAACGATTATAATACACTAATTTCCCTTCCCACTTACAGGCTTAGGACTGACAATGTTTTTAATAGTTATTGACGTAGTTAAAAATTATTGTTTTATACATACCATTGTCCATTATGTTAATATAATATTATATATACATATTATATTAAATCATGAAATATTATTATTGTCATTATTATAACTTTTTTTTTCAACTAATTTTGATAATTATGTAGTCATAATATATACATATAATTTTTTTAATAATTATTTTTTTAAATCGTCAAATACTATTATAATAATAAAAGTGAACGCCCACAGTGACCTGAAATTTTAACTTCTTTTTTTGAACGAGTGCAGTTCGACCATTACCTTTATTGAACCCTAGTGCGATTCGGCCATTTCATTTTAGGTAATAAGTGCAATTCGATTATCCCGCCTACATTTAAGATCATATCATAAAGTTTGGGTGGATCGAAAATTAATCGATCGCATGATAAAATCAACCGATGGCTATGATGGCATAAAGAGTCAACTGATGTGGAGAAACTGATTCAATCGACTTCTTCATCCTACTTACATATTAATTTATAATTTATTATATTTAAATTTTGTTTTTTATTCTTTATACAACGATTTTATTCAAGGACATTTAATCACGTATATTATATTATTTTACTTATTTTCTCCCGTTCAGTATACATTTTTAAATTTTAAATTTATGGAACAACTTAATTACATTTTTCCTGATAAAGATAATTATATAAGTACTTCCGGCAATATTTAAAGGTTGCAGCTCTATCGTATCAATATATTTTAAAAATCAGGATTTTTATTTATTTTTAATGTTGAAAACTCATGAAATAGTCTATCATTGTTGATATAGTATTGTTGAGAAAATGATAAAAATTGAAATATTCGTGCTTTTTATATTTTTTTCAATATCTCAATCAAAAAACAATTTAATGCCGAACTTACCTGTGGTAAATTAATAATCTGATTGATTTATTTATTATATTATATATTATTTTGTATTTGATGTGCAAATTTGGGGTATCTACAAAAGTTTACATATACTACTTTATTACAGGGAGAATATCGTATAGTTTTTGATAAATTATATCAATGTAATTCAATAAAAAATCATTCAATTAAATTTAATGTTTATTTTAATAAGAAGACATCAAGTATGAATGAGATGAAAGGGAATTTAACATATTTGGTACCTTATGACGATACTCTTATAGTAAGTGAATTATAATTTATTTTGAATAATTTATTAAAACTTCCCTATTACTAAGTCTCAAATAGATAAGATAAAAAATACTTACAGTAAAGAGTTTTGTTAAAACTGAGATGTATGTAGGTATATAAAATTAGATAGATTTTTAATCAACGTACAGCCAAAACTATTTAATTTTAAAGGTTTATTGTCCATTTAACCTTAAGTAATATATATTATATTTCATCCATAGATTGATTTAAATTTTGCGTCTTGGGGTTCAACTGGTGGTTGGAAATCAAATTCGTATATTTTCATATCAAAAAATGCATGTAGTATTGTAAAAAATCTTTTTGGAAATTCGTGGTTAACAGTTATCAAGGCGTTCAACTTTCCAACGGATAGATGTCCAATACCACTGGTAATGTATAAAAACACTTAAAACAGTCATGTGGGTCACTATTTAATGGGTGTGTTAAATTTGAATTTAATGATTCAAAATGATTATGAGAGAGGATAATCTGTCATTATTTCAATTTTTTTTTCTACCATAAAAGGTGATAACAGACTAAACAAAATTAAAAAAAAAAACAACAAATAATTGTTAAATCATTACATCCGCTCAAAATATTATGTGTATATTGTGTGCACCTCCTATAAAGTATTAAGTATTTGTTATTTCTAACAATTTTTCTCTATATTTTTACAGGGGACATATGTTACATCAGGGATTGACATGAATAAATTCGAAGACAATAACTTTCCCAAAGTATATTTTTATGGAAAATATAAATGTGTGATTAAGATAAAAACCGTAGAAAAAAAAGTAATTGGCTGCGTGGTTCTAGAGTTCACTCTTATACGGCCGTGGGAAACATCAAATTGATTAATTTGTACAAAGTTATTATAAATGGTATTGAGTAGTATAATATATTTGTATGTTCCCAGCACCTTTTTTACAGGAAGACTTCAGTTTAAATGGCCATTTCTACATGCCCCCACCGTATAACGCATAATCTCAAAAAGTGTAATGTATGTTCACAGTACATTTATTTACATTTTATTTTGTTGAGTATCATTTTAAACGGTTTATTACATGTATATTAATATTATTTTATTTTTCTAATACTATTATAAATAAATTCTAAAAAAATATTATTTACACAAGTTTTCTTACTTTTCTAGTAAAAGGCACATATTCTACAATACAATCATCGCGAAGAACATAAAGAGTTATATAATATATGTAGATTACGTATCGACACGATATCGGCCAACGCCGGATCGCCGGTCCGCGGAATAACACGGCCGCTCAAATTATTTAGTACTGTTCGGCGTTCGCACACTTAAAGGCGCATGATGACCGTCACGCGTCGAAATCTTTATTATTGTATTATAAAGGCACAAATTGCCATTTTTTTATTATATAAAGGCACGAATTGCTTCTTTTTGTTGTACGTGGGTGCGTTTATTTTTATAATAATATTATATTCGTTTCAGGACTTGAAACCGGTTTCGAAATCGATTTTGAATACCGGTTAAAACCATTAAAAACCCGAAATCTAAATCGAAACCTCAAAAATACAAAACCAGTAATCAATATCGAAATCAAAAACGGAAAAAAAAATAAAACCGGTAAACAATATTGAAACCAAAATCGAAAAATAATAAAACGATAACCAATATCAAAATAAAATTAAAAAATAAAATTTTTATTTCGGTATTAAGCCCTAGTATTTTTACAAGTTCCTGCGTTTGTCGTTGAGGAGGCGTTTCGCTTTAACGTAGTACAGTATAGTACACTAGTACCTACACCTATGACCTAAGTTAGGTAAATAAAAATATGCTATTTTTGTGACAGATTATAAAATACAAAATAATTGTCCAAGGTTTATATTAAATATGAGCAGGTGACTTGATAACAACTAGTCAATAACTTAATATGCAACTCATTTTACTTCTTGTGGCAGAACAAATTAGTGGACCATTTCCAAAAATATATAAACTAGTTTCAAGCAAAAAAACAATATTTTGTTAATGTATTAAGTTCTTTTAATTTGCTTAGAAATAATGATTTTCATATAAGGTATGACATAAAATTAATAGTTATTGGACATTGGTTATTAATTATTATTGTTAAATGTTAACTCAAAGCTAAATCATATTAAAGGGTATAATACGTCAACAGCGGCTGTGTTATTTATTTCAAATAATATTGTTCGAAAATAGTATGAAAATAAACATACTTAAGATACACAATTGTCAGTTCCAACAATCAGATGTGAAAGGAATAAACAAACTTTTTTCTTCTTCTAATAGTTTTCATAATTTTAACCTTCCTCCCCGTCGTCGTCAACAGTGATATGTTGAACCTTCCAAACTATTTTGTTTAAACCTACTTTACCTGTAGAAGCAGCTATAACACTTTTAAAGCTTAACGCATTTAAATAACTATGACTTTCGTTATGTGTCGTTTAATACGCAAATCGACTGTTAGTGTCTTGTTGAGGTTATTAATCGGGTTCTTATTTTGATCAACTAACTGAATCTACTAACTCCTCCCAAAATAAATATAAACGTATTTAGGATCAAAATATTAACTTTCCGAAGGAATTACTTCTATTTCCAACCTGTTATTAGTTGAATTTATGTTTGGAAATGAATTGTTTGTAAACATAACAAGGCTATTTCCGAATCCAGATGAACGTTTAGAGATGGAAAATAATTCATATAAAATATAGTTAGGTATATTTCCAGTCAAACTTATTGTAACGGATTCATACATGATTGTAAATCTCAAGACATAAATTACCAAAATTAAGTGTATTGAAGTATTGAAAACTAGAATAGTTATAATATTATAAAACAGCCAGATAGCCAGACAATATATTACTATAGTATTTTACACTCTTTAAAATAATGTAGTAATACAATTGGTGGAGGTAAATCGCCAAAGCTATTAAGCTAAACAACTTTAACTGTATTTGTATGAAACGCTACCCGATGACATCCTTCGCTTAAAGGTATATTCAAGTTTAATATATTACATTCGATTGCATGTGATTTTTCAGGCAAGTTGTCACGTGAAAAGATTCCATGGTAATTATTGATTTTTAAATTTCTAACATACTTTATGATGTCTTGAGACGAAATTGGTAGCATAGTTATTAGTATTTTTCCTTCAGTCATTATTGATATAAACCATTACTTTTTTTTATCCAAATTTATCAATTTAATCTATATTGTATTTGTATATAAAATAATAAATTATGTTAGCTAAAAAATTATAAATATACGTAGGTTCATAAGTCAATGAGTTCACAATATTTACAATAATATGTATTTAAAATATAAGTCTTAATTATAATATATGTATACAGTATACATTTTTACTGTTTTGCTATTTCAAGCTTTAATATAAAATAAACATACAATATCAGTAACAATAATTAATATAAGAGTACCTACTTAGGTATAGATAATGCAACATAATACAATAAAATTATGATAAAATACGATGATACTTTTTTAATATAAATAATAGTCGTTCATATATTGTTTAGTACCTAAATAAATAATTACCTATTTATTTAAATTTATTATTAATATATTTAGAGTAGGTATATATGTTTGTTTCGAATAACAATCGGTCGAGTAGTTTCTGAGAACATTAGCATCAAAGGTGTCGTTTCATTTTTCGTTACAATTTTTTTTCCACCAAAACTTCAAGAAAGAAGTTTTACTTCAAAAATCAAGAAAATTGGATGAGTAGTTTCAGAGTACATTCAACACAAAGATCTGAGCACACGACAGTGCGCCAGGCCAAGTTCCAGCAATGTCAGTATATCTTTAAACGAACCAATTCGCCCAGTTTTTCTAACCTATACATATATCTCTGTTTCCTCTTAAGATTAGTCTCGAATAGCTTAGGACTCTGTAAGAAAATTAGCCCTTTATATTGTGCCATTTCAAAATTTGCAATACTTTTACTGACTCACTAACTCACTTACTCATTGATCATCAAAACTATAAGACACTTCCCGTCTAGCAGAAACGTGAAATTTGTCATAAAGGTAGGTTTTACAGTGTAACTAAGGTGAAAAATCTAAAAATTGAAATTTTTTTAAAATTAATTCTGCTTCAGAGAGTGTATTTCTAAACGTATTAAGTGGCTCGCATAAACATTTTATTTCAAATAGCGTTACAATATGGTTATAAGAAATTGTTTGTAAATATGTAAGAATGCAAAACACACGGGGTTTTATTTAATTGGTGTTTTTATTCTCACATAAATAATAATTAATTTATGATGATATTACAATTTTTTCTTTTATATAACATTTACTCTTCGAGTCATAGATATATTAATATTTTAGATATGGAAGGTTTGGATAATTTAATTTATACAATATTTTTAGTAGTACATATACTTTTCGAGTCATAGAAATATTTATAGTTATTTATTGACAATTTATATAATCAAGAAACTCACGTGGGTTCTGAACATAGAAAAGAGATTAAATAGAAGGGCAACTGCTGTATAAATAATTGATAGTGGACGGCTACTAGCGCTCTACAATGGTTGTCGTAATGACTACTTCAATCGAACTGAAATTTTACTATCGATAGTTAGCAATCGATAATAAGTAATTGATCGTACATTTTCCAATCCTATTATTGTATTACCTTTTTTAAACTTTCATTGGAAATAGATTAATTTAAACGATTGTAAAATTATAATTATTTTGTAAAAATTATGTTACAAGAAATACATTTTAAAATTAAAAATTAAAAATTACATATAATATTACATATTAGTATTATACCTATAGCTTACACTAATTAGTTATTACCTACTTATTGAGTTATTATACATAATTAACATTTTGTCTCTGCAATGCAATTTTTTTCTTTGAGTATTTTTTAAAATAAGTAATTGCAGACAATTTTAGAAGATCTTTTGTTACTAGTTGTTCACCTTTACTTAATATGCAATTAATATGGTTAGTGTATGAATAAATTAAAAGATGACACACAATATTTACAAAAATAATAGACAAATCATGATTTTCGCAAATAAGATTTTGAAGGGAAATAACTTGTTTCACAATATTTTTAAAAATGTTACAACCACCATTTTTATAAGCAAAATTGTGAAAATTTAAATGAAAAAATTGTATTATATAGCTATATAAATTAATTACATTTTTATCAGGGAGAAATAGTTTACATTGAGAATAATTTCGTAGTTGTACAGTGAGTTCCGCTTAATGTGATCACTGGTTTATAGAATCAACCGTTTATTAGAATCAAAAATGAAAATCCCAAACCAAATTGCATGTTACTAATGTTAAATTGACCTTTTATTAGAATCACTAGGTACCGGATAATTGAATCACTTTTATGAACAATCTTATCGTTTTTATGATATTTCAAACTGATTAATTTATAAAACCCATTTTATTATTTAACTTATCAGTATGGCAGTATATCGTTGAACGTTGAATTATGTCATTCAATGTGTGCGTCGTGTACTTGTGTCATTTAGTTTATTAAGTTCATGATCAGACGTATTTTTTGAAATGTCAACCAAGCGAAAAGATTTGACAATAAAAGAAAAAAAAGATTTACTCGTTCGTTATGATAAGTTGGATAAATGTTTTCAAAGAGAAGAATTTTATGTCTTATAAATTAATAAATATGTATGTTAATTTAAATAAAAATGTAATTGTATTAAAAGATTGAATTATGAAAAAAATGTTGTAAATGTTTTATAGAATCAACCGGTTAATAGAATCAAAATGACCTGCACCAAAGTGATCACATTAAGCGGAACCCACTGTATTATAAAATGGTCATCTAAAACAATGTCAGATGAAAGCATGGATACACATAAACGACAATTCTTAGTAATTTTTTTTATTTTTTTTATTACCCATCCAGCAACATAAGCTCTACTTCCAGAATTCACTTGAGAATTAGAACTGGGCATTTCAGCAATTGGAATTTCAATTTCAATCATGCTCTCCATTGGACTTTGAATGATAGTTTCTTCTAAGGGTACTTCTTCAAATAAGAAATTCTTTAAATTATTCAAAGCACCATCACAATCATCATTTTCACAGTTTGATCCTACTGAATATTTAGACGTGAAGTTGTTTATTAACAATGCTTTAAATGATGAAATAAACATAGCCGGTGTTGGTTTTATATTCCTGACTCCATGACTACGAATAGAACCAAAAAAGTTTTCAATCGGATCTTGATTAAAATTTCGCAACAATACAAATGCAAAGCTACAATCAAGAAGTCGTTTACAAATGGCATAATTCCCTTTATTTTCTTTATCCAATTAGTAATGGAAGAAACAATTGCTTTATTTGTATTTAAGTACTTCATTGAATTGAGAGTGATTAATGCTTTTGGCCAATAATCCCAATAAGACGAATTTCTTATAACTGCACTTCTTAAATTTTTTCCAGGTTCTGTTTTAATGGAAATACCGTTTGCACTATCAAATAACTTGTCCACAAATAAACATAATTGTCTTGTACTTTGTGCTGAAGCATCAAGTCCCTCTATTACTGGAATTTCTGAGAAAATACAAAAATATATTAGAAGATATAATTTGTTATTAATTCTACAATAACACATAATGGATTTTACTATAAACCTTTATTCATTCCAGCAAATCGTTTCATGATTGCTCCAACGCGTTGACTAAAAACTTGAGCTGCATTAGCCACTTTCATTTTTTTCAGTTTAGCTGGATACACATAACAATCAGTGAGTTTGGGTGTTAAGCGATCTCCTTCTGTACTTTGCTGTTTGTCGAGTTCATAAGATTGAATTATGTTTCCAAGAAGCTGTATGGTTTTTCCCCTTATATTCAAAATTTAAATCTTTAGAGACTAAATTATTCCTCAGACCTTTGAGCAAATGAGACACATAATATAAAGGAACTATGTCATGGCCTCCTATTTCAAAACCAAATCCTGTATACTCTTGACCATTATTTTTATAAATGTCATTAGTGTTCGTTTGTAATATATTAATAGCAGCTACATTTGTGGATGCTTGGTCACAAACTATTGAAATAACCGTGAGCCCAGTTGATTGCACAGCCACAATAACATTTTTAATAATTTCTGATAATAGAATGCTTGTTATTCCACTACTGGTAAGGTAAAAAGCAACTGGTTGTTTAAATTTCTTCCTGCATCCTCTAACCATAAATACCAATGCTTTGTCGGCAAAATTATTAGACATATTATTTTCACCCAGATCTTCAAATCCAACTATATTGCCTTCTTGTGCCATATATTGTAATGATTCTGATAGTGCGATTTCATCAAATGATAACGCGTACGACGGTGAATAATAGCGGCGACGATAAAGCGTGCGCCGTCCTTGATGGTAGAGCGTAGACGGCGGAGAATAGCAGTGACGACAGAGTTAGGCTACGGCAGCGACGAACTGCGACTGCGGTATCACGGACAGCGATTCACGATAGCTTGAACAGTACGGACTTGGCCGTACCACTACGTGCCTACATAGAGTATGCTGTAATGGGCCGCTCGGCTATTCCGAACAACAGTCCGCTGCTGTGTGGTGACCCGTAGCTTGAAGAATACACTCAGAGACGTATCACTACAGATCCCGCACAGAGGGTTTGTTGTCCCTCTCTAACTCTTGTAATGTGAGGAGCTTGAACAGTACGGATTAGACCTACCACTACTCACATTGAAGGGAAAGGAGAGGGGTGTACCAATCGGTACAATTCAAAAGGCATAGACTCCTCGGTGGAATCGACTAACGAAATTTAATTTTCTGTAGCAAGAAAAGTATGTTAGTAATAAAATGAAAAGCGAACTGGTGACTCGAAGGTACCGTTCGACATAGCTGGGTTATATATACGTACCTACGCAATGTTTGGCGTGGTGCAATATGATGAATTGCCGGTGCTACTTTGTAATTACTTTTGAAGTGTTGTATCACGTTTTGCTAGTGGGCGGCTATACTCTTTCGGTGAAGAACTTGACGGCGCAGCTTATTTGTGTGATCGTTGAAATAACTTCGGTTTCTTTGAGCTTGAAAGTCACATTTTAGTGTCGTAACAAAAATCGAGTGCATCGACACGCGCTCTGTGCGGTGTTTGGGTTATTCTTTGTGTTGTAGTCAACGGTGTTCATAATCGCATTGACAATAACTGAAACACCGTTATTGTGGACTTACTCATAATTCCGCAACACCATGGCAATATGCAATGAACTTCTATGTCGTTCTTATGAAGTTAAATTCCAGAAAACGTTCAAAATGTATGGTAATCGCCGATTGGTCTGTGGAATGCAGGTTTCGTTTAGCACTCATGGCTTCCACTAGATAGCGTTTGGTATTTCGTAAAATGTATTATTCCGTGGTTATTCTGTCTCGTTACACTTATATATATATTTATAAAACGTATTAATGTTTTCATACATTTATTTTATTCAAATACGAAATATAATATAATTATTCAAGTACAGAATATTTTAATAATATTTGTCAGTTTACGGACGATAATTTTACGTGATAACGTGTGTTCCCACTAGTGTTTGTATTGTTTAATCTTCTTTATTGCTGTATAAATAATTTTGTCTCTGTGAATTATTATATAATATGTAGATTAAAGCTGGTTATCGTACGCCGCCAGATCGGCTGCGTGAATATAACTAACACAGCCACCGTACGGAGGTAGACAAAAACAGTTACGGCGACTGTGTTAATTATATTCGCGCAGCCGATCCGGCGGAGTCCGATAACCAGCTTTAATCTAAATATTAAATAATAATTCACAAAGACAAAATGATTTATACAAAAACAACAAAGATAAAATCAATACAAAAACTAGTGATGATGGGGTGTGTGCGTCGGTCGATGTGTGAGTGTAGCGGCGCGAACATTCTACCCCCATTGAAAGTTTAGCTTTCAACAGTCTTCCTTTTCGTAGACAGGTAGTCGACAGAGCTTTATGACAGGCCGTCATATTTCAGTCTGGTTGGCCGTGCGTACAATTACCACTCTTACTCTCCCATCATTCCCTGAATGAATTGCAATTATGTGACCTAGTTTTCACCTATTGTTTTGATCTTTTGAGCATATTTAAACACAAGCACCATAAGCTTCCTGGGAAGCGTCACAAAAACCGTGAATTTCAATTAAACTTCTAGCTGTGACGGACGCGCATCTAGGGATTGACACAAGACGTAAGTCTTCAAGCGTGGTGCAATAACTGTTCCATCTGTCTTGTAAATTCTCCGGTAGTACACAATCCCAGCTTATCTTGAGTTGCCAGATTTGCCGGATGAATATCTTCCCTTATATTAGAACAGGTGCTTGAAAGCTTAACGGATCGAATACCTTATTCGGGTTAGATAGAATGATACGCTTGGTATCTCTACTTTTATTGGCCTTCATTACACCATAAAATCGGAATTCATCTTCTACAGGTTTTCAGTGTAATCCCAGGAATTTTACAGCGTCTTCTCTCTGAATTTCTAATGCAAACAGGGGGTTTTCGCTCATACTGGACAGGTTGCTCGAATTGGAATACCATTTTCGTAATGGTAAACCCGTGGAGTCCATTATAGATGAAATTTGTTGGTGCAATAGTGCTCCTCCGATGCACAGCCGGTCATTAAGTCATCCATATAGAAATCTTCATTGATCACCTTAGATGCCCCTGGAAATGCTAGCTTGCTTTCTTCTGCTAACGCCTGCTAAACATTGCGTAGCCATGAATGACGCTGGTGTAGTGCCATACGTAACAACTAGAAGGCGATAAGTCTCGAGTTGCTCGCTAGGGTTAGATCTCCATAGGGTCCGTTGCATATCACAATCTTCTTTTGCAATAGCTACCTACTGGTACATCTTTTCTACATCCGCAGAGATTACATAAACATGCTTTCGGAATTGACATAGAATTGTGAAAATATCACCTTGTACTACGAGTCCACGCATCAGTAATTCATTAAGTGATTTGCCATTAGAACCGTTTGCAGATGCATCAAATACCACGCGTACCTTGGTAGTTAAGCTAGACGTATTAACAACAGGGTGATGAGGTAGATAGCAGACTTTTGAAGGGATTTCTATCTCATATATTTTCTCCATATTGCACATTGCCAAATATTCGTCCATGAATTATACATATGCTTTTCTTAGTTTATCGTCTCGCTGCAATTTTCGCTCCACGCTCAGAAACCTACATCTCGCCATTGTTAACGTGTCCCCCCACTTCTCTTGTGTTGACCTTGAATGGTAATCGTAACATGAATCGACCTGAGGAATTCCTTTTAGCAGTAACTTGAAAATGATCCAAAGCTTGCCGTTCCTCGATACATCTCAGATTATTTTTGGACAATTTGCCTTAGTCATAGTCTTCCTCCAGTCCTTCATTTCTCCAATTACCTTCCAATTCCTCGCCAACACTTAGCAAGCAGGTAGCTAAATATCCAACGTAAACATATAAAGGATTGACACGTAACAAATTTTTTAAAAGCATTTAAAGTGTTTATATTTTTACAATTTTCATTAAAACCGCGAACATTTAGATATTTTGACGTAGAAGAAGGGTTTTAGTTATTTTGTAGTACATAATTTAAATATATGTGTCGTGGGTTCTTGAGATCTTGTAAGTATAATATTATTAAATCTTGTACATAGGTAAACGAGAAAAATGAACTTATCTAATTTTTTTTTTTAATGTCTCATATTATATAGTAAAATAAATTAACATAATAGCAATAATATCTTAAAGACTTAAAATATACTTAAAAATATAGGCTGACTGCAGACCTATTTTTATAAGGGCAAGACATATATTTCACGGAGCGCCATTTGCATGTAAAAGGTAGGACGGGAGCAATCGTGTTACAGCCATGTTTATGTGGTTAAATTATAAAAAGAAAATGTGTAATTAATGTAATATTTAATATAAGTTTTAACCAGTGTGGAAATGCTATAATATAAGTCAGCAAAACAAAATACATGAAATACTAAGATGTTCGCCTAGCATAGAGAAAATTATTGCTACCTATCTGTTGACAATAAAAATAATATGTTCTGTGATTAAACACACTTCTAAATTGTTCCAAATTTCCAATATAATATAAAATTAGAAAAATTAGAAAAAAATAAAGAACTTATGTTCTATTTTTTTACTTTTAACTGAGAAATGTAAAAAGTACGTAGATGGTTTATTTATTTTTTTTACTGTTTACAAATTGTTTTGCTTTTAATCGCTTATCTAAAGCAGTATATTTTTCCGATGGTTCTGAGTAACTTAAACTTATTGTAGGTCTTTAATTATTAGTTTATAAAGTTTTACTTTAGTGTACCAATCAATAACTTAAAGTTATAGGCGCAATTCAGGTGAAATTTATGGGGTGCTAAATTTGAGGTTTTATCGACTCCGGCGTTTTAATATCAATTCCGCCGACTATCGATTCTGCCGGTTATTTATTTATATTAATTCCGCCGACTGTTTATTAAACAATAACCGAGTATCATATTATACACATTTTTTTTTAATTAACAGTATAGGTTAGAGAACACTTAGTTTGCCACAATAGTATAAAGTAAATTTTATTTAAATATAAACATTTCAAAAAACAATTTAAACATTGTCGTCCATAATGGATAATATTTATTAAAATAATAAAATAATATTACTCAAATACCTAGTGATTAATATTTTTACAAAATAATGTAAATTTGTCATATTATTACAAATTACAGTAAGTTAAAGTGTCACACGTATTCAACTAAAGTAATTTAAACATTATTTAAAAATCGGCGTTTACTATATTATGCACTATGCACCCCCTGACGGCGCCTATGATAGTGTGTACCTACTGATGAAATAAAACATATTTTATATCATTAAATAGCATTACATAAATGAAAACATATACATAAGCCTTTTATATTTTGTTAAATAAACAATTTACAAATATTCAGTGAATTGATAGTCGACGCCTGGCGGAATCAATATGTAAAAAAGTTCGGCGGAGTTGATCCGTGGTGCAATCGATAGATTTTTTACAGGTATAAAGGTAATTTCAGCACAATCGATATACGCCCCTAGATTTATGTCAACTTAAGTGATTTTTTATTTGTTAAAGAAGCTTACTTAGCAATGGTTAAAGCATCATATATTCAATATTTTTAATAGTTTATTCGCATCAACAATTTGCTGAAATTAAAATGTGTTCCGACTAATGATGGGCAAATTCCCGGGAATATAGTTTCGGGAATTTTCCCTGGGAATATAATAAGTTTTTAAATATTGATCATATGTTTCAATTTTAAATTAAGCTTATGGTTGTAAATGATCCAAATGACCGCTCTTTATTGATATTATGTCAGTTTAAATATTTATTCCTTAAAAAAAATGATTAAGTAACTATATAATTTAATTTTTAATTAAAATCTGTAGGTACAATGACCACAAATTAAACGATCCAACTTTAATTTATATATGTTGAAAAAATAAAAATAAGCATACTGAAATTGAAATACTGAATAACATAAAAATAATATATTTTTTTTATAAATATCCAGGCTTTTTAGGAATCCGATTTTCAATTTTAAATTTTAAAACACCTTAAAGTTAAGATTTGTATTCAAACAACATGGAATAATTGCTTTACATTTGTTTTTATTTTGGGCATTTCTGATTTTAAATCAAAAAAGAGATAAAATCTAGAATATTATATATTCAACCATTTTTTTCAAAATTGCTATCGAACTTCAGGAAGTATGTTTAATTTACTACCGCTTTTAGTGGTTTTTATAGTTATGCAAACAAAAATATTTTCATTTTTCGCAAAGTATTGACATGAGTATGCGCTTGCAAAAGTTGCATCCGGTGGCAGTTGCCCGACGCGGCATTATAGTGATTTTTGGAAACACACTCTCGTAATGTTAATTTACTACTCACACATAGATATAGCCCAAATGTTTATATCATGTGATTATGTGAATCGCCTAAATATTACTCCTTAAAGAATGATACGCTGGTGCCCCCTTAATACTAAATTGTGGTATGTATTAAAAATAGACGTACTTAAACACAGAAAATTTTAGCTTGGTAATTCAATACACTTTTTGAAAAACTAACTTCTTTTTTATTGAGCATTATACGGTGGCCTAGCTTGGAGAGTTGGACCTGTTCAGACATTACATAGGTATTTATTAAAACCGTTCAGATGCAGCAAGAGCACATTGTGTTGCACCTGTGTGGTATACGTATGTGAAAAAAATGCGACATAGAACATTTATGCTGTTGAAATAGAAATATTACTATATTAGAAAGCAAAACATAATTTTGCGTTTTTTTTTACAAAAAGTGCACTTTTGTACTTTAAGGTAGGTTATAGGTATGCATCGCAATATTATCAGTAACACCTACCTGCATAATATAATATAAAATACTAAAACAATAAATAACCTTTATTTCATTCTGTTATGACTTTAAATAGCATATGTACATTGATACATAAAATTAGATTTAGCTAACAAATGATTTTTTAACAATTTGTGTTATTTTAATATATTTACAACTGTTGTCGTTGGTACATTTTGAAATTGTTGTTTATTAATAAAACAAATCGTATAATATTTTTCATATATTGATAGAAGTTTATGTTTGATAATTATATATAAATGTATGAAAATTTGTTTTCAATTATATTGAATAAGAAAACTAACAAAGAACGTCCGGAAATGAGAAATTTACAAATGTGATTATTTAAAAGACCGAAATACAAAACCGGTACTAACCGAAACAGAAATTTAATTTTTTGAAAACCGTAACTTTTATTTTTGGTTTGGGCTTCGGTTTTCATAAACCTAAAATTAAGATTTCGGTATTCAAAAATATAAATTTTTTGTTTCGGTTAATACTGGTTTGGTAATTAGATCTTTTGGTTGGTAAAATTTATAAATTTCTCATTACCGGACGTTCTTTGTTATATTTTTCCTATTCAATATAATATAATACAAATGTCCATACATTTTTAGAGGTTACAGCTCAAGCATGTAAATTCCTCTAAAGTACCTATAAATATATCAATATATTTCATAAACGCATAGCTGTTTTTTTATTCTTACTGTTGAAAACGTATAAAACACTATATAGGCAAAATGATATTTTATTTTTCTCATCGTCACAAACCAAAAACATTTTTATGCCAAACTTGCCTATGGTTAGTACAAACCTGTTTGGTTTATTAAACATAATACATTTTATCTATGATTAACATTGATGTGGATAATTTATACTTGAGATGTCTTCGTAAGTATATTTGTATGTATATTTATATATGTTACTCGTTTAATAGGGAGAATATCGTGTGATATATGATAAAATATATCCGTGTGAATCAAGAAAAAACCATTCACTTCAATTGAATTGGTATTTAAGTAAAAAGACATCAAATATAACGGAGGTAAAAGGGAATATAACATTTTTGATACCTTTTGACGATACTCTCACAGTAAGTACATATAGGTATAATGATTCGTTTTAGATTAATTGTAAATCACAATGAAACTTCCATATTATGATGTATTGTTGGCAACAAAAAATTATTACTTATTAGAGAAATTCAGAAATGTATTAATTTGAATCTGTATAACTTAATATAGGTACAACAGAAGAGGACCTGACTGATTCATAAACAACGTACTGCCTAACCTACCGAACTTATTCATTTAAGATTTTGAGAAAATGTACTTATTACCATATAGGTGCACTAAGAAAGGATTTTAAAAAAATCGCATTTTCGGGCAACACCTGAGCAGGATCAAATTGTTTCATTTACCTCATTATGGTTTAAAAAAAATGTTTCGATCAACGATATTATTGGATGTACATTATATGGAGGTTTCACTGTATTACTATGTTCGTACGTTTGGACCATAAATATATATAAACATACCCACTGCATTAGTTAGATCATAATGAGTGGGGGAAAGCGGAGTTACAGTTGTTATATTTTTGGCATATTGAATATCTAAATGATTATCGGAATTAAATGTGTAAAAACATTTATTATTTTTTCTCTTTACACATAAATTAGATATATTATTATATATTATGTTAGATATTATATCTATCCCAAAATAAGTGACTGAAGTTGCTAAGTCATATTATAGTGAACATACTATTATGGTTATTAGTTATAATATGGTCTATGTATGGGTTAGTTATTTTAATTTCCACTTTAATTTTAAATGTGTATAACCATCTTACCTAAAGTAGTATATTATTTATTTGTAGCTTGATATAAACCTTGCATCTTGGGGTTTAACTGGTGGGTGGATACCAAATTCAAATATGATCGTAACAAAAAAAGCATGCAGTAATGTAAAACATTTTGGAGGAAACGCATGGTTTACAGTTATCAAGGATTTTAATGTTCCAACTGATAGCTGTCCAATACCGGTGGTAATGTATAAAAATATTAAAATAAATTATATAATTTTATAATAAACATAATGAATGTATATTATTCAATGAGTCAAGAATGGTAATATTCAAAATGAATACATAACATTTTATTATAATATAATAATAATAAATATTATAAAATTAACAATGTGTGCGTATCACTATCAAATTATTATCCATGTATTTGTAACAATTTTGTTTTCTACATTTTTACAGGGCACATATATTACATCAGGGATTGATTTGAAGAAATTTGATGATACTAATTATACTAAAGTATATTTTTATGGAAAATATAAAGTGGTGATACGCATAAAAAATTTAAAAAATGAAGTACTTAGCTGCGTGGTTACGGAGATTAATCTTATACGACCATGGGAAACACCAATTTGATTAAATTATATAAAATAATTATAATATATTTATATACCTGTTATTAACTTATTTTACAAATCTATAATAAATAGTTATCATAATCAGTTTTCGTCAAAATATATTTCGTTAATTTGTTGTTTTTATTCATACAAGTAACCTTGATTTTTTCAACAAATGTTTATATATAGGTGCATTGTGTTGTTATTTTCAAATAATTTTTTTATAACATTTATACACAAAACAATAATATTATATATGTTATATACAGAGTGGATCTTATGTCATTGTACGCGTGGTTTTTTTAATTATTATGAAATCTATATAAAAGACAAATAATTTTTGTTTCTACCTAAAATGTCCTTTATGCATTCCTAAACCATTCATCCAATTACGATGAAATTTGGTATGGAGATTATATTTATATTTATATTATACCGCATAACCGGTATAAAATTGCTTTTGATTAAAACATGTGCACATAATATTATTCGAATGCAAGGATTATGTAACTTATTTACCTACTTATAATACTATAAAGTATATTATACCTATACTTAAACCTGTCCATTATTACCAATTATGACCAATTATGACCAATTATGACCAATTATTTTACTATCTGTACTGTCGTATTATATTTAAGATTAACAGTAATGTAATAACAATATTAATATTATTACACTATGTAAATCCTGGACGTATGACTATAATAATTGTAACTGGCTTCAACCATTTAAAATATACAAATGAATTAATATGATATATTTAGCTAGCTCTGTTGGCAGAAGTTCCCCTAATTTGCAGTGGAAGTTCCACGGACGGCCTATATATACAATCGACGCATGCTACGGCACAGCTATATTGGGTGCCAAAATAATTCTTGCACTTGGTACTGAAAAAGCCAAAGTTGACCATGAGTGTAACGTCATTATTATGATATTATAACTATTATTAAACAATAAATAATGAATATTTTATCAATTTTTAAACATAATAAAACATGGAATTTATTTTATTGATCCGTTACAATGTTACCCAGATGGTATATTGTTATTTTCAACCACATTTTGTTGATTTTCTTCTACCGGATTATCTGCTGCCCATGGTTGTAGTTCCACCGAACCGAAGACTGCATAAAGTACAGCCACCATAATACATATTATCGCCATCATGATACCAGTATCAACTTCGTTGAGTATCTATGTTGAAATACGACATAACACTTCATTTATAACAATAACATTTAAATTTTTTTATTTTATTACCCAAATTCTACTGTAAATTCTATTTAAGACAGTGTCCTACAAATACTTGAAAAAATAATATGTGATATTTAGGAAACTATACAATAAGCTACCATATTTTAGCGCAATATCTAAATAGTTTATAAATCCTAAAATAATCACACGTAAATTGGATTTATTACAATATTATAGAAATTAATTGTATTCAATATTATATGTTTCTATACTTGCCGAAAATAAAAAGATATTCCATTTCTTTTAACATAAAATGGAATATTATGTTAGTTCTTAAAATGTTGCCAAAAATGGCTTCTAGAAAAAATAATATGCCCATTGAACTAAAATAAGAGCAATTCCAAAACTTTCTGACGCTGGTGGTGGAAATGGATACGGTGATCTCTGGAAATAATTCGACCAGAACGACGAAGAGCAACAACAAGATGATAGTGCATTTTTTCATTGTGAATTCCAAAAGTATCTGTTTTGTCAAAAATTTATTTTAACACAGAAAATATAACTTTCGTTTTAAACATAAATATAAGTACCTTCGTTGAAATTTGAAATATATATTGTTTAAAAGTTAAAACTCATAAGTTACTTATGAAATCACCATAAAGTACTTCATCGAGTCAAGCACTACATGCGTATAATAAGGCAATCACAAGGATGGGCTTCGAAGTATAAAATGATTTCCATGGAATTTCCGTTACGATTGATCGAATTAACGAAACGCCAGAACTTCCAATAGAATATCGCGGGTTGTTTGAACCTCCATACAAAATTAAATCACAGTCCATGCTCCAAAATCGATTTCCATTGATCGCGTACAACCACAGAACGTACTAGGCCAACCCAATCGCTCCTAACGAAGTGCATTATATCGTATGCGATTATTGTCCTGATATAGGTATACACGTGCTCGGCATCAAGATTTAAATGTAAGTATACTAGAGCTCTTATTACCCGTGTACACGGATTACACGTGTACACGTGAAATTAAAAATTTCGTGATGAAAACCGTGTAATCCGTAGTTCACGTAATTCACGTGAATTTCGAGTATTTAAAAATCCTACACGTGAATTTCGTGTATTTATAAATCCTACACGTGAAATACACGTTTATATAAAAGAAATTTATAATTGCAGAAATAATGAAGACTAAATAATATAATTAATAACGTAATTTATTAAACGTTTAATATAAATTATGAACCTTATTCACAGGTGGATATAACCAATAATAATAATAATAATAATAATAATACTTAAACTAAACATAACAAGAACTATAGTCTATAATTCTAATTTCTAGAAATATAATTTTCTGTTTTGGTATAAGAATACCAACATATCCACATTTTCAGGAAGAAGGCAACTTCTTTTTGGATTCACAATGTTACCTGCCGTTGAGAAGCACCTCTCTGAACTTGCCGATGTTGATGGGATTGCTAAATATTTTTTGGCAATAGTTGCTATTGCTGGATATTTTTCTTCTCGTGTTCTCCACCACTCTAAGGGATTTAAGTCAAATCGAAGTTGAGGTTCTGAAAGATATCCCGTAAACTGTGTAGATGCATCATTTGTACTATTAGTATGGTCTTTGTAAATAAATTCTAACACATTACTCATTTTCAAATCGCTTTCTTCTGTATCATTAAGATTTGTAGTAGTTGGGGCAACTGATTCAATGAGCTGCAAGACATGTGATCGGATTATCTCTCTAGCTCTTACGGGTTCATGATCCATATCTTTATATCTTGGATCTAGAAAAGAAGCGACGTGTCTTGCAGTAACAATTTCATTCCATGTCAATTCAAAACGCGTGGTCAGTTGATATGAAATTTTGTTTTTAAATCGTTCCGTTATATTGTCATCATCGATACTATGTTCATAATGGGAAGTTACAATTTTGTGAATTAAAGGTCGTACCATTGAAACAGAAGATTCTAATTCTCCACAAAATAAAGTAGTGAGAGCTTGCAATGGTTTCAGAAGTACCAATAATTTTTCAATAATTAACCATTCAGACTCTGTAATTTCTAATTTTTGGGCAATATTAGATGCTGTTATATTACGATCTGCGAGAACATTTGTGATAGGTGCTCTATTAATATACAGTCTTTCTAGCATTAAAAAACTAGAGTTCCATCTCGTTTTACAATATTGTAAAAGAGTTAATTTTGGTAAATTAAGTTGTTGCTGTGTTTTCTCCAAACTCTTCATTGATATTGATGAATGTTTAAAATGGCACACAATTTTGCTTGATTTTGTTAAAACACTTTGAATTTCATCGTCCAAAAGAGTTTTATTAACAGCCAACTGCAAAGAATGTGCTGCACACGTTAATCCAGATTTTTCCATATTATCGTTTAATTCTAACTGTGATACAGCGTTGATGACATTTGCTGCATTATCTGTTACAATTGAACTAATTTTTTTTTCGATTTCCCACTCTATAAGTGATTTTTTTAAATGGTGTGCTAAATTTACGGCTGTATGTCGCTCACTAACTTCATGAGTTGTCAATGTATATGATTTTGGTTTCCAATGTTGATCGATAGTATGACAGATAATTGTCATATATGACTCTTGAGATATTGAAGTCCAGCAATCTGTTGTACATGACACACTTGTTACTTCATTTAATTCATTTTTGATTAATTGTTTTATGTCACTTGTTAATAATTTTAAACGATTTTTTACACTTTCTGCAGAGCAGGGTTTATAATTAGGATCAACAACGTTCATGAAGTATTTAAAACCCGGACTTGAACAAAATGAAAGAGGCATCTGGTTCATAGCTATCATTTTTGAAAGTGCTTTATGAATTTCTTCAGTTCTTTCAGGGCTAAGCAATTTATCTGACGTGGTATTTTGTTTATTAAGTTTTTGGCGCTTTCGCCTAATTCGAGAATTTGAAATAAAATTGATATTTGACGTTGAATCAGAATTAATATTTGAAGAACTAGTACTTGGTTGGTCAAAATCATTTAATGAGGTTGTAGACTGGCTATTCAAATTATCTGTTATAGGTTGTAAGTCATTTATAGTCTCAAGCATCTCATTTTCTGAGTCAGATATGTGTCTGTTAAATAGATACAAAGTTTAATACAAAGTTTCTAATAAGTTGTTCTTAAAGCCATCATATTAATTAGTATTTACACTATTATTTTAGTTTATACCTATTAGATATAGGTATTGAATATCTTACAATTATTAAATATTTGATTATAATTGTTATTTTAGATTCTGAGCGGAGCGATGAATGTATTGATTTTACAATGATGTGTTTTTTTAGTTTTTTAGTTTTTTTTTTTTGTATTTAACGACAACATTTGGAACAGTAATAATGTTTCGATTTTCAAAAGTAGTACCGTTTCTGAAAGGAAAGTGAATCTAGTTGGTACTTTGGGTGGTCAAAAGTGAAAAATTTCCAATACTTTTCAAAAGCGGTGGGAAAAACCTTAAAAAAGTAACGGAAAAACGGGAATTTTTACGCAAAAGCGATTTTCGACAAAAACGAAAATTTAATTTTACTGTAACTCAAAAATTAATTACTATGTAAACACTTGAAATTTTCACCAAATGTTTATATTAACGTTGTCTATAGTCTATACAGGGTTACATTTTAAAAGTGTTTTGACTTTTTTTGAACTGATGCCGGACATTTTAAGTTTTTAAATTTTATAAGTTTTTTTTTTAAATATCAATAACATTTTATTTGTTGCGTAAAAAATCTTGAAAATGTAATAGAAGGCTCCTAATGTATTGTTTCAACTGCAGATGAAAAATATTAAAAATCCTTAGTCGCTATTTTTTTTTATAAGCATTTAAAGTTCAAATATTGACAAAATACGTAAAAATCGCGAAAATTTGCAAATTATTATTAGTTAGAAATTCATAAAAAATTTTCTTTTTAAATCTAAGATTTTAAAATGTAAAACAAGATTCTTCATCAGTTTTTCTACCTTCATCAAAAAAAAATGTCTACAAAAAAGTCAAGTTATACTTTAACGATCGTTTGAATTTCATAATTTTACAATATTGGATATTCACTCGATTTCTCATGTCCTTATTTTGTTGGAATTCAAAAACAAATCGTGAAAATGTAATTAAATGCTCCTGATATATAGTTACCATAGAAGTTGAAAAATATTAAAAATAGCACAGTTTTTTTTATAAGCATTTAAAATTCAAATTTTGACAAAATAGTTCAAAATCTCGATATATGATCAATCATTGTAATTAATAAATTACAAAATGTTCAGTTTAGTTTGATTAGATTTTTTTCTACAATTATTGTAAGCAAAACTATGGACTACCTTGTATTACATTTTAAATTCTTAGCTACACAATTTTTTTTTACGACAATATCGATTATAAATCGGAAATCGAAAATCAGTGAATCACAGTACTAGATTTGGTTAGGTATAATAATAATGTAAATTTACCTCCTTTTTTCTTTTACTCCATTACTCATGGAATGAATCGCCACCAGATGTCGCCCAATGGATCCTGTTGTACCTCCATTGCAAACAAACTCATTATTTTCATTCTCATCACACAAAAGACAGTATGCAATATTTCCTTTCTTTTTTGCATATTGCCAAACCCAACTTGATTTTTTATTGCCCATTACAAGAAGTTATTTTTTTGTCTCAATTTTCAATCAAGTTAAAAAATATATGAGACTCCGATTACGGTTGAATAGGATATAATAGTATAATACTGAATAAGAAATAGAAATAGAAAATGTAGAGCACATGCGACATGCATAAACGTTATGCGGTACAATGAGAGATAACTTATAAAATGTAGGGTTTTGGTACGTTTATAAATAAATGAGTACCTACTAACAGTATTATGTACTGGCTATCGAAAAAGATGGGATTATACGTAATATCTATCTAATCTAACTATAGTCATTATTGTTAAAACCGATAAAAACTTTAAAAATGAGACGAATCACGGATCACGTGAATATAAATCACGGAATTCCCGTATTTTGTAAATTCACGTGAATGTCATCACGGAATTCACGTGTCACGTGAAATACGTGTTTATTCGAAATATATATCCGTGAATCCGTGTCACGGATACACGGGTGCAAAAAAACACGTGTTCCATTAAGACCTCTAAAGTATACCACTAAATAGAGTTAGCGTATAAGATGAATATGTTTAGAGGAGAATCAAAATACAATCTTGGAGATATCCGCCATTGTAACCTTGAACCTTGCATTAACCCGTATAATATTATTGGAACGTGACGTATTGTCTGTTTATTCAGTGGGACCCAATATGTCCAAGTCGTGTCGATTGCGTCATCCACCATAGACTGGGAAAATAATATGCACATAATTTTATTTTATAAAGATATGAATTGTATGTAATCACATTTTACAATAAAGAGGATTATTTTTACCAATGTCATTCTTATACAAAATTGTAAGAAACAATGCATTTTAACATCTATGTGATATATACACGTGGCTGCGATTAAATGACCAATCGAGGATATGGTGACGAACATGCCTAAAATACTGAAAACATAATTATAACTAGTGATGGGCAACGGCATAATTCTGTGTAAATCGATATCGTTCTTATTTTGCCGATATTGTAAGCTATCGTAAGTTGTACGATATCGATATCGTATCGAAAATATTTTTTAATTATTTTAAATATTAACTACTATTAGTACTCTTTAGTTATTACTTATTAGTTATTAAAATTAAATATCAATATTGTTGCCCATCGCTAATAATAATACTATAATAATATGTACACTGCATTATGTTAATTTTTATGTGGGCCTGGGTTAAGATTTATATGCGAGTGGGAATAATATGGCTGTGAGAAATAATGAAAATCGCGTAATACAGTTACTACAGAAACTAGATAATTGTATTGTATTTTGCTAATTTTTGCACTAATAATACATAATATCCTGTAGTATAATATGTACATAATATTTTGACAGTACTCAATAGAAACAGTGCATTAATTGTTTCATAAATTTAATTTAAAATTATTATATTCAAACTAGAGATTTTATTGCCAACCTTGTACCTATATTAGCATATTAATTTATTAAATTTAATTATTTTGTATTTTATAAATTCTAGTCTTTATTATTATTATAACGATATTAGTGTATATTATAATATGAGTATTACTTGATTACTTGTGAGCCGGATACATAGTGGCTAAAATACCACCAGGTATTAAACCAATATAATATCCATACTAATAATAAGATACATATTCATAATGGGAATAGTGAATCTGTAATTATAATAAAACATTATTTAGGTGTTATCACATATTTTTGATTCGCCCAGCAGTATATCAGCGGTAAATAAAACTTTCAACAATCGTTATATAGTATAACAGGCACTTACTTCATTTTTGTCTAATATAGACGAAATGAAATTATGAAATTAATTTATATAAATCACTTTGGCTCGTCGAAATGGCGAAACCTATACACACATATAAATTATATTTTATTTAGGGTTCTAAATTTAATAAAAGGTTTATTATAAGTTTCTTATAGTTATTTTAAAATATCGATATTAGAAAATATTTAGAATATTTAATAAGCATTTAGTATTTAGTACAAATAAAAAAAAAGTAATAATTTTTAAACTACATAAATTTGCAGTAATCTGTATATATTGAAAATTAACGCAGTATATCAGTAATCTCAGTATAACTATATACAGAGTGATCCATTTAAGTGGGTACACTAATTATTTCGAAAAGTATTAACTTTTTTAATTTTTTTTTTTTTTTAATCTGTTAGATTTATGCTTTTCTAAAACTGTATACTATTTTAATTTTTTTCACCCTTATATTTATTTGTGAAACCACTATCAACTTTTGATTTTCAAATGGTAACATATAGTAAAAAGATCATGAATTAATAAATCCATTTTTTTTATGAATTTATGCGTTAACATTTTTATTTTTTGTTAATTGGTTTGCGAGATACAGCTCCCCAAAGTATTGGTGGTTGAAGGAGGTGTTATAGTCGGTACCGCTGAAAAATTTTCATTTGTAAAGCACAGAAGCTATAACTGATAAATTCGATACTGTTCGACCTAACTACCTAAGATACCTAACATTAAACATATTGATAATTGTTGTACTTTGAACCTAATTAATTGAATGTCCTATTAGTGCTATTAAACCTAATGCTAATTTGACCATTAAAGCTAAGTTTTATTGACCTTGGCTGTCGCACCAGATCCCTTCCATATTACCATAGAACAATAATAATCATATTATTATTACCGATATTTGGCGATACCTTTATCATTATTTATAATTATCTATGACCACGGTGTTATAAGATAATAGAATTGATTAAAATATTAATTAATGATGATAGTAAAGAAAAATCAATCAGTTATTATGAACTGATACTTACTAAACTTTAAAACTTGTAAAGCAAAATACTAAGATGTTAATTGTAAACCATGTGGCCATGCAGCGTAGTAGTACTACTTAAATAGTTAAATATTGAATGTAGGTATAATGTAATTAATAATTTAACTAATTAGTGTATGTTTTTAAACCGTTATAAGTATACCGACAGTTAAAATTTCTTGAATAGCATAATATACCTAACAAAATAGTTGTTGAATCATTACGTTTGTCAAAAATATTCCATTGAACTTAAAATTACATTATACCCAATTCGCAATCTGTGATATATTTATGTATTTTATTTGATATTTCAATCAAAAATATATGTATTTAAGTTTATACTATTAAGTGTGGTGTAAATTTGATAATACCTACCACTTGGAAAGCACAACATTTGTACCTACATTAAGTTTATTGGTAAGTTTTCTTAAAATGTATACGTAGAAAAATAAATCGTTATGATTAATTCTTTAATTTGAACATACATTATTGTACATTATTATGACGTATTAACAGTTTTTATTTAAATTTTATTTTCAGTTAAATCAGTTTTGTTCATTCAGTTACACCACCAATAAATGTTATTCAAAGTTTAATAACACAAAAGTTGTTTTACTCTTAAAATTATTGGCCCACAACAATACACTAAACCTAATACAACTTCATATATTATTAATTTACTTATTACCATCTACTTGGACACAAAAGATGGCTGCCTATCTACATATACATACCTAAAAATATAATGTTCTCTGATCAGAAGTACTTATAAGTTGCATGTATTCAAATTTTACATTTGGCATAGTTATTATTATTAAGAACTAAGTATAAAATCTGTATTCACTACTAATATACTTGACCAAATGATTTGGAAGTTGATATTGAAATCACATAATTTTCTATCTTCCATTACATATTCCAAACAAGAACAATGACAAATAAAATTGTTGTTTCCCATATACTATTTTAATAGCTGAGGAGACTACAAAATGAATTAAGTATGTAAACATATTTTTTTACCATCAAATTATTTGGTTATATTTATCCTTTTTTAATTTATTAGATAGTAAACACTCAACTACTCAAGTCAATTTCAAAGAAGATAAAAAATCAAATCTGCATTCCAGAAGAAACATAATCCCAATAATATAGTAAACTAAAAATATGTTAAATGAAAATAGTACATGCTATTGTTTTTTTTTTAAATTTTAACAAATATTATACAATTAAGCTAATTTAGCTAACAACATCAATCAGTCATTGATACTTAAATGGGTGGTAAAATGTATGTTTCTTTATTAATTAAAAAAAAATCATAAATTACTCATCTTCATTATTATACAAGGTATTATTAAATATTATATTTAAATAAATACTTTACTATAATATTAGGTAGGTATGTCTTAATCCTAATATTTATGTATCATAAAAATATTTGTATTTAAAATTATATTGTATTTGTGTTTTGCAACTGAATAGTTCCTTCTGTTTGGTTGGTGTTGTTAGCTATTTATTACCACCTACAAAATCTAAGTTAAAATGTTATTAGTCCCATTTTTAAATTTTACTGTATTTTTTTAAGTTAGGGGTTAAGTTGAGTATGTTTCAATATTTTGAATACACGTTATGAACTTAACTCATATTTTGCATTACTGCATAACGAATATTTTGATCTAACTGTATCATTTAATTTGGAATAGATTTATCATAGTCCTTGGCTTTTAAATTATAGTAACATTTTTGAAGGGTGTTAATCCAGCAGGTGCTCTATCAAATTTTATAAATGTTTGGCTACAGTTACCTGCGCATTTCTTTGTAGTAGTAGTAAAGTCGATCAAGTGCGCTTCTATATTCTATACTCCTTTATTTACCTATTAATTATAATAGTTATTACTTATTACATACTTCTCAATTTAGGCCGAAAACTATAATGTATAACTATTACGATAATGTAGGTACACCTGATTTTGATAATAATAGAAATATAATTTTCATATAGTAGCACTAATCAATGACGGTAAACTGTGTATTTTTTAATGAATTCTTATTTGATTTGATAATCCTAAATAAAAAAATATCTTAATAATTAATGGTGAAATATATTTTATACCTAATACTTAATAGTGCATATTATATATTTAAAAGTGCTAACAATGTACATATTATTATAGGTACCTAAATCTTGTGGTGGATCCTAGTAAATTGATAGATCACCCGCTATACAAATGCCCTTTATAGTGGTTCATAATAATAGTAATATAAAATGGGGTGATTTCAGTCATGACATATTGAAATAGCTAAGTTGTTTTTTACATATTACCTTATTGTTTGTAACAATATTCATAATTGTGTTGTTAAAATACAACATAATATTATATAAATTTAAATTTTAAATATTTAAATATTCATAGTCTTTCACTATTAAATAGTTTTAAATTATTTAAGTGGTTCATAATATTATAAATATAAAATGGGGTAATATGTGGAATTTTCAATTTTCAATTAAATAATATAGGTAAGTGAAAAAAAGTTGTACAATTAGTATGCATTTAAAATTACAATATGCTAGATGTGTACTTATAAGTTAGGCACTATATGTATATTTAAAATTATGATTATTAATTTGCTACAATTAACTCAAAACTAATGTGAAATAGTTATTAATAGTAATTAAAAAAAAAATGAATTAACCTATTAAAAGGTAAATCATAAAAACAAGACCTATATCAGTTATTTGTATATTATATAAGTTATAGTAAAATTTTAAATTAATATTGTATTGAAAAAATAAATTCAATAAAACATTGTTAAATTGTGAAAACAATATTTTCAATATGGCTCTAATCACCTCATTTTATATAGATTTAGTTACATTTTTAAACTTTTATCAGTTGTATCATAGGGTTGTGCTGAATATGCTTTAATTTAAATAAATAATAAGGTATATAAAACAATTTCTTAGGTAGCTTTGTAAGCTCATCTGAAGTGATTTTACAAATTGGGTAATGAGCCTCATCAATTTAACCATCTGAAATTAATGTCAGCATACACCTGTATTATATTGTGTGACTAAAAAAAATTGTATCATTTACTATGTAATTATTTATTAGTCGCTTATTATGTTTTAAAGCTATTAAGCATATTTGTACATATTAATATATCGTTTAAACCACAAAATTAATTTAAAAATTATTGTGTTCAAATTTTGTAGTAGACAGTATTGTAAGACATCAAACTCAATAATTTATTTTTATAAGATATTGGTGTTTATTATATTTGGTATATTTGTTTAGTATTTATATGTATTGTAAACTTTAAAGTGTACCATACCTATTGATTTTTATTATACTATATTTTTTTGTAATTGATTTTTTTTGACAATGTATATGTATGTAATTTAAAAAATAGATATACATTCTAAAGATATACTAAAATTTTATAATAGTGGGTTATAGTTTATTTAAAACAAAATCGTGAATAATTGTAATAACTAGTTGTTCATATTATTCAAGTTTAGTCTTATTATTATAAGTTATCTAACCAACCTTATAATTATAGTACCTATCCTATGAAAACACTTACCAATATATCTACATACTTAGTGTATACTAAAGAGTAATGAGTAATGTTTGTACCATATACTTAAAATAAATAATCATAAATCAATTAACAAACATAAAAGAATTAAAAAATAAAATTACATTTTCAAATACAACAAATATTTCGGTTTTCAAACGAATAAACCTAGAGATCCTATTCTTACATAGGTTTCTCCATGATTAACTAACTACTTAGTTATTCATGGGTTTCTCTAACCTCACCAGTCCATCATCATAGATTCATGGGCCAAAGCTAGCATGATGAAACGGTTACGGGTTAGATGTGAATCATATTTCAGGGACCTTTAGAGAAACGGTTACCGATTACCATTATACCAATCATGTGAAATTAAAGTATCATAGACCACAATTTAAGATAGACTATCTTAAATCGTGGTCATGATAAAAACAGAACAACAAAAATATAATTCATAATTGATAATATCATAAATTAATAACATAATCAAATAATATCACTACACTAATATGATAATAGTTTTTGTAAATTAAAAAAAAAAATGATCGGATTTTTAAATCGGGTAACTGTAAAATTATCATATTTTACTATTATCATACAACATTTATATCACAATTTAAGATAATTGATGGGACTATCTTAATCGTGGTATCATTGCGCATTATTATTACCTAGTTACATATTTCATTATTTACTTCCTGCATAATATTATAATCATATAATAATTATAGAAAATGGAAATACACTAATACGATAGAATCAGTGGCGTAGTTATGGGGGGGGGGATAAGGGGTTAGGTTAGCAAATTAACATGTGTAATATTATAAATTATTATTACTATATATATTAATATAGTTATAGAAATTATCCGAGTGTTTACACTTCCAAGTTTTATTTTAAGAAAACCAATTATAAAATCGACGAAAACAGCGATAACGGCCTCCGACGTCCAATACGTAACAACACGAGCATGCCGGTCGATAATACGATGTTACGATCTGTCGGCCGTCATAATATTTCATTTGATTTGTTGGAGTTTGAAACTTAAGTATCGTTACACGATACTCCTATTAACTATCATTTAAGAATTAAGTATTTAACTATGGATAAATGTGTTATAAAGGTAAGCATATTAAACAATATTGCATTATTTTTGTACAATATTAGTACATTAATATAATAAATTACTTAATTACGCATAGCTTAAACTCTGAAAACATTATTTTATTTATTCTAATAAAATAATAACTTTATCATTGTGTATTTAACAATTTTAGTATTTATTATTTATTTTTGTTGATGTTACTGTTTAGTATTTAATGTTTATTTTTCACTACATAATACTAGATTCTGTTACATATATTAGTATATTCGTATATTTTAAAATATTTTAATATTACTTAACAAATACTAACAATTGATCAAAGTATTAATTTTGTATTTTAGAAAATGAAAACAAAAGATCCTACCATAGAAAATTCATTAGCACCTAAAAATGATCTAAATATTAAGACTCTTGAAACCTGTATACCTTTTTCATCTTTTACTTCGGTTGATATAAGAATTAATGACATAACATATTTTGTTAACCGTGTATTGTCTCATAGTGAAATTCATACAGTTATAAATAGTATATGGACACCAGATATAACGTTTAATTTTCCTATACATAAAAACTTCGATAAAATTAAAAAAGGGCAAACGAGCAAATTTAAATTTAATTGGTTATTAAGATGGCGATGGTTAGCATACTCCGAAAAAGAAGATGGTGCATTTTGTAGACTTTGTGTTGCTTTTTCAAAATCTGAAGGTGGAATAAATGGCCAGAAACTTGGTGCTTTGGTATTAAACAAATTTGATAATTGGAAACATGCTACAGAAACATTTACTAAACATGATAAACTAAATTATCATATTAAAAGTGTAATAGATACCGATAACTTTTTAAAAATGAGAAATAATCCAAGTAATTTGTATCATAAATATATGATCCCCCTCCCCCCCCAGAAAACAATCGTATCTACGCCACTGGATAGAATTCTATGGTAATACCATTTTAATTTTAAAATAATTATCTGTGAAACTGTGATCAAAATAAATTTGTTATAATATATTTCCAGACTTTCAGTTTTTCACTAATCATTCCTCGGTAGTTCGGTGTGTCCAATTAGTCGATAGGTTAATAAATGATTAGGGTCCAAAGTACAATAGTTATCATTTATTAATTGCTATTTGTTACCTTAGGTCGAATGGTATCGAATTTATCAGTTATAGCTCCTGGTCTTTACGATTTTTGCAGAGGTACTGACTAAACGCCTCCTTCAACCACCAATATTTTGAGGAGCTTTATCTCGCAAACGAATGAACGAAACATAAACATTTTAACGCACAAATACATAAAAAAAAAAGTTTTACTAATTCATGACCTTTTTAATACATGTTACCATTTGAAAATAAAAAGTTGATAGTCGTTTCACCAATAAATATAAGGGTGAAAAAATTAAAATATTAAACAGCTTTAGAAAAGTTTAAAACTAAAAGTTTAAAAAAAAATTCAAAAAATGTTAATACTTTTGGAAATAATTAGTGTACCCTCTTAAATGGATCACCCTGTATAGGCACAATTTTTTTTTTATAAACATTTAAAAATCGAATTTTGAAAAAAATTTTCAAATTTAAAATTGAATAATTATTTTGTAGTTGAAAATTTAAAACAAGGCTCCACGTAAATAGGTTGTATATAAATTATTTTATTCACAATAATATCATCAAATATACTTGGTAAATGGTAATATCATGGGCTGACGACCGTTTTTGCTCAGAATCTTTTCTTATATAATGATATTATATCATTGAATTCAAATATAACACCATCCATTACAGTAACCCACTTGTAACCTACTGTACAGCAGAGCAACATCCACTTAATCACTTTTTTTTTTGCAATCAATTATTTTGTCAAAAGAATAAATTTGTGTGATTTACAGAATTTTTGTCATTAACGGGTTAATGGTAAATTCGAAATATGGTAGGGCCGTTGATTCGGGAGTAATGTTTGATGCAATTTACCACATGTCTATCATTGTTCAAATGAGTTTACTATTAGTGTGGATTAGACAAAATACTGTTAACCTACTGTTAAAGAGCGACATCCACTTTTTATATATTATCCATTTAATATTATTATTGATTATTTATTCATTAGACAAACGAATAGTAGTGGGCCCCACTGAGTTTCTTGTGCTTTAGTTTCTGTATGTTCTTTTTTTACTGAAAAGTCCCATATTAATTTCCAAAACATTGTATTGTTACGTCTTATGACTCTTTAAATTAATTTGTGTAAAACAATGTTTTCTCATCTATTATCACTTTAGTTGAGACTTTGGGAGACTTAAAATAAATAGTATTTTTAACTGGACATTATTTGGATTTTTACAAACTATAATATGAAGCATGTTTCTTATTTATTTCATTTTTGCAGTTAATGGCCATTGTTCAAGGTTTTTTTTTTTAGTTATAAGTTCTAGGACAAGTTTATTTATTTTTCAATATGGATTTGTCTATACCAAATAATATCTTTATAATAATAATACGTTTCTTTTATTTGACAAACGTACCCAACTTGTCCTAATAATGATTGATATTTGTTTTTTAAAATAAGAGTACTTATTTAAAGTCCCCAGTTATAATTTTATAAGTATACTTTGTTCTTTTATTTCAATAAGTGTAATCCTCAATTACGAAGGATGATGACCTGCACCTACATTGCATATAGAATGAAATTTTTAATTGAAAAGTAACCCATAATAATATGTTATAATTTATAAGTTATGGGACTAGATTTGTAGTAATTTATCTTGATTCGTGTAGATAACAATATAATAGTATGATAAATATCTAAGTAAATCCAAACTACTTAATTAAAAAAAAAAAACACGAACAAATTTTATTCATTTTTTTTTTATATAATGTATTAAAACCGATATAACTGAGTAGCAATTACCCATCATCTGTAATAAAATAAAATAAATAATTAATAATTATTTTCTACAAAATTGTTACATTTTTTTTTATTGTAATTCCTAATGGACTTTACCTATAAATTGTAATAATATCATTTTACCAAATATTTATTTTGTTATTTACTGCACACTATAGGTATAACTTTGTCAAAACCATAAAATAAAGTGCAGATTATATTTGAATCACCAATCACAGAAAGGAGGCATGTCCATAAAATCAAGTTTTACTTGGGACACAAAAAACTGTCCGTAAAATAGGTACAAGGAAAGAGATAGCTCAGAATAAACATCAGAGGCGGATATTTCCGTTACGGTTTTATTGACTAGTCCGTTTTACACAAAATATGTATCTAAGGTAGAGAAATACAAACTCAGTGATAACTTGATTTCGTCAAAAATTGGACATGTACCCTCCTGAAATTAGTGATTAATTTATTCTATGGATAATTCGGCTTGATAATTTAATCCGGGGTTCCTCGTAGATTTTTCTTATACTAAATAATTCAAAAATATTAAAAATAAATAACCATAATTTTTTTTTTTATAAGGATTTGATGATGTGATGTTGAAATATAATGATTATAATAATAAAATCGTTTTTGTTATTTTGTTGTATTTAGAATATATTAATAGAAGAAACATGAAACATTGCACTGTACATGAAACTATAGTTTGATAAACACAATAAAATTGTATTGTACAAGTGTTTAAATTATTTATTTTTTAAATTTCAAACAAACCTAAAATAAATAATTAATTTAATCATTTAATAAAGCTGTAGGGATTATTATTGTTAAATGATAGTTTCATAAATGCATTGCCTAGAATTGTATATAGTATTAGTTAAATAATAATTCTATTAGTACTTACTCTAAAAAATATTTCCAAGTTTACGATTTTTGTTCTAATAAATCTTAACTTTTTGTGGTAAGCATTATTCACTTTCATTGTTAATAATATCATTTGTTTACACTTCATATCCATTTCGGTCAAATTACTTCTGTACAATGCGAATATTATTGAATCTTTCTTTAATAAATAAAAAGTCATATTTTAATAAAAAATCATTTCTATACAATTTAAATCTGTAACTACATAATCTGATAATTATTTTTGTACAGTGTGTATTTTAAAGTTTTTTCTAAACGTGAAGAATCAAGAGAACTTTATACTTTACAATGTGAAGTAATAATATTTTATACTTTGATTAATTAAACAGTATATTGTTGCATATAAGAATGTCGAATGTCGATAATATTTATGATATCTAATAAAAATTGAATTATTCAGTGCAAATCTATATTCTGTTCATTAAAACAAATAAAATAATTGTTTCCAATAATTTAACTATTCATAAAACGCATACTATGCCTGAATGCCTGATCAATAAATATATTATAATAAAATAAAACAGCATATAAAATTACTTGATTGTGTATATTTTCAAATAAATAACAGCATTAATATTTGAAACTTGAATGTAGGAATTGAGCCAATAATGTTTTTTATTACAACTTTTGAATCCAAAAATCTATCCACGTCTGAGAAACTCTGAAATCATTTTACTTTAAATGAGTTTAATACTTTGTAACTTAATTTACAAGTACTAAGCACATACGAACTAACTTCAATAAGTTTAATATTATATTTATCTTTTACGGATATATGGACAATGTACAATTTGTAACGAATAATCAAATATTTTAACGATAAATTGTACTATCTAATATCTATATCGATTAGAATAACTAAAAATTAAAATAACGGGTATTATTCTATATAATATTATTATAAAGTAACCATTAATACTATGAAAATACTATGTCGTCCTAGCACAATGTGTTCTTTCATAGCTGGATAGTACTTTTTATATTAAAATAGAGTTTTATATATTTTAACAAAATAAGTGCATACATGGCTACATCGGTTTAATTGTTAAATTGTACACCAAAAGATGCACGAATATAATAAATAATAATTGTAATTTGTTTGATAAGTTATGAAAATTATGATGGAAAATCAAATAAAATGAATTATAAAAAAGATCATTAGGGATTAGTTATAATTAATAACAATCTCATTCATCTAAATAATTGTATAAATGTAATATTAACTCATTTTAAATTGATAAAAAAATAACTATATAATACAGTCTGAGTGAGTATAACGTAATTTGTTTACCATTATGAGAATAAACCACGGCATGATGAGCATGAATAAAGAAACAAAAACTTCTTAGAACATTACTCTGCTAATTATAGTTAAAATACCTTTATATTTCCTGAAAAAAAAAAATAAAAGCACAGCTTTATTAAGTTATTTAGCTCAAGTAAATGAGTAATGACCTAACAATGTTTTTGCCAATTAAATAAATTTAGGTATGTGTTTATATACTCAGAAATGTTGAGGTTAGATTTAAGTATGTTCGATCGAAAAATATAAAGGGGACTATGGTAATGTTTGCTGCCCCCCTTCTCCACTCATACCACTACAACAAGAAATCACATTTACAAATTATGTCATTCAATATTTTTGATAAATTCAATTTTCTAAATTTATTTTAACATAAGTACCCCATTTTGTGATAATTTGTGTGCAACTCGTCGTTTTTGTAAAGGTCATAAGGACTTAGAAAATAAATAAGATTTTTATGATTCGAAATTTGAGGGAAACTACTAAATCTTAAGAAAAAATAACAATTAAAATTTTTTATTTAATTTTTATTTTTAGTGGGTCAAAATTGTTTAAAACAGTGCATAAAAATTCATATTTTGGCGGATTAATAAATACTACTCTGGTACAAACTTTATAATATTATTGTGTGTTGTATTGTATTGTATTGTGTAAGCAACTCATTAATTTGTAATTTTCGAAAATTAGTAATCATCATTTGTGTAAGAGAACTACATTAAGTATATAGTATAATATAATATTTTATTTTATACCTAGCATAAATATTTTATAATATGCAGTATTTCTTCCTTACTATTTCATACTCGGTATGTAAACTTAAATAGGTAATGATTATTTTCATGTATAGGTATTTAGTTAGTAATAATCAGGGTTGTTAAAAAACACAAAAAACAAATAAAACCTTTAAAACATAAAACAGCGTTTTAAACGTTTTTTAAAACAAAAAACAAACACATTTCAAACATGTAAAAAACCTATTAATAAAATCATATAAATGATAATAGTAAATTAGGTAATGATTTTTATGGGATATTTTGGTAATCAAAGTAAAACACAGTATTTGGTATACATATTACAGTATATTGTACATTAATTTAATGTCATTAAATAAGATGGATGTTACTTACATCATGTAAGTACAGATTTGAGTAAACTAAAACTAGATAAATTAACAGAAGAACATTTATATTATTAATTATTATAGATAATGATAATGAAATGATGGTATAGTAGTAATGTGTATAGGCTATGGATGTATGGACTACGGTTAGGTTACGGTATTTTACTAATAAGTATTAGTATAAATATATAATACATTTTAAATATGATTAAGGGGTTCTATATGTTTGTCAATAGATAGGTTATATGTAGCATCCCTCGACAGTCATCAAGTCATTATGTTATTATTATTATTAGGTTTTACTTACAGGGCACCTTTTTTTTAAACGTATTATTTATTCATACTTATGTAAATTTTGACGCTGATGTGGTGCGATCAAAATAATATGCGTGGGGCTAGAGCTTATTTTAAGTTATGAAGTTTTATCTACAACAATTGGCTCTATTGCTTTGGATGCCATCGTTTTTAATGTTGAAATCGTTGATTTGTGATATCCCGCAGAGTAGAAAATATCCATTGGTTATTTTAATTTCAAATTTACTAAAAATATTCTTTTAAACACATGTTTTTTATTGATGTTTAAAACATAACAACCCTGGTAATAATATATCATGATAAATCAATAAATAATAAATTTAACTCTTACTCCATAGCTGCTTGATGATCCTTTATAATTGTTATTAATTCATCATATATTAAGTCGTGTTCGATAAGTATCTTTTTTTTCATCTGTATAATCTAAAAGTGTAAACACAATAATTGTGACCATTTATCAATATTTAGTGACTATCTAAGAAGAAGGCCTATATGTTAGAATTATAAAACATTAAAGAACTTCATAATATGAAATCAAATTCGATTTTTACTGTTGTCTGTTCAGAACTTTTTCCATTATCTTAAATTTCTAATAATAATACTCCACTATCCTTCAATGATTCGAAAGGAGCAAAAAAAAGATGCTATCTTCATACTTATATTATTTATCAGTGATCACCGACTTTTAAGTAATAGATATATTCGTCACTGTAAAAGGCACCTTTTACTATTTTAGTTTTTAATGCAATTTTTCAGTATTTATTAAATTATTGCTTTCGAAAAAAATAACTTTTAAGTTATGCAAGGGTTTTCTACTTTAATACTCAATTTTTAGTGGGCTTGTTTTAATAATGTGAATGTATTTTCTGTATTTATCAAAATACATTTTACTTTAAACAATTTTTATTTAAATAGTATAACAATTAGAGGTGTTTGAACCAGTACACCAGTCACCAATAAAAGAAAAAAACAGAAGTATTATCCTCAATCTTTTATTAGTGAACTTATAATAATCTTTGAACGTATTTTCACAATTAACGTATGATTAGCGTATACATAACTGTTCAAAACTAATGTCTGCCTATACTAAATGCATATAATATGTATTAAGTGTAGCTGCCCTTAGTACCACACTCCAATCTATATATGGTATACTAGGTACTAATAAAATGTATTGAGTACTACTTTTAACCAGCTAGCTATAGAATAACAGCATTACGACCTTAAGGCTGCCAGTGTTTTTGGTATAACGGTGATTACTAGTAAATATAATCTGAAACCAATGGCAACCATTTATAAACTAAAAAATTATTTTCTAAAAAAAAAAAAGAAGAAAAACGTCATTGTAAAACCAATAATATGTTCCCGAAATAATAAGTATCAACGATAAAAGTGTGTGATATCCCAACAAAAACACTCCGCCAAAAACTCCGTGTAGAAAAAACGCAAAGTATAATTAAAACTGCTCTAAAAGTTGTGGTATCATTTTATAGCTAATTCATTGAACTATATAGATATCAATTATGTTAAAATAGTATGCTAAATAATTGAACTTAGCTTTGCGACTCGAGTTAAAAATTTAAAAATGATATAGCATAATGAGTACATATTAATATTATACAGTCTATACCTACTATATCATTGAAATAAGTAGTGTATTATTAATCAAGTAGGTATTTTAAATTCACCAAGCTATAAGTTCAATTATTTAGCAGACTATTTTAACATAAAATATAATATAATAATATGAAGTTTAACAAAATGATGTCACAACTTTTAGAGCCATTTTTTTTTGTATATATATAGCTTAAAATTTAATACAAAACTAAATTTTCGTTCAATATCTAGACTTAACGAACTAAAAACAGGGTTTAAAAGATGACTACAAATTTAAATTCATATTTATATAATACGTTTGTATACAAACAATACGTACTAGCTATAAAATGTAAGTATACACACAAGTCAAAAGTCGTATATACTCACCAGATGGGGAAGGGTGGTCGTGAAGCAGTTCGTGTCTGACCGATAGGAACGCGACGCAAATCATTTGCATTTGGCCGTACATAGCTAAGCACAGTGTCACCAGAAGTACGTCGAACATGAGGAATAGTATTGTCACCGAGACGATGGAGAACGTCTCGACGATAGAAAACGTGTTGTAGTGTGCGTTGTACGTGTCGTCGGATACGATTAAATAGACATTCAACACGTTCTGGTGGTACTCACTAGACGTACCGTCGTGGTTTTTGATCGTTATTCATTCTCCGCTGCATGCCAGGGTACTGCCAATGAATACGGCCAACGCCGATAAATACGCGACGGCAAACACGGACGTCAACCACACCGAACGTTCTCGCCAACAATCCAGTATAATAATATTATGTCTGTTGTTCCGGTGACCGAACGACGTAAGACCGTAGCGCGTGACCGACAAACAGTTCCGTATGTCGTCCGAGCGGTGGACGACGATCCACATCTTGTAGCATATGAGCACCATAATTTCCGCTTTCCAAAAATGATTCACGCTTATAGACATATTGACCGTCCAATAGTACAGGCCGCTAACGTTCAACATCATCGAAACGGCACACGAGTACAGCACGATGGATGCTACGGCAATGTGGTATATGCTTTTATACCACGACATTTTATTGTTCCGGGATCCAATATTTGATGTAAATCCATAGTTTTTGCCAACCGGATGTTGAAAACGTGGTTCTTCTCGTCCAAAGTGTCCATCATATTATTACGATGTTACAATATTATACTTATGTAGAACGAATAATGTCATAAGTGTTTGTTGAATAACTGAATACCAACATACCAACATGACCTATACAATATTGTAGTACACAAGTATTATAATAGGTACCTACTTAAAGGAATTAATATATAATATACAATTTATAGCCTTATTAACATTTAAACTAAAATAGTGTATTACCTTCTTAGCAATACAACCCTTTAGGTAAAAATTTTGCTAATATCTATATTATACTACTTCAATAAAATAAAATAATTTTTTTTATTTACATATTTATATCGGTGCTCTAATTTGATATAAGATATACTTGTAAGATACTTATAAGATATACTAATGTTTGTTCTGTAATTGTTTTAACTTGCGGACCAGTTTGTATAGTTAAACTTGGCATGCGAACTATAACTGAAATAGAAAACCAGAATAGGTACATTGCTAATCACTACGATTTCTGTAAAAGAACATACGATTTATCAATATACCGTATAGGCACTGAGTATAATATATAAATTCTATGGATTTATCATAGTAAATAATATATTTTAAAATATCTATGGCAATCGTCAATTGTCGAAATTCGTTGGCGAAGATTAACAATTCTAATAATTTCAGCAAATACTATTGTATTATAAATATAATATATATTGTATTTGATTTCAGTGAACAAAAAAAATAATAAGCCATCAATATAGACGGACAGTTCGTTAAACCGTATATATTATAATGTAAGTTTAACACAAACTCACAAATTTCGTTATGCTCCAGTTATTTCATAAAATATTTCGATACTTTCAAGTTTAAGCTCATCGGATCGAGATGAAGACGGATGAAGATAGCTGTTTCTTCGGCGATGGCGGCACTCTAGCTAGGTTTCATCAGAAGAGTTAATGTTTACGCGTAAGTTTGTTTTTATATTAATTCTTTTTTACATTTACTTTTTCGTCTTAAATTAAATACTTATTGCCACGGACAATCTGTTAACTGGGTGACGTAGAAGCATTTATAAGTTTAATCCCAAAAGCGCGATGTATAAAATACGCGAGACCAAACAGTCCAAAGGCCGTCTTCGTTTCATCGCGACAAAGTTTAATACGACCTTGCATATTATACTATACGCGGGTATCACATAGGTTTGCGCATAGTATTTAAAACAATATAATGTTATTATTTATTAATCTTTATCTTTTTTTATACAATATAGGTACACATCATATGTTTTATTAGCATACTTACACCATTTTAGTGTTAGATCATTCCAAAGATGGTTAGAATAGGTATTAAATGTTTTGCAATTTTACTATATTATTATTTTTCATTATATTTTAACATAACAATACACTTTAAATTAAGTTAGTTGTAATCAATATAGACAGTCTTAAAACAAACTCTTTTCTGGATGTTTTCAAAACAGATTGTGCTTAAAAAAAATTGCACAGTTGTCGTAGCAGTCAGTTGCTAGACCAACGCGTGTAACATAAAATAGGAATTATTCTTGTTTGTTTAAATAATTTTTTCAAAAAATATATGTAATATGTATAGTTCATACAGTTATAAATTTATAGTTAATTCGAAATGCGGATGTTTATACTTCATAGATATTTTTTAAATGAAATCGTGTAAATAATTTGATTTAACAATCAGGTACCTACTCATCACTAGTATTAAATTTATTATATTGCGTGTAAAATCACCGACACAAGGTGCAGACTGCATTTAAAAAATTAAAAACAAAATAAAATATAAAATAATGTTGTAGTAGAAGCTGGAAATTGTAGTTTATTTTAATTCATAATCCAATTAATGTAACCGAGAATGTAACTATTAAATTCATCATTGAATGATTATTCAGAGATCACTTTGGGATAAATTCCAAACGTATAAAAGTAAATTAAATTAAAAATAATTACAAATAAATACAAATAATAGATATTTTAATAGCATTTTACTATTACATCAGTGTAAAATAGTTTCTGATCGACTTACTATATGTAAGTAGGTACCTTCTATAAAATAATTATTCATATCAAACAACCCTAACAATTTAATGTAAGGATTCTCATAAATTGATCTTATAGCAGTCTTAAAAACCCAAAAATACATTTGTACATCATTTACAAATTTTAGTTCCCTATTATGGTGTAGGTACCTACTAAATACTAATACAAACAATAAATTGCTATTCGAAAACACAATTTCGTATATCTATTATTATTTACTAAATACTTACAATTAAACGAAACTAAAAATAAACTTATGATTACATACTGAGTACCTATAATATAATATTATATATGAAAATTGAATCTTTATTACGAATACTTATCGTTTACACAGACCACAAGAAAAAAAAATTAAAAATATTAAAAAAAATAAAGAACACATCATTGTAAAATGAATACAGTCATCGATCCGCTCAGAATCTAAAATTAACTTAGACTTGGAGTTTTAGAAATCTAGTTGGTATTATAGTATTTTACTGTATACGTTTATGGCTTTATGTTAACTCTAAAATCCAGTAATCACATTTTTATTTAATAATATAAAAATACAATATGCTTTTATAAAAATATGCTTGTACTTCTAATATCTATTCACCATCTAATCAATAATTAAATTAATAAACGAAAATAATAATTTAAATAATACCTATATCATATTATATATTCAAATTCAAAATTATAAACTATTTTGGTTTATTGTCATATCAAATTTCAATGAACAAATTGTTCCTTAACACGGAACTCTTTGATAAAAAAAATTACATTATATTATATCCGTGGATTCATCATATTGACGTAGGCACCGATGTATAGTATCATTTATTTATTTATCTGTGGCAAATCTCAAAGTCGTTGCAGAAGACGCAGTCGATTAAAAATTCTAAAAAAACTAACTGCGTTTCGTATAATTTTATTTTTCATAAATCACAGTATTCAAAGTTTTGTGTTCTGGAGCGTTTCCTCATCGGCAGCGTCGCAGTTCACACACGTAACGGATTCCGGCGAAAGAGTCGATAATTAAAGTAAGTTTGTTTTTATATTCTTTTGGGGCTTAAATGTCACGAAAAATGTGCTATCCAAGTGTTGTAGGCGCATATTTTAGTTCTAAACTAGAAATATATTAAATACGCGAGATATAAACGTCGTCGTCGTTTTTCCAGTCCCTGTTCGTAGAATAATTATGATTAATAGGCGCATACCTATATAGGGTACTTAATTTATAAAAATATATGTTATAAATTATAACTGATAATAGTCATAAGATACAATTTTAATTAATAGCTGGTAATTTATTTTCCAAATAAAACGTTAAAAGTTATAGGTAACTAATAATTTAGTGTCACATACTTAACTTCTATTGTTTACCTAATATCTATATTCTATATCCTAGGGATTAAGAACGTATAACCATGTACACATAAAAGTAATATTCACGGAATAGTCAACTGGCTATCCTGACATGTGCGCACATATGAATAATACACCTACTCATATACAGTGCTCGAATTGGAAAAAAAATTGAGGACGGACGCTGGTTTTAGTTCAAAAAACACCTTCCATAGCTAATAAATTGTAAAAGTAACCCGTTGTGAAAATTAACAAAAAGTTCTCAAAAGTAGAATGTAGAAACACGTATACGGCGGCAATACAACCGAAATCACTTCAAATAATCAATTATTACACTTGCAGATAATAGAGATAAGGTAGACATGATATCTTTAATCGTGGTAGTGTACAAACCAATAAAACCACCGACGGCGGTAATAATAACCGAACAAAAAAAAATCCAAATACACCTTCAAAAGTAAGCATCCCCAGGGGTCAGAGGGGACTCGTTTTAGCGTTCCCCGCTTAATTAAATGAAGGGGAACGCTGAAATCTATGAAAAAAAATGAAAGCGGACTCCGTCCGCCCGCGTCCCCCCCAAATTCGAGCACTGCTCATATACTCGTATAGGTATAAACAGTGTAATATGCATACACGAATGTGTTACCTAGATGTCCCTAAAAGTTCAACAGTTATTATATTATTTATTTTTTTACATATAGGTAGGTACATTAAAGACTCTAATTAAGATCACATTTATTTTATTTTTCGAACACAATGTTTCAAAAATTATACTTAATATATATAACTATTGGTATAGTATTAAATAAATTAATGATAAAACAAACACACCTACTATAATTATTAGTAATAATAATATATCCATGTATAAGTTATTAAAATACAAAACGAACAAACGAAAAACGATTCTGAGCAAAGACATCATTAACTAATAAATAATATTGAGATTAAAGTAATTTTTTTATTATCAGGCATTAGTACCTACAATATAGGTTAAAGTCATTATCGCCCAAAAAAATTACATTTGAAAGTGTCATCGAATACCTACTATTTTTAAATTACAACAAAATAACTAAAATCTTTATTCTTGGTTTTAATATGTAATTTTGTCCAAATTTTAACTTGTAATATCTGTAAAAAGTAACAGAGTTTATAATAGATTTTTTAGATTTTTTGGTTACAATATGAACCAGGAGCGGACTGAGCCGGCGGGATAGGTACTGGGAACTTTCCCAGTGGGCCGCTACTCAAAAATGATTTGTTATTGCTTTATATTTATATTTATAATTATTATTAATATAAATAGAAGATCGGTATAGATATGAATTATAAATATTAAAAAAAAAAACGAATTTATTTAGTTATTTTGTTATTTAGGTAATACATATTAATAAATAGGTATTTCATAAATTGTTTTTATTATTTATTCGAAACATTATTTTAAATATTGGGATCAATAAAACTATTTTCATTTATTACTATTTATATCAATAAGAATTTGTTAATAAACCAGTAATAAAAATGGTTACCTGCAAGTAAAAAAAACCGGTATCTATATTATAAATTTTAATTCAATTTACCGTATTTGTCGTCTAGTAGAAACAAATAAATGTTTTTTTGAAGATAATGTAAAAATATCCATCATCCATCGGTTAGGACCATATATGTATTTTCTACGATGGGACGGTGAGGTTCTTAATTATAAAATAATCCATGGCAAATGACAATCGTCTGAGACGAACAGCGATTCCAATACGTACTCACATATTATTTCGTTCCATTCTGTTATTAAGCTCGGTGCCTATTTTTATAAATGTCATTAATCTCAATACTTCCAGACTGAACTTTTGGATCGGAGATATGAAGACGCGCGCTGCATTTTCTTGGCGGAGATGCACAGCTCTGACACTAGACAATATTAATACACTCGAAGGGACGCGTTTCGCCGGAAGAATAAATAATTACGTAAGTTTTTGTTCTTTTACTCTGTGACGCGGTAGACCTAATGTAAATATTATTGTCGGACAAACTTATATACCCGCCAGACGTAGAGTAGTTTTTAAAATCCAGTTGTTATAGGTGTACAAAAATTAGGATATCATGAAAAATACCTTAAACTATAATACTTGCCTACACTGTTAATTTATTGTTATAGTAGAATAATTTTTAAAATTTGAAATCAATGATCAGGCAATGCTTTTATAAGTAGGAAGGTAGGTTTTTATATCTACCTAATAAAATAAGAAAATACATAATGATTAATGTTATTTAATATGATTTGTAAGTACATAGCAGATTATACCTACCACTTGGTGACGATTATTTTTGTCTTGTACGTTCTTCGTAATTCCGTTCCGTCACTATAGTTTAAGTTTGCATTAAATGTGAAACATACATTTTCTATGCGTACGGGGTACGGGCATTAAACATTTGGGTTTTAAGAGAACACCTCAAACGTACGTTTTATTTTGGGAATTTAACAGGATATACCTATAGGATATTTTCTTCAAATTTTCACTATTTGATATTGTGATATCATTTGTACCTAGGTTAAGTATCTGTTTTAGAATCGATCGATAGGTTACCTAGGTATATCACATCTTTAATTTAAATTTGATAGTCGAGTATTGGACAAGTACCTACGTAACTATTATAATTCGTATCGTAATTTAATTACTAAAGAAATTTAATCTCTCCAACAGTGTCTAGGGCCACCGGCAGGAGAATGCATTATAGAATGTCTATAAACTTGTAGTCTAGTATATGGTTAAAATTGACATGCGACCAACAACTGGGGGCTTGTTCTGGAAAATTTAAATGATCTAATAAGGTTCATCTCATTATTTGAATTAAATTAATTTTAAAGCGATTTTTGTGTTAATCAATTTTTTAATTTATTTCATTCAACACACTCGTCTCAGTTTTCTAGTACCTCTATATTTCTCACGAAATTCATATCGATCATCTCACAGCTTTCATATTCAAAATCAAAAAAAAAAAAATGTATTTTACCCCTGAAATAGAAAACCAGATATATAACAGAGCATAAAGATACTAGTATTCTATACTAGATAAGTTTCAATTAGCGATATGTTGACGGATGAAGATAGCTGTTTCTTCGGCGACAGCGTGTGCTGCAGTACAGCTAGGTTTTACTGGAAGAGTAGATGTTTATGCGTAAGTTTGTTTTCATATTATTTTGGGGTTTAAATTTACTTAAGACTTGAATTAAATATTATTGTCACGGAAAATCTGTTAACTCGGTAACGTAGAAGCATATACGTTTACTACAGTTTCGTAGCAGATTTTGATTCCGTCACGGGGTATGTATTTCTTATTTTTCGGTAGTAGGTTTCTTTTTATTATTGTTAATTGATCAGGGGATGTATTGCCTGAAAACTTTCAATATTTGTATTGTAATTATACTGGTATAACACTATTCCGGCTATCAATAAAGTCGTGTTAAAATTAGAAAATTGGTCAGGTATGATATTTTTTTAAGTAATTCTTTCGAGTAGGGAATTCGCTCCATGATATTTAAATATTTTCACCGATAATCAAGTACGATGACTTGTAGGTAACTAGAGACTGAGTGGAATAGGAATTGAGTGTGTGTGATACGGCGAAGATAAGGAATGGTCAACAGGATAGAATAAGAAATTAATTAATTACGGGTAGTGTACATATTGCAGTGAAAACAAGAGAGAATAGGTTTAGGTGGTCCGGTCACTGTATGATAAGAGAGAGTGAGAGTGACTAAAGAAGTTAATTTAGGGGGGAAATGAGGGGCGAGAAGACTAGCTGAAGAAAAGATGGATAGACAGAATACCGATCATATGGAGGTGTGGAATTAGAGTGGCTGAAACTTTATATAGCTGTGAGAGACGGGGGAAGAAAATGTGTAAAGGTAGAATAGTTATGTTAACAATGCCGAATACGTAGGGAAGGATCATGAATTGCAAAGGCTCCATGGCTCCAATGGCTCCATGGCTCCATGACTCCATGGCTGAAACTATACCGTTACCGGTTGGTATAGGTTTACAACCTCGACTTATAGGATAGAATAAAAAGATCATTGCTGGTTGGGATGTCAGCGCACTATTTGTTTTCCATCTTTGACCCACGCGTAGCATACCAAATGTGCGATTAAGAAAACACTAAAATGATTGTGTGTGGGTCAGAGAGAGAATAAATGGTGCGCTAAATGGTGACATCCTCTTAAGTGTTATCAAGTTGAACAAGCAGTTGATTGTTGACAAGTTGACATTTTGACACCACATTAACTGTGGTAGGTATTATGATTGGAAGTAAAAGTAATTAGCAGGGCTGTAAATTTAATGCAATGAAAAAAAGTATAATAATAAATAATAATTTCAATTGGTTTACAAAAAAAATTCTTTATTCACACACTTGGTAGGTAGGTACCTATTTATTTTTCTAACGGATGAACCGAAAATATAAAAACATTTTAAGAAAATAAGCGTAAATACGAATCAAATAAATGAAAACATGCTATTAAACGAACTAACCCAAAAAAACCGCATATTGGTAACGGTGTTGTAATAATAGGGATCTCCCAAAAAAATACGTACTAATAGTTCAAACAAATCATAAAAGCCAACTGTAATAAATATTAATTTATGAAAAAGTATATAAAAAAGCATTATTATTATAAATGAAACAAAACTATGAACTATAGACCGTAACATAGCATAGGTATTTCTATATTTTTAGCTCCATAATTCTTTGTTAAAATATTAGGAAAATGTATTAAGTACCGTAAAAGTGCTAAATTTGAGCTATTACTAATAATATTATATTCATAAAAAATTATCATAGAAGGTTAGGTACTGTTATTCCACATACCTATTATAGTTTAATTTAACTACAACCAGTGGCGCCTGGGTCCTTCAAAAATGGTGGTTCAAAATATCATCTTAGTTTAGTACCTACCACACACCCACCCGATGGACCAATAACCAATAGTTGATACATTTTAACAAAATATAACATATAACTATATAAGTATCAATGAAATTATTTTAATATAATATATACAACAATGTACTATACATACATAATGTTACTGATAAAACCTAATAAAGCAGCAGCAGCAAGTAGTATTCTCACCGTGGAGAATGAAAGTTAGCTATATTCACAAGTAAATTAATTTAATTCAATAATTCATCAGTTTTAAAAATATAAAATCCTTTAAACCGATGAGACAAAGTTAAAAATATAAAAGAAGTTAAGTGTATACATATAAGTGTATAACATATTAATTTAAAAAAATAAAATTCCATCAAACTAATTAACAAAACTAAAATTATTATATCATTAGTCATTAATCATTACCGTTTTAAATAAATTATAATAGTAAATAGGTAGCCAATTATATTATGGAAACATTATTTTATATTCAATATTTTGTATAATTTGAACACCTTGCTAACACAACTTTACTTTACTTTATACATTTAAACATTTATGCTTTCATATTGAAGCATAAATAATAAATAAATGTTACTATTTTAGCAGTAGGTATATGTTAGATTAAAAATAATTGTATACACTTTAATTTAATTATATGATCTTATTATAACATTACTACATTAGTGTTTCTTTTTTTATTTATTCAAAAGTAGTAAGTTAAATTTTTTGATAATGTAGAACTTAAACTTGCAAATATATTAGTGACATCTTCATTGTTTATTTAAACATCTGATTCACATGTTGTAATCGTTAACTCTTCCAAACGATTTATTAACCATCAGACTATAAAAAATATTAATTTTTAGCCAAAATTGAAATTAAGAAAAACAAAAAATTAGATAATACACTGAATAATTTACTTACAATGTTTTTTTTTTTAACATTATTAATGATGTGTGAACATTATTACCTATCTGCTAAGAACAGAAAATAAAAAATAATAGATTTAAAATTCTTTTGATAAAATTAAGATTGAATATCATTATTATTTGTATAAATATTATTTTGATAATATATATTAAAGTTTATGTACATATTATTTATGTATAAAATATTAATATACTAAAGTTAAAATTCAAAATTCATCGAATAAATCTGAAGTCAAATTAACCAAATAATTATAGTATAATATTAATAAAGAACTCACAATAATAATGTTACCTAATTAAGTATAAAAATAGAAATCGAGTAAAAATGTAAAATAGTTTTTAATTTTTTGTTAATTTTTAACTAGTTTAAAAAATAATTGTTTATGTAATAAAATAGTGTGCATAAAATATATTATATATATAACCTAATTACTTACATAATGGTGGGCTATGATAATTATTTATATAGATACAACTATTATTTAATATTTAATGTTATTACCTACTTAAATTACTAATTTATATAATTATATCTATGAATTTGGTATTCAATAAATCAAGTATTTACAAAGAAAAATAAGTACCTACATAGATTCTATAATATTTATTAACCATCAGACTATAAAAATATTAATTTATAGACACAAAATTAAACAATATTAATAAAAACAATACTCAAAAGTTTCATCAATTTTTCTTTTTTTTTGAAAATATGTTCACAGGTTTATACAAATTACAATTACGCCTGTTAAATTATAACTTGATATTATATTATTATGCACCTCAGTGCCAACAAGCACCCACCCACCCAATTTAGGTGGTTCATTTGAACCACCTAAAGTACGTACCCGGCGCCACTGACTACAACATTCTAGTAGAGCCTGAAAAAATTTGGTCCCACGACTCTGATCACATAAACTTTAAATACTAAACTACGGGTCTGAAATTACTTTATATAGATCTAAATAATCCAAAACATATATTGCTTCAAAATATAAAAATAAAATATCTTGTATTGTAATAGTTAGGTAACTATCAACAAAAAAAACTAAAAAAATCATATTTGAAATCTATGTATAATATACGTATATTGTAATGAATGTTCAAATGTTTATTGTACATAGTACGTTATAAAAAATTAACTCAAGTTCAATATAATACATTATAACAGGTGTTCGAATGTACATTTCACACCACATTTTTTGTTAATTCTCACAGTCTCTCTTCAATTTCAAATTTTTTCTTTAAATTATTCCAAATTATCTTCAAAATATAAATGTTTAATAGATTGGAAGACTTGATTAAGTATTTAATCATTTATCTAAAAGAGATGTGCCGGGTCGCCACATTACTATATCGAGGGGCCATGGTGTAAGTGTCGTCCATAATATCATACCATATATTATATTAGAAATACAAACTTAATATTTCACTAACAGTAAAAAAAAATATTACGAAATGTACTATACTCATATTATATTATGATTGTATTAGTTACAAACTCTTGAATTAAGAGTTATGTTTGAGGATTTATTAATTTCCTAAAAGGAAATGCCTCAAAGTCTTGTGTAAATGATATTGTCTTATGTTTTCCCAATCTAATTAAACATAATACTGAAAATTAATGAAATCACAAATATTAATAGAATAGAGAGACTGTGCGTTGATTTACAAATTTGTCTTAAATTTACTTTTTGCATAGAGGAGGTGGGCTGGGCTTTTAATATCAGAGTATGGGGGACAGGGCTGGGATTTCATATTATGAATTGAAATATTTGTGGACACTGGACGACCAAAAGGACCATCCTCCATAGCATGTTTCAATTTGTTAATTAAATGTTAATCCTTGTTGTTTAAACGTTAATTCTGTTATCAATATTATTTATTTCTATTGTTGTTTTATCATTATACTTTATCACTCTCAATTTGTTCGATTGACCTAGTGCGGTTACAACGAGATATGTGAGGTTATGTTATTATCTTTTAGTCATGTATTGTGCCCTGTACGTTTTCGTAATACTTTTTTTTATACATTATTCAATACAGTCCGCTGATGCCGCAAAGAGCAAAAGCACGTTTTCTACATTACTATAATGCGTTTTTACTTTTTACCTAATTGCCCAACATTTTTGGTCCTAACGGGCTCGGATCACAGTATCATAAGTTCATTGATATAACGCGTCGCGTACGTTGTGCGTCGCGTTCGTATTCTCAGTAAAATCGTCATAGTGCGTTGCGTTACATCGTTCGTCGCGTCCGTATCCGTTGCCGAAACATCATAGTGCAAAATGGATAAATTACAAAGACAGCTCCTCAACAAGAAGAAGTTAATCGAAAAGAAACGAAGTACACATACTAAAGATCTGATCGAAACATTAAGTGAATTCATCATAAAAACACAATTAGCTCTGCTTGAAGAGGCGTTTACATCATACACGAGTACTTATGAGGAGTTGAGCGCTCTAGATGAAGATGATAAACAACAAGGGCACATGGATGAGCTAATTGAAGTGTCTGATACATATGTTACATTGAAAGCCGATTTTTTGGAATCATTGTCTAATAGAACGGTCGATGAAAACAAACAAAACATTCAACAGAACATTCGACTACCACCAATCAACTTACCACAATTTGGAGGTAGTTTTGAAGAATGGTATTCATTCAAAGATCAATTTGAAACGATGGTACATAAGAACAAACACATAAACAACACCGAGAAAATGTACTATCTGAAGACAAGTTTAGTAGGACAAGCTGCTACAGTGATATCATCACTGTCGTCGGATGCAACTAATTACATAGAAGCTTGGAAGTCTGTAATAAGTAGATATGACAACAAGTATTTGGTGTTTCAAATACACATGCATCATTTGTTCTCGCAACCAGCTGCTCAGCAGGAGTCTGCAATTGCATTAAAAAACCTAATTGACTGCACCAAGAAACATGTAAGAGCGTTACACGCATTGGGACGCCCTACCATGTATTGGGATGACGTACTCGTTCATCTTGTGTCTACAAAGCTGCCACCTGAGATGAGGAAAACATGGGAAATTGAGTCAACCAGCTATTCTAATTTTCCCACGTGGCACAATTTGAGTGAGTTCATAGAGAATCGAGTTCATGCTCTTGAGGTCATGCAGTTTAGGCATGGTTCTGGTAAGCCAAAGACAACATCAAAAACTGTTTCACATGCTACTGTGGTGAGACAACAGGATCACAAGCAATCTTGTCAAGTATGTTCAGCGCCACATAGCATATACAAATGTTCTATGTTTATGAAAGCTAGTGTCGAAGAACGACGATCATTAGCTCAAAAGTTATCACTTTGTTGGAACTGTCTGCGTCCTGGTCATCAGAAAAAACAATGTACTATGGATAAAGTGTGTAAGGTGTGTCAAGCCAAACACCATACGTTGTTACATTTACTTGAATCCACAGTAGACGATAGTGACGTGAACACACCTTCGGTACCATCATCTACTGTTGAAACAATAGCAGCCCATGGAACATCACGTTCATTGGCTCTGTCATCAGTACTTTTGTCCACTGCATTGGTGCGTGTCCATGGAGCTAACGGACTAAGTGAGCTGTGTCGTGCGCTGTTGGACTCTGCTTCACAATCCCACTTTATTACCCACTCGTTAGCTGCCCGATTGGGTCTAGAACGACGTAGCTCTACCATTGTAGTGGGAGGGATCTCCAATGCCAAGACTCAGGTAACTGAAGTAACGTCATTTCGCATATCATCTCGCCTCACTGATATTGACTATACGTTAGATGCACTCATTGCCCCGTGTGTCACTGTGGATTTACCTACCACCAAGTTGAACGTGGATCAATGGTCACACATACAAAACGTCGCGCTGGCTGATCCACAATTCCATACACCTGGAAAGATTGATCTACTCATTGGTGCTGAGTTCTTTATGGATATTGTACAAGATGGTAAGATACGTGGACCGATCGACGGCAGTCCTATGTTACAAAACTCCACCCTTGGTTGGATCGTGTGTGGTGGTCACTTTTCACGACCCAACTGCCATTTAAGTGTCAAGCAGTCAAGCAGTGCTCCTTGTTATGTTGTGTCCTGCCATTCATCTACATCATTGGAAACAACAATCAAAAACTTTTGGGAACTTGAAGAAGTTCCACGACTTACTGTTATGTCACCTGATGAACAGGCATGCGAAGACCATTATGTCGGTACTCATGCCAGAAACGCAGATGGTCGTTACGTACTGCGTTTGCCATTCAAAAACCCAGTCGTAACCAACAACTCATACTGGCTTGCACTTCAGCGCTTAAAGAAGGTTGAATGTTTTTTGTCAAAAAACCCAAATATCGCAGGACAGTATCGTGACTTTATGCTGGACTACGAACAGTCGCATCATATGGAGAAGGTACTACCTCAGGATGAACAGCAGCCACTTGTGTTCATTCCACACCATCACATATGTCGACCATCAAGCACCACAACAAAGCTACGGGTAGTTTTTGACGGATCGAGTGTTATGAGCCACGGTCGGTCACTCAACGACCATCTACATAAGGGTCAAAAATTACAACGCAATATTGTGAGTGTCCTCATAAACTTTAGATTTTCACGATTTGTCTTCAGCGCCGATATCAAACAAATGTTCAGGCAAATTCTGGTGCACCCTGACGACAGGAAGTATCAGTGTATACTATGGCGTGCTGACCCATCTGATCCGATTCAACAATATCGACTCAATACTATCACCTATGGCCTCGTGACATCACCCTATCAAGCCATCCGGACACTACGTCAGCTAGCTGATGACGAGGCGGCTTCACATCCCACAGCATCACACGTTCTACGTCACGACTTTTATGTTGATGAGGTCATGACTGGACGTGATTCTGCAGACGCGTTAGTCGAGCTACAACAGGAACTCATAAGTCTATTAAATCGAGGTGGACTATCGCTACGAAAGTGGGCTAGTAATTGTTCTTCCGTGTTACAGGGCGTTCCAGCCGAACATTGTGTCATGCGACTGCCATTGCAGGACCACCTGGAGATGGACATTAAGCTCTTGGGTGTGTCATACAATGCGACAAAGGATACGTTTTCCATTCAGACAGACGCGACCAAGGCAGCACAACAGCTAACCAAAAGACAACTCCTAGGTGAGGTAGCCCGTGTTTACGATCCTTGTGGGTGGTTGGCCCCCTTGGTGGTCGTGTCAAAACTCATATTACAAATGTTGTGGAAAGAAAAAGTTGCGTGGGATGAAAAGGTTTCGGGAGACTTGACCTCCATGTGGAATGCACACCGTCTGTCATACACCCACTTGGACACATTCGACATACCACGCTACATCAACCTCTCATCACTGCCGGTCATCTCGTACACCTTGCACGGGTTTTGTGATAGCTCTGAACTTGCGTATGCCGCCGTTGTCTATGTCAGTGCCACAGCTGACATCTGCACTACTACGCTGTTGGCGTCCAAAACACGAGTGGCTCCACTAAAAAAAATATCAGTTCCTCGACTCGAACTGTGTGGTGCTCTCCTACTCGCTCAACTTGTCCACGAGCTAGTGCCAACGCTGCACGTTCAATTCACCCGTGTGTACTTGTGGAGTGACTCCACCATTGCGCTCCATTGGATCGCCAGCGAACCGTATAGATGGACCACATTTGTAGCAAATCGCGTCACTCAGATACAGCAGCTCGTACCAGATGCCACTTGGAAACACGTTCGATCTGGTGACAACCCTGCAGACGTCGCGTCAAGAGGCTTGACAGGTGACCAACTAATCCAATGTGACCTGTGGTGGCACGGACCGACCTGGCTGCCTGATCAAGATAGTTGGCCCAACAGTACTCCTCTGCTGACTACATCAACTGTGCCAGAGGAACGTTCAGTGTCTACTACTGCCGCACCAACTGTCGTGACCTCTGATATTATAACCAGGTACTCCGACTATGATCGTTTATTACGCATCACCTCTTATCTCTTACGGTTCATGAAAAACTGCCGAACGAGCGCTGAGAACCGGGTCCACGGATTCATCAGTGTGCCTGAGATGAAACAGGCATTGCAATATTGGCTCAGATCTGCGCAGGAACTAGAATTCTCTGCTGAGCTGAATGATCTACGCCAGAACACCGTGTTGAAATCCACCAGTACATTAAAAAGTCTAAATCCGTTTCTAGATTCAGCCGGTCTTCTTCGAGTTGGTGGTCGCTTGAGTCAGTCTGATCTACCATATGACCATAAACACCCCATCATCCTACCCAAGAGGCATCATCTAACACTGTTGATTGTCAGGCGCGAGCACATCCTCAACCTACACTCTGGTCTGAACGTAACCATGGCTGTTCTACGTGGACGTTATTGGATCATACATGGACGTAGTACCATCAAACGGATCATCCATCAATGTGTACGCTGCTATCGCTTTCGGCCACTCAAAAGCGAACAGATGATGGCTGATCTACCACCCTCACGCATCACCGTATCAAAACCCTTCAGACAATGTGGAGTTGACTATGCTGGGCCGTTTACTACGCGCTTGCCGCGAGGCCGCACGCGTGTTTACACCAAGAGCTACCTAGCACTCTTCATCTGCCTTGTTACAAAGGCTGTTCATCTCGAGGTGGTAAGTGATTTAAGTACAGAGGCATTTCTTGCCACATTGCGCCGATTTGTATCCCGACGTGGGTACCCTTCCATCATAATGAGTGACAATGGGACAAACTTTGTTGGTGCCAACAACACACTGCGTGAACTGTACACATTCCTTCGGTCTACAAATGTACAAGACAAGGTAAGCGGTTACTGTTTACAGCGTGAGATGACCTGGCAGTTCCTACCACCAGCTGCCCCACATATTGGTGGCATATGGGAGGCCAATATCAAGTCCTGCAAGTCTATCCTGAAGCGCATCACTGGCCATCAGGTCTACACGCACGAAGAACTTGAGACACTGTTCTGCCAGATTGAGGCGATCCTGAATTCCAGACCACTGTGTGCTATGTCGATGGACTCTAGTGATTACTCTGCACTTACACCTGGACACTTCTTGATTGGAGAACCTTTGCTTGCTGTGCCCAGTCTTGATTATCTCACCACACCCTGTAACCGTCTGAACCGCTGGAAGTTACTCCAACAGCAGCAACAGCAATTCTGGCGACAGTGGTCTTCCGAATACCTCAACACTCTACAACAACGCCTCAAATGGCGTACACCACAGTCTAACCTGCAAGTGGACGATCTTGTCGTTGTCAAGGACGACAACACCTCACCTCTTCAATGGACACTGGCTAGAGTCATCGCCACACATCCAAGCACACATGACAACCTGGTGAGAGTTGTCACCATCCGCACTGCAGCTTCCACTTACAAGAGGCCCATTACCAAACTTCTCAAGTTACCTCTAGAATCTTAGTTAATCCTAGTTACCTGAACATTTTCTCTCTTTTTTTTGAGACTGACGCTCAAGGTGGGCGGTGTTAATTAAATGTTAATCCTTGTTGTTTAAACGTTAATTCTGTTATCAATATTATTTATTTCTATTGTTGTTTTATCATTATACTTTATCACTCTCAATTTGTTCGATTGACCTAGTGCGGTTACAACGAGATATGTGAGGTTATGTTATTATCTTTTAGTCATGTATTGTGCCCTGTACGTTTTCGTAATACTTTTTTTTATACATTATTCAATACAGTCCGCTGATGCCGCAAAGAGCAAAAGCACGTTTTCTACATTACTATAATGCGTTTTTACTTTTTACCTAATTGCCCAACACAATTAGTCCAAAATAAAATTAATTGAATACGTTATAAAGTTGCTCCCATGCTCGACATTATCCTGGTATTTTTTAAAAAAAATATGAAGCTAAAAATGTTGTTTTAAAAAAACCTTTCATGTGCATGTGTTGTCTCCGAGTGTGTGTGGTGAGAGGATAGATGCTGATAAGTCATTAATAGAGACTCGTTGATCGATCTTATGCTGGGTATGGTTCCATCATAGATAATAAAGATATGGATAGGACATATATCAGCGGTCTTCGAGGGGAACAATTGAGGCCAAATAAAGTATACCTACTATCAATATAAAGAAGCCTCAATTGCCTTCCCCTCTGGGACCGCGGCCTCAAATGTATTTAACATAGACGTGGCCTATCCATATCTTTATTATCGATGGGCTCCATCCATAGGATGGATTAAGGTGTCAACAGTCAACGGTTCAACTTGATAATCAAACACTTAAGTTTGGCAACCTGCAACTCAGGATCTTTTTATTCAAAGTGTCCTAATAAGTCATAAGGAGGTTAGTTAGGTAAACCTATGGTTGGTTGAAGCTATGGTGCCGATGGACGACTAGTGAGACAGGTCGTGAGCTTTGCAAAGATCTTTTTCTACTAACTATCAAGGTTTTCGATATTGTAAACATAACAATGAAAGAAAATATTTAAATATTATTAATTTGGTTCGGTTAGGTAAGGATAGGACAGGAAATTAGACGTTAACTAATTATCATAGTTTTTAACACGGTCTTAAAGACTGTCAGCTAGAGTTGTACCAGTATAGTTATTAAAAACTTAAATACAGCCAACATTAAATAATGATGTTTTTACCACGACAAATTATAAAATATAAAAAAATATTATTTTATTAGGATTTATAATGTTTTCAATACTCATGAGTTTTTGTAAATAGAAAATGTATAAAATCAATAGTTTTAATTTAAAATATGGTTTTGTGTTTTGGTATCCTATTGTCAAAGAATTCTCAAAATTTCCTTCCCACATTTTTTTACATTGTACTAAATATACATTTTTTCTGCATATATTTACAAGGACTAAAACAGATATCTGACTATGTTTTTATTTGCATTTAGTTTTTAAAGTTTGTAATTTAATATTGACTGTAGACCCAGCCAAACACAATATTATTTTAAATTAAACATTATTTTACATCCTTAATAAATTACAATCATTTTTATACATTTTCTAATACATATATTACGGTGATACACCTCTGATCATAATAACTGTTCGTATTATTATAATGTAAACAATACCTAATTTTTAGAATGTAGTTATTAGGTACTGTTGTATTTGGCTTCTAGCGTATTCTTTTGTTTAGTGTTATTTCACCCAGGTTTCTCAAACAATTTTTTTTTCAATTCATTGAATTCTTATAGATTGATTTGTATAAATATATTTCAACATTAGCCGGTTATACCTGGAAGTACACTGAGTACCTGTGTACATACTATATAATTTGAAAAGAGGCTGTCTCACGTTCACCATTCAATTTAATTTTTATACATTTGACTTTTTTGATTTTTTTTATATATATCTTAATTTAAAACATTTAAAAACTTTTTAAGATTTTGGATATTTTAGTCTGAACTCTTTAAAGTGTGTTCCTACTATTCAATTTTTTCTAAATTTTTTTATTGTTTTCTAAAATGCATTTGCCTGCGGGCGCCAACACCCCCTTTCAATTTTTTTTTTTAGTATTGTGACTCTAGTTGAATTTTTGAGTAGACTTGAACATTGAAAACCTGGTGCCATACAAATATTTCTTCTTTTATAAACTAATTATTTTGAATAGTTTTTTCTATTTAAGATTCTTAGCATTTTAGTGTGGACTTATTGCAATGTGAATTCTTACAGTAAAATTTTTTCAACATTTATTATTGTTTTCTAAAATGCATTTGCCTGCGGGCGCCAGCACCCCCTTTCAATTTTTTTTTTTAGTTTTGTGATTCTAGTTGAATTTTTGAGTAGACTTGATTCTTGATAATCTGGTGCTCTATAAATAATCCTTCTTAAATGAACTACCTATAATTATTTTGAATAGTTTTTTTCATTTAAGATAATGGACATCTTATATTGAGCTCTTTAACGTGTGTTCCTACTATTAAATTTTTTATAAATTTTTTTTTTGGTTTTCTAAAATGCATTTGCCTGCGGGCGCCAACACCCCCTTTCAATTTTTTTTTTTAGTATTGTGGCTGCAGTTGAATTTTTGAGTAGACTTGATTAATGAAAACCTGGTGCCATACAAATATTTCTTCTTTTATAAACTAATTATTTTGAATAGTTTTTTCATTTAAGATTATGGACTTCTTAGTTTGAACTCTTTAACGTGTGTTGTTACTATTTAATTTTTTCTAAATTTTTTTTTAGTTTTCTAAAATGCATTTGCCTGTGGGCGCCAACACCTCCCTTCAATTTTTTTTTATGATTTTAACTCTAGTTGAATTTTTTGAACATTGATAACCTGGTGCCCTATGAATAATCCTTCTTTAAATTACTAAATATTTTGAATAGTTTTTTCTATTTAAGATTCTTAGCATTTTTGTGTGGACTTATTGCAATGTGAATTCTTACAGTAAAATTTTTTCAACATTTATTTTTGTTTTCTAAAATGCATTTGCCTGCGGGCGCCAACACCCCCTTTCAATTTTTTTTTTTAGTTTTGTGATTCTAGTTGAATTTTTGAGTAGACTTGATTCTTGATAATCTGGTGCTCTATAAATAATCCTTCTTAAATGAACTACCTATAATTATTTTGAATAGTTTTTTTCATTTAAGATAATGGACATCTTATATTGAGCTCTTAAACGTGTGTTGTTACTATTTAATTTTTTCTAAATTTTTTTTTAGTTTTCTAAAATGCATTTGCCTGCGGGCGCCAACACCCCCTTTCAATTTTTTTTTTTAGTATTGTGACTCTAGTTGAATTTTTGAGTAGACTTGAACATTGAAAACCTGGTGCCATACAAATATTTCTTCTTTTATAAACTAAATATTTTGAATAGTTTTTTCATTTAAGATTATAGACTTCTTAGTTTGAACTCTTTAACGTGTGTTCCTACTATTTAATTTTTTCTAAATTTTTTTTTGGTTTTCTAAAATGCATTCGCCTGCGGGCGCCAACACCCCCTTTCAATTTTTTTTTTTAGTAATGTGACTCTAGTTAAATTTTTGAGTAGACTTGATTCTTGATAATCTGGTGCTCTATAAATAATCCTTCTTAAATGAACTACCTATAATTATTTTGAATAGTTTTTTCATTTAAGATTAAAGACTTCTTAGTTTGAACTCTTTAACGTGTGTTCCTACTATTTAATTTTTTCTAAATTTTTTGTTTGGTTTTCTAAAATGCATTCGCCTGCGGGCGCCAACACTCCCTTTCAATTTTTTTTTTAGTAATGTGACTCTAGTTAAATTTTTGAGTAGACTTGATTCTTGATAACCTGGTGCCATATAAATAGTCCTTCTTAATTGAACTACCTATAATTATTTTGAATAGTTTTTTCATTTAAGATTATAGACTTCTTAGTTTGAACTCTTTAACGTGTGTTGCTACTATTTAATTTTTTCTAAATTTTTTTTTTGTTTTCTAAAATGCATTTGCCTGCGGGCGCCAACACCCCCTTTCAATTTTTTTTTTTAGTATTGTGACTCTAGTTGAATTTTTGAGTAGACTTGAACATTGAAAACCTGGTGCCATACAAATATTTCTTCTTTTATAAACTAATTATTTTGAATTGTTTTTTCATTTAAGATTATGGACTTCTTAGTTTGAACTCTTTAACGTGTGTTGTTACTATTTAATTTTTTCTAAATTTTTTTTAGTTTTCTAAAATGCATTTGCCTGTGGGCGCCAACACCTCCCTTCAATTTTTTTTTATGATTTTAACTCTAGTTGAATTTTTTGAACATTGATAACCTGGTGCCCTATGAATAATCCTTCTTTAAATTACTAAATATTTTGAATAGTTTTTTCTATTTAAGATTCTTAGCATTTTTGTGTGGACTTATTGCAATGTGAATTCTTACAGTAAAATTTTTTCAACATTTATTTTTGTTTTCTAAAATGCATTTGCCTGCGGGCGCCAACACCCCCTTTCAATTTTTTTTTTAGTTTTGTGATTCTAGTTGAATTTTTGAGTAGACTTGATTCTTGATAATCTGGTGCTCTATAAATAATCCTTCTTAAATGAACTACCTATAATTATTTTGAATAGTTTTTTTCATTTAAGATAATGGACATCTTATATTGAGCTCTTAAACGTGTGTTCCTACTATTAAATTTTTTCTAAATTTTTTTTTTGGTTTTCTAAAATGCATTTGCCTGCGGGCGCCAACACCCCCTTTCAATTTTTTTTTAGTATTGTGACTCTAGTTGAATTTTTGAGTAGACTTGAACATTGAAAACCTGGTGCCATACAAATATTTCTTCTTTTATAAACTAAATATTTTGAATAGTTTTTTCATTTAAGATTATGGACTTCTTAGTTTGAACTCTTTAACGTGTGTTCCTACTATTTAATTTTTTCTAAATTTTTTTTTGTTTTCTAAAATGCATTTGCCTGCGGGCGCCAACACCCCCTTTCAATTTTTTTTTTTAGTATTGTGACTCTAGTTGAATTTTTGAGTAGACTTGAACATTGAAAACCTGGTGCCATACAAATATTTCTTCTTTTATAAACTAAATATTTTGAATAGTTTTTTCATTTAAGATTATGGACTTCTTAGTTTGAACTCTTTAACGTGTGTTCCTACTATTTAATTTTTTCTAAATTTTTTTTTTTGTTTTCTAAAATGCATTCGCCTGCGGGCGCCAACACTCCCTTTCAATTTTTTTTTTAGTAATGTGACTCTAGTTAAATTTTGAGTAGACTTGATTCTTGATAATCTGGTGCTCTATAAATAATCCTTCTTAAATGAACTACCTATAATTATTTTGAATAGTTTTTTCATTTAAGATTAATACTTCTTAGTTTGAACTCTTTAACGTGTGTTCCTACTATTTAATTTTTTCTAAATTTTTTGTTTGGTTTTAAAATGCATTCGCCTGCGGGCGCCAACACCCCTTTCATTTTTTTTTTTTTTAGTTTGTGATTCTAGTTGAATTTTTGAGTAGACTTGATTCTTGATAATCTGGTGCTCTATAAATAATCTTCTTAAATGAACTACTATAATTATTTTGAATAGTTTTTTTCATTTAAGATAATGGACATCTTATATTGAGCTCTTAAACGTGTGTTGTTACTATTTAATTTTTTCTAAATTTTTTTTTGTTTTCTAAAATGCATTTGCCTGCGGGCGCCAACACCCCCTTTCAATTTTTTTTTTTAGTATTGTGACTCTAGTTGAATTTTTGAGTAGACTTGAACATTGAAAACCTGGTGCCATACAAATATTTCTTCTTTTATAAAACTAAATATTTTGAATAGTTTTTTCATTTAAGATTATAGACTTCTTAGTTTGAACTCTTTAACGTGTGTTCCTACTATTAATTTTTTCTAAATTTTTTTTTTGGTTTTTAAAATGCATTCGCCTGCGGGCGCCAACACTCCCTTTCAATTTTTTTTTTAGTAATGTGACTCTAGTTAAATTTTTGAGTAGACTTGATTCTTGATAATCTGGTGCTCTATAAATAATCCTTCTTAAATGAACTACCTATAATTATTTTGAATAGTTTTTTCATTTAAGATAAAGACTTCTTAGTTTGAACTCTTTAACGTGTGTTCCTACTATTTAATTTTTTCTAAATTTTTTTTTTGGTTTTCTAAAATGCATTCGCCTGCGGGCGCCAACACTCCCTTTCAATTTTTTTTTTTAGTAATGTGACTCTAGTTAAATTTTTGAGTAGACTTGATTCTTGATAACCTGGTGCCATATAAATAGTCCTTCTTAATTGAACTACCTATAATTATTTTGAATAGTTTTTTCATTTAAGATTATAGACTTCTTAGTTTGAACTCTTTAACGTGGTGCTACTATTTAATTTTTTCTAAATTTTTTTTTGGTTTTCTAAAATGCATTTGCCTGCGGGCGCCAACACCCCCTTTCAATTTTTTTTAGTATTGTGACTCTAGTTGAATTTTGAGTAGACTTGAACATTGAAAACCTGGTGCCATACAAATATTTCTTCTTTTATAAACTAATTATTTTGAATTGTTTTTTCATTTAAGATTATGGACTTCTTAGTTTGAACTCTTTAACGTGTGTTGTTACTATTTAATTTTTTCTAAATTTTTTTTTAGTTTTCTAAAATGCATTTGCCTGTGGGCGCCAACACCTCCCTTCAATTTTTTTTTATGATTTTAACTCTAGTTGAATTTTTTGAACTTTGATAACCTGGTGCCCTATGAATAATCCTTCTTTAAATTACTAAATATTTTGAATAGTTTTTTCTATTTAAGATTCTTAGCATTTTAGTGTGGACTTATTGCAATGTGAATTCTTACAGTAAAATTTTTTCAACATTTATTTTTGTTTTCTAAAATGCATTTGCCTGCGGGCGCCAGCACCCCCTTTCAATTTTTTTTTTTAGTTTTGTGATTCTAGTTGAATTTTTGAGTAGACTTGATTCTTGATAATCTGGTGCTCTATAAATAATCCTTCTTAAATGAACTACCTATAATTATTTTGAATAGTTTTTTTCATTTAAGATAATGGACATCTTATATTGAGCTCTTTAACGTGTGTTCCTACTATTAAATTTTTTCTAAATTTTTTTTTTGGTTTTCTAAAATGCATTTGCCTGCGGGCGCCAACACCCCCTTTCAATTTTTTTTTTAGTATTGTGACTCTAGTTGAATTTTTGAGTAGACTTGAACATTGAAAACCTGGTGCCATACAAATATTTCTTCTTTTATAAACTAAATATTTTGAATAGTTTTTTCATTTAAGATTATGGACTTCTTAGTTTGAACTCTTTAACGTGTGTTGCTACTATTTAATTTTTTCTAAATTTTTTTTTTGTTTTCTAAAATGCATTTGCCTGCGGGCGCCAACACCCCCTTTCAATTTTTTTTTTTTAGTATTGTGACTCTAGTTGAATTTTTGAGTAGACTTGAACATTGAAAACCTGGTGCCATACAAATATTTCTTCTTTTATAAACTAAATATTTTGAATAGTTTTTTCATTTAAGATTATAGACTTCTTAGTTTGAACTCTTTAACGTGTGTTCCTACTATTTAATTTTTTCTAAATTTTTTTTTGGTTTTCTAAAATGCATTCGCCTGCGGGCGCCAACACTCCCTTTCAATTTTTTTTTTTAGTAATGTGACTCTAGTTAAATTTTTGAGTAGACTTGATTCTTGATAATCTGGTGCTCTATAAATAATCCTTCTTAAATGAACTATCTATAATTATTTTGAATAGTTTTTTCATTTAAGATTAAAGACTTCTTAGTTTGAACTCTTTAATGTGTGTTCCTACTATTTAATTTTTTCTAAATTTTTTTTTGGTTTTCTAAAATGCATTCGCCTGCGGGCGCCAACACTCCCTTTCAATTTTTTTTTTAGTAATGTGACTCTAGTTAAATTTTTGAGTAGACTTGATTCTTGATAACCTGGTGCCATATAAATAGTCCTTCTTAATTGAACTACCTATAATTATTTTGAATTGTTTTTTCATTTAAGATTATGGACTTCTTAGTTTGAACTCTTTAACGTGTGTTGTTACTATTTAATTTTTTCTAAATTTTTTTTTAGTTTTCTAAAATGCATTTGCCTGTGGGCACCAACACCTCCCTTCAATTTTTTTTTATGATTTTAACTCTAGTTGAATTTTTTGAATATTGATAACCTGGTGCCCTATGAATAATCCTTCTTTAAATTACTAAATATTTTGAATAGTGTTTTCTGTTTAAGATTCTTGGCATTTTAGTGTGGACTTATTGTAATGTGTATTCCTACAGTAAAATTTTTTCAACTTTTATTTTTGTTTTCTAAAATGCATTTGCCTGCGGGCGCCAACACCCTCTTCCAATTTTTTTTTTTAGTAATGTGACTCTAGTTGAATTTTTGTGTAGACTTGATTATTGTAAATTTTTTTGTAAATTAAAAAAATAAATGATCGGATATTTAAATCGTGTAACTGTAAAATTATCATATTCTACTATTATCATATAACATTTATATCACAATTCAAGATAATTGATGGACTATCTTAATCATGGTATTATTGCGCATTATTATTACCTAGTTACATATTTCATTATTTACTTCCTGCATAATATTATAATCATATAATAATTATAGAAAATGGAAATACACCAATACGATAGAATTCTATGGTAATACCATTTTAATTTTAAAATAATTATCTGTGAAACTGTGATTAAAATAAATTTGTAATAATATATTTCCAGACTTTCATTTTTTCACTAATCATTCCTCGGTAGTTCGGTATGTCCAATTAGTCAATAGGTTAATAAATGATTAGGCTTCAAAGTTCAATAGTTATCATTTATTAATTGCTATTTGTTACCTTAAGTCGAATTGTATCGAATTTATCAATTATAGCTCCTGGTCTTTACAATTTTTGCAAAGGTACTGACTAAACGCCTTCTTCGACCACCAATATTTTTCATAATATATGTAGTAAAACGTAATGAACACGTGAACACTTTTAGTAAACGCGTATTATAGGATTATTAATTTATTCATACAAATTAAATAACTATAATATAATAATTTAGGTAGTTCATTATAATTGTACGATTATTATGTATTACAGAAATATAAATTTGGTACTAAATTAATATAATATTCATAGCTGTAATACTCTTATTAACTAACCTTCATTAAAATTAATTTTAAAATTAATTTAATTAAGTTTGAAATTGTATTTTGTAAATAATTTAATAAGATACTTTGTGGTAAAAAGTTTTAAGCCCCAGTAACTATAATCTATTAATTTATAATTTATGTCCATGGTTATGTCCAATATAGTAAATACTAAATACCTATTCTTATAATAATCTCTGTCTAACTTTAGTATAGGGTACAGTCATGAAAGAACGGTATAGGTACCACCCACACAACATTTGGGAAAATGATAATATTTTGTAAATGTTTTAAATGGTCGAATAATGAATATTTTATAAATATTTTATTTCTATGATAACAAAATATTATACTGTCTATAGGATTGCATAAAAATGTTGACTTAATATTTTCATAAAGTTTCCGTAAAAATGTTTTTTTGAAAATATATGATTAAAATATTTTGTATATGAATTTTGTAAAAATGTTTTCAAAAATATGAACTTCTTGGCCAAACAATATAATCTTTAGTGCAAAGCGCCCCACTGCTTATATTGACACTAAAAGTACTTTGCACCTAGTGAGCTACTTATCTGCGGGCGTGTCTGTAATATAGTACCTGTAGAATAGGTACTTACTACTTAATATTATCACATAGAATTATAAGACATCAATCATTAGCCAACAGTATAACATATAATATTATATTGATTTAAAAATGTATAATAATCTATTAGTAGTTGTTGATAATATTGTATGAACACAAGTACCATATTATTATAAATGCATACCTACTTAATAAATATTTGCTTCTTTTCATTTTTAACGAATGGATCTTAAACAGTTAAATATTCTAGAAAACACTATTACAATTTAACATTTAACATTAATTCTTTTTTGTGCGTTAGGTATAACTTATAATTAATGATAACTATGACGATAAAACCAAAGATGTTATATACATATTTATTTTCAATTTTCTTAGTTCATACTTTCATCGGCTCGAGGATATTACCAGTAGAATCTGCAAGAATATTGGCCGTAGAAACAATTGGTGCCAAAAGTGCTTGGAATTACGTTAGTTCTGTACTCCGTGTCTTGTCAAATAATGGACATCATGTTACTGTGTTTACACCATTTCCCGAAGGCGAACGAGATAACTATACAGAGGTGGATATATCAAAAGATCATGTAATATTATTAGATTTAAATTTAATCGATTCAGTGGCTTCATGGGGAACTCCGACGGCGATGATCGAATTCATTAGAACTAAACGTATAATGATGTGTGACTCAGTGTACAAAAGCGTTGAGTTAAATAAAATAATGGAAGAAAAAGAAAATTCCAATTTCGACGTACTCATCATTGAAACCACGGGATACGATTGTGAATTGTATTTGGCCAGTAGATTAAACATGCCTTTGATTTTTTTGATTTCATCGCCAATGGTAACATATGAAGAACGCGTCATTTCCGGAGACATACCAAATCCAGCTACAATTTCACATTTATATACTGATCATGCCATTCCCATGACATTTCTACAAAGGTTTTCAAACACCGTATTATTGGGGTATAGTATGGTGTCGTTAAGAGTTGACAAATGGATAAGAAAGTATACGATCAATAGACCGTATAATTGGATAACAAATGATGTTCAACCGTCACTGACATTTGTAAATAGTCATTTCATAAGTGAAGCTTCAAGACCATTTTCACAAAACGTCATACAAGTCGGTGGTATACATTTAAAACCACCAAAGAGTATACCAAATGTAAGTAAAAAATACACAAATGAACACTCACGTAATAATAATAACAGTGAAAAATTACACTAATTTTCTCAAATAACACGTTTTGAAAATATTTTTTTCTTATTAGATTTTGAGCGGAGCGATAGTGGTTTTACAATGGTGTTTATTTTTTTTTTACATATATATATAATATATATAAATATATATTATATCCAGTATACAAAATTTCTACCAGAAAGAATGCTTCGATTTCAATATATGGTACCTTATCTTTTAGCAAATCAGATCAAGATGGTACTTTAGAGAGGTCATTTTTCGATTTTTTCAATAGTTATTTAATTCCACGGGAAAAACTACTGACAAACCGTTAAAACCGCTTAAAATGGGAATTTAATTTCTAACTCTTTGTTTATCACCCTAGTAACAAATAAATAATTATAATATTATAATATTAATTTAACTTAAAGACTACAGTAAATAATAACAATTTGAAAAAATTTTAAATTTGATGAATGTTGTTAAAATTTGAACTTTAAATGCTTATCAAAAAAATTGTGCCTATGTATTTTTAATATTTTTCAACTAATATTGTAACAATATATCAGGAGCCTTATAATAAATGTTGACGCTCATTTTATTGACAATCATGGAAAAAAACTAAAAAATTGAAAACTGACAATGTCTGTAAACAGTTCAAAAAGAGTCAAAATGTATAGAAAATTAAAATATAAACATTCAGTGAAATTTTCATGTTTCTACAGTTATTCATTTTTGAATTACAACAAAATAAGAAAATCGCTATATGAGAAATCGAGTGAATATCCAGTGTTAAAAAAATTTTAACTTCAAACGCTCATAAAAGTATAATTTTATTTGCTTGTAGACATTTTTTTTTAGATAAAGGTAGACTTATGATAAATCTTGTATTACGTTTTCAAATTTGAGATTTAAATAGGAAAATTTTTATGAATTTCTAACTCAAAATAATATAGTAATAACAAGTATTTTGTCAAAATTCAAACTTTAAATACTTAAAAAAAAAGTATGTGACTAGGTATGGAATTTAATATTTTTCAAATATCATTGTAACAATATATTATTAGCCTCGCATTATATCTTCAAGCTTTTTTATGGTGTATAGAAAATTCTAATATAAACATTCAGACAACATTTCATGTACTTACGATCATAGGTTACGATCTAGAGTTATACCAAAAACAGAAATCGATTTTGATTAAAAATTCCAGTTTTTCCTTAATTTTTCTTTTGTTTTTCAATTGACTCTCTCTTTCTCCCCAAAGTACTAAATATATTCATTTTCCTATCAGAGAAGATACTGTTGAAGACAATTTAAGAACTTTGACTGTCCTAAAAAGTGATGTTAGACACAATAACAAAAAAAAAAACACATCATTGTAAAATAAATACATTCATCGCTCCGCTCAGAATCTAAAATATTCATTTTTCCTAGGGACATTATTGTTCCATGTATTTAATGAAATATTATATTATAATATTATAATAGAAATAGTTTGAAAATGTATATTACAAATAATTAATTCAAGCTTTCTATATCACTAGTGTAAACAATTTCATTATTAAAAAAAATTCATAAATATAATTTAATAAATAATTAGTATATTAATTATATATTAATATATTTATTTTTGTTTCAGGATATATTACAATTTATTGAAAATTCTGCACATGGCGTAATTTTGTTCACATTAGGTTCAATGGTTAATATGTCTACATCGCCTGATTATATACTAAATCCACTGAAGGAAGTATTAGCCCAAGTTCCTCAAAGAATATTGTGGAAATATGAAAGAGAAATGGTGAATAAACCAAACAATGTAATGATAAGAAAATGGTTACCTCAACGGGAAATTCTATGTAATATTTTCTATTCCAATGTATTATGTATATACCATGAGTTAGAATTTCGTTTATATAAATGCATTTTGATTTTAAGTGCACCCCAATGTAAAATTATTCATCAGTCACGGAGGTATATCAGGAGTATATGAAACAGTGGATGCTGGCGTTCCAGTTCTCGGATTCCCTTTATTTTATGATCAGCAAAGGAATATAGCTAACTTGGTTAATGCTGGAATGGCCATATCCATGGATATTTTTTCTGTAAAAAAGGATATATTTTTAAAAAATATATTAGAACTAGTAACTGACGAAAAGTGAGTTACTCAAGTAAACTCAGTAAATAAATTTTAAATATATACATAATCTGATTTTAACAAAAATTTATTTTTAAGGTATATGCGAAATGCAAAAATCGCTTCCGATATATTCAAAAACCGACCGATGTCACCGGAACAGTCAATACTTTACTGGACTGAATATGTAATTCGTCATAAAGGTGCCCCGCATTTGAAGCCTCACTCATTTAATCTAACTTGGTATCAATACTTGTTATTGGATGTGATCGCTGTGATGATAGTATTTATATGTATAAGTTTTTTTATAACATATGTATTGATAAAAATGTTTCATAAACATATTTTCAAAAATGTGCTGAACTTAAAAGCAAAATTAAAATGAGTTAGTGTTATAGTTTCGATTCTAAAAAATGATAGTATAATAATAGTATTACAATAGTGCGTATTCTAACACGATTAAAAATAATTATTTTATTTTTATTTCAATAATGATAACTAAATTGCAATTATCGAGTTAAATTTATGATTTGTTAACTATTAATTAATAATTTATCGATCTTGTGTCCTCTTAACTTAACTTAACTTGGGTTAATTATTTTCATTTAACTTTTTATGATGACAAATAGGATCAATAATCAATAATAATAATCAATAATTACAATTACTGTAATGTTAAATACTTAGTCAACATATTGTTCATACATTATTAATTACGAAAAATACTATAGTGGTTACTTAATTGTATTTATTTAAGTATATTTCTACGTCCTGCCAAATAAATTTAAAAAAAAACTTGCCTCTGGTAAATCAATAATCGACTTGATTTATTAAATATAAATCATTTTTTCGATGATTACGTTAGTTGGCATAATTTATGTTTGAGAAATCAGTTGCGTGAAGTTGGCCCCCCCACTTTATCATATCATTTTCAATTCTTCACTAATATTTTGGAACTTATTTGGAACTAATTGGAACATTGTTTTCAAAATTTGGAACCTCATACTTTTCACGGCAAAATTATTTTTCTGTTGGGGGGGCAACTTCACATAGCCCCCCCCCCCCCACTTTGTCATATCATCTTCAAATCTTCACCAATATTTTGGAACTTATTTGGAACTAATTGGAACCTTGTTTTCGAAATTTGGAACTTCATACTTTTCCCGGGAAAATTATTTTTCTGTTGGGGGGGAACCCCACCCCCCATTTTATATCGTATTAACCTCAATCTTTCACCAATATTTTGGAACTTATTTGGAACTAATTGGAAGCTCGTTTTTGAAATTTGGAACCTTATACTTTTTTTACAAAGTGAAATTATCTGATGGTTGAAATGTTTAACTTTTATAGCTAAAGATATAATAATACATTTTAGAACATTGTTATGATAAATTAATTGTAGCTTGTATTCATAAAAACTTCATTTTGTATAATATATATAATAAATAAATATCATATAATATAAATATAATATTAATTGTATTATAATCTTATACCTATAATTAAAAAAACTGATTTTAAATCGTCTGTTGTAAGTTATTATTATTTTTTATTATTAAATAGGTAATTATTACAATTTCATTATATCAAATAACAATTTGTTGTTTTTATTATTTAAATCTTGTTTACCTAATTGTTTTGTCATAGTTGTTAGAGAGCGAATTTTTATGTTTTCTAATTATTGACTTTATTTACCCTAACAGGGGAGAAAAAATTTGAGGACTTATACAGTACAGAATTCGTAGGAAAAAATGTATTTTTCATATTAAAGTATATTTTGAGCATTAATGAATATTCAGAATATATTTTATATATAAAAACAGATTTGTATTTGTTCTTAAAAAATCATGTGTTTGTTCATCTCTCGAGTAGGAAATATTTCCTTGCGTGAAAAAAAATTTGTTAATTTGTAAAAGAAAAATTATAGAAATTATTTTCAATAACTTGTTTGTAATTAAATTGTAAATTGTTTAATTTGTTTGAGGGTTTCAAATGTGAGTTTTAGTTTAAATAATTTACCAAAAAAAAGGTATGCAATAATTAATTTCAAGTTTAAGCATTTCATAAATTATATTACATTAGGTATGTCTAATTTAGATGGTAAATGTAAATATTATAAACTTATAAAGTTTAATGTTCATATTATGCTATATATTTCACATAATATGTTTCTATTGTAACTGGTACCTATACAGATTTTTAAACTATTTGAAGAAAAAAAAAACATATTTTCAGTATATTTATATTTTACCAGTCAGAGGGTTTTTAAGAAAATATTTTAAGGTTTTTTTGAAGCATTTAAGAATCATATTTTACACTTTTAAGAACCCAATAATTTCAATCTACAACAAAATAACTAAAAATTCATCAATGTGTTTATGGAAAAACTAAAGAAAATAGATGGGCAAGTGGGAACCACTCTGCTGTAGGTACATGGTCGTGTGTTTCACTATTATGAATGAGCGTTTGAAATTAATATTTTAACAATATTGGATATTCGCTCAATTTCTCATGTAGCGGTTTCGTTATTTTTATTGTTATTCAAAAACGAATAACTGTAGATACATGAACATTTTACTGAATGTTTAAATTTTCATTTTCTATACACCATAACATTTTGAAAATAATTCGATTCTTTTTGAGATGTTTACAGACATTGTCAGTTTTCAATTTTTTTAGTTTTTTTTTCTATTAATATCAATAACATTTTATTTGTTGGGTAAAAAAAGCCTGAAAATTTAATGCGAAGCTCCTGATATATTGTTAAAATAGCATTTGAAAAATATTAAAGGCACTATTTTTTTTATTAGCATTTTAAGTTCAAATTTTGACAAAAACTATCACATTTAAAATATAATAATTATTTTGTAGTTAAAAATGTATAAAATGTTCAACTTTTATAGCTAAGGATTTAAAATTTAAGACAAGGTTCCACGTAAACAGTATATAATATATAAATTACTTTATTCATCTTAATATCATCAAATATACTTAGTAATATCATAGACTGACTGGCCGTTTTCACTCAGAATCGTTTTTCTTATACAATGATATTATATCCTTGAATTCAAATTTAACACCATCCATTACTGTGACCCACTTGTAACCTACTATACAGCAGGTACAAATGGGGTGCCGGCAAATTGGGTTTTGGTGACATGGGAAGACACGTAGTTTCCGGGCTCAAGTTCAAAAATAAAATAAAAAATCAATAATAAATAACTATATATATATACCTATACCTATACCTATATATATATATTTTAGATTTTTTGTTGTCAGTATAAAATACTTCTGTGAACCCTTGTTTTATATTTTAAATCCTCAGTTATAAAAGTTGAACATTTCAACCACCAGATAATTTCATTATGTGAAAAAAGTATAAGGTTCCAAATTTCAAAAACGAGCTTCTAATTAGTTCCAAATAAGTTCCAAAATATTGGCAATGCTCTTTGCTATCAAATTTGTATATATTTGTAACGATTTTTTTTAATTCTTATAGTGTACATTTATCACATCAGGGATTGATACTACGAAATTGGAAGATACGACCATGGGAAACACCAGTTTGATTAAATTATACAAAATAATTATATCTGTTATTGACTTATGTGGAACCATATACACAACATATCTTTTCTTTACCGATTATAACAATTATTATATCCATCAATTATTTCAATTATTTTGCTGTTATTTAAATAGGTACCTACAATTGTAACAGTACCCGCTTAGTGCAGATAACCGTTGCGTGATAAAAACAAAGCTTTGATTATAAATGGTAATCAACTTGCTTTTTTTTATGGAAATATAAATATTTGTACAATTGTATGGGTCATGTTCACGGATGCGATTCAAGGAGCCGAGACCATCTTGACAAAAATATAAATGTTGTTATGTTTCATACAACAAGGGAAGGGTACGGATTACCACATCTGGCCCGCTCGGAGAATTGGCGTTGGATCGTAGGTCCGTCCGGACAGCGTGGTCTAGGCAGTCGCGCTTGAGGGGATTGGTTAACGTCGTGGTAACCCTGAAAAAGACTATTTTATTCTTCCCGTTATTCTTATGGTTCTCCTTCCGCCGATGGCCTTCGGGATCTGTCGGTGGTAGACTATCTGGGGTGGCTGACTGAACTTCCGTTCGATGGACTGCAACACTCCGAGTTTGTTCCGAACCGCGGGTCCTGAGTTTAGCTAGACCGTCCGTATGGGTTGACGGGGCGGCAAGCTGGCTCACTGTCACACGTCCCGGCGGAAGGAATTCGCTATGGCCATCGACGTGGATGTGGCGTTCAATTGTACTCGGATTATGAGAGCGTAGCACAGATATGCACGTTCAAAGAGATTCCGGTGTTGGTGGTCACACTTGTATGTGAAGTGGTAACCGCACGGCGTGGCGGAGAGAACTCGCTATGACCGTCGATGTGAATGTGGCTTTGACCACGATAGTGGTTTTCACAACTTCGATGGCGTCCCGTAATCGGAGACAACAGTATCCTCCGCCCTTGGTGCAGGCACGAGTTCGGTAGCAATAACCAGTCGCTTATATATCTAGGTAACATAGGCATGTAAATATATTTTATACATCCAATGAAATTTTCAATGTTTTGGTCAAATATAAATTCAACATCGTTACTTAGGTAGGTAGTTAGGTAAATTAGGTATCTAATATATTAATAATAGTAAAATTAATTAATTTAATGTCAATAATACTATAAAATATTAATATTGACGGTCAGACCTTCTTCGCGCAGAATCGTTTTTCGTATAGGTACAATAATATTTGTCATTGAAATCAAATTTAACATATTCATTACAGTGACTGATGACTCTCTTGGCACCTAATGTACAGCAGAGCGGTACCCATCACAAGTCCACCTCCTTTTTATCATCTTATGACTTGAAAATGGTTGAATTAATAATTATAATTTCTGACATAGAATTAAGATATAGTACCAAATAAATTAATAATTATAATTATAATTTCTGACGTAGAATTAAGATATAGTACTAATGACCATATTAATCATTAAAGAATAATAATTAAAAAAATAACAATATTAACAATTCACCATCAAATTATTATGTACCTATTTATTCCTACTTTTTTACAGGTTACATAAGAGGTCGATTTGAAGATATTTGAAATCATTTCCATAGCATATTTTTATTGAAATATTTATAAATTTGTGTTGAAGATGAAAAATTTAAAAAATAAAATACTTGGCTTCTAGTTTTGCATTTACTCTTATATTATGACCATGGGAAAAAAGAATTTAACTTAAATATTATACAAAATAATAAAATAGATATATGTTATTGTCTTATTATAATAAATAAGCACACCATCCCTTTTAATTACCGATTAAAAAAAAATTAACTTAGCTATTAATTATCATATTAACTGTAGTAAATATTTTATAATCTGGTTTGGACCGAATCGATTTTGTATGCTTAATTTGAACAAAAACTTGAATATAATTTTTGTTTTAGAAACAAAGTCAAGGAGTTCAATGCAAAATTTCTCATAATTTTTTTATTAAGTAATCACCAAATATCAAAAGTCCATAATACTTAATACATACAGTTATGCACAACTTTTTTTTGAAAACGTTCCAAGTTCAAATGTCCACAAAAATGTATTTACAGACAAAACCAACAATTTAGTTGTATTGTATAGTATTAAAAAAATATATTGTTCGTAGCAACTAGAAACTTTTTATTTTTAAGTTAACAAACATGTATTTTATGTATTATTATAATTAGATCTTTGGTTTTTTACTCTTTATACAACCATTTTATTTAAGGAAATTGAAGTTATGTAATTTATTTGGCTTTTTTGTACACTTTAGTTAAAATTTCAAAATTTATAATTTCCGGACCAATTTATTACATTGTTCTATTAAATATAATTATAATATACCTACATCCGGAAATATTTAGAGGTCACAGCTCATGCATATCAACTGCTATAAATGTACCTATCAATATGTTATACTACTCATGGCTGTTATTAAACTCTTTTTTTCAAATGTTACACGGTTAAAACTTATGATACACTCTATTATTGTTTAAATAAAATATTACAGCAAAAATGAAAAAAATTAAAGTGTTCGTACTTCTTGGATTTCTCTCACTGTCTCAATCAAAAAACATTTTTATGCCGAACTTACCCGTGGTAAATTAATAATCTTCTTGATTTAGTAAATATATTGTATATTAATTATTATTGATATATATAAATGATGTATGACATTTCTACATAAATGTATGCTTTATAAGTGTTACTCTTATTACAGGGAGAATATCGTGTGGTGTTTGAGAAAGTATATCCTTGTGGATCAACAAAAAACCATACAATTCAATTAAATATTTTTATTAGTAAAATTACACCGAGAATCAAAGAGTACAAAGGGAATTTAACATTTTTGATACCTTTTGACGATACTCTAACAGTAAATATATTATTATAATATTTAATTTAATATTTAATTTAATATTTGTATAATGTAGTGAAACTTTCATAATATTACGAATCCTCATAGACAGCAAAAATATTAAATTGAATCTGTATATTATATAAAAATATAAAATATGAAGTCAAACAAACTAACCTATTCATCAAATATTTCTAGCAAATGTACTTTTACTATATATAGGCGCACCAAGAAAGGATTTTGTGAAATGCGCATTTTAATAGTTGACTTGCGAAAATCAAATATTTTTTTTTGTTGTTTACATAGCAACCATTGGTTACAAAAAATAAATTGTGATCTTGATTGGACATAACTTGAGAACTGTAATTTATGTTTGGTCAAAACCACCCAAAATGTATTTTTTAAACCTGTGTAGTTTTATTGCTAGTTTATATATAACAAAGTTTAAGATGAGGCAAATTCACTGGCATTATTTAATTTGCCACGGGCATCAGCTGCTTACATGTATTTGGTTATAGTTCTAAATAAGATATGAATCAAAAAAAAATGTCTTGAAATAGAAGTTAAATAGAAGTTCATAGTATGAAAGTTTTACTGTAAGTAATACTTTCAATTTAATAAAACATAATAGGTAGGTACATACTTAGGTATGCCCAATATTAGATCATGAGGAGTGCATAATTTCATATCAATTAAGTTACCAATGTCACTAAATTTTATCAAACCATTAACATTAAAATATGCGTAAAAAATATTTTATTTATCAACAAAAAACATAAATTATAATAAGTATAATTATTATGATTATATTATTTAACAAAATAAGTGACCAAAATTGACAAGTCCTGGTGAACATATTGCGTAGTAATTATGATCTATAAGTTAGAACAATATTAATTTCCATTGAATTGTAAATTTTCGTTGTTCATTTTACTTAAAGTAATTTATTATTTATTTATAGCTTGATTTAAATCTAGCGATTTGGGGTTCAACTGGTGGTTGGATACCAAATTCAAATACTTTAATAACAAAAAACGCTTGTAGTGTTATGAAAAATCTTGGAGGAAACGCATGGTCTTCATTCACAAAGGGTTTTAACATTCCAACAGATAAATGTCCACTACCAGTGGTAATGTATAAAAATATTACAATAAATTACATATAAAATTGTGTAATAAGTAATTACCATTGTAGATTTACATTATAAATTATTTAATGACTTCAAAATGGGAGTTCTGGTGGCATTGTAATGGATGTTTCAAATTTTAAATCTATGATAAATCATTGAACAAAAAAACTATTCTGAACAGAAATGGTGTCAACCTACCATACTTAAATAATTAACCAAATTTAATAATTTAAAAAAAAATTGTAAAAATCCAAATTTTCTCAAAAATAGTGAAAATATTTTGAAAATATTATCGTGTGCTTATGGAAAATGCTAATATAAACATTTGGTAAAAAATTAAAAGTACCTATTTCTGCAGTTATCAGTTTTTGAGTTAGCCAAAAAAATTAAATCGTTAATATCAAAAATTCCCGTTTAATTTTTGTTTTTTTTTTGACAATTTCAAAAACTAATGGGCATTTTCAATCTTGAATGCACCAACTAGATCCCCTTTCCCCAGAAATTGTAACAGACACCATTGTGAAACAGATATGTCATTATTTTTCTACACTCAGGATCTAAAATTAGTAATAACAATTTTTCTCCACATTTTTACAGGGCACATATATTACATCAGGGATCGACTTGAAGAAATTTGAAGACAATAACTTTCCGAAAGTATATTTTTATGGAAAATATAAACTGGTGTATAAAGCCATTAATATAAAAAATATAATAATGGGCTGCGAGGTTGTGGAGTTTAATCTTATACGACCGTGGGAAACTCCAATTTAATTAAATTACACAAAATAAAAATATAATATGTTGTTGACTTATTTTTAAACAGTAAACACATAATTTTTTTTCTTTACCAATCAAATAAGCTAAACTAACTAATAAATATGACAAAATATAAAGTATACATGAATACATGAGGAACGAGACAAACCCTTTGGTAGAACAGCACTATATTATAATATTTGTATTATTATTATTAATTAATTAATTCAATTTGGGAAATACCTAAGATGATTTTTGTGATTTTTAAGTTTATTGTGAAAACGAGCTAGATTTTTGAGTGTAGGAATATGTAGACATACTACACAGGCATAATGGGCATCCAGTTATTAGTGGCTAACTAATTGCCTGAAATACTTCTTACAGTGAGTGAATGTTTGATAGTTTTGCTTGGCCCTAGATTTGGATATCTGGTTATTTGAGCTATAATAATAGCTTTATAGATAATTGTTTTGCTTTTGAGGCTAAGTTTAGTCTTAAGGATTGGGCGGAGAAGGTAAAAGCATGAGTTTAATTATTTTCTTTTATTCTTTATATTACCTTTCCAGACGAATCTCTTATTATTTAAAATTAGTGGAGGACATTCTTTTCGATTTAACGTGAAGCTGACTTAGGTAGACTTTGCGTAATTTCTTTTGAATTTCCATTTCTTGATTAATTTAATCTATATTGTATTTTTGTAGAATGATATAATAAAGAATCTTAACTATAATTGAACGCGTGTGAGTATCTATATTATATAATAATTTAATTTAAAAGTCTTAAAAAACCTAAAACCGTAAAATTATCTGATATTTATCTGCATAAAAATTAGGATGTCTTATGTCTTATCTTTATCTAGATAATTTTAAAGTTATTTGTGCATTTAACATTGTTTATTGAACAATATATTATTATTTGTATTTAAAAAAAGTACCGTTTTGAGCATTATTTACTGAACTAAATTAAAATAGGTGGCTAAGTGTAAGTCGCTCTGCTGTACAGTAGGTTGCAAGTGGGTCACTGTAGTGGATGGTATTAAATTTTAATTCAATGATATAATATCATTGTATAAGAAAAACGATTCTGAGCAGTGCTCGAATTGGAAAAAAAATTGAGGACGGACGCTGGTTTTAGTTCAAAAAACACCGTTCCATAGCTAATAAATTGTAAAGTAACCCGTTGTGAAAATTAAACAAAAAGTTCTCAAAAGTAGAATGTAGAAACACGTATACGGCGGCAATACAACCGAAATCACTTCAAAATTATTACACTTGCAGATAATAGAGATAAGGTAGACATGATATCTTTAATCGTGGTAGTGTACAAACCAATGAAACCACCGCGGCGGTAATAATAACCGAAACAAAAAAAATCCAAATACACCGTTCAAAAGTAAGCATCCCCGGGGGTCAGAGGGGGACTCGTTTTTAGCGTTCCCCGCTTAATTAAATGAAGGGGGACGCTGAAATCTATGAAAAAAATGAAAGCGGACTCCGTCCACCCGCGTCCCCCCCCCAATTCGAGCACTGATTCTGAGCGAAGACAATCGGTCAGCCTATGATATGGCCAAGTATATATGATATTATTGTGAATAAAGTAATTTATATATAACCTATTTGCGTGGAGCTTTGTTTTAAATGTTCAATCCTTAGCTATAAATGTTGAACAGCTGTGTCCGTAAACAGCTCAAAAAGAGTCAAAATATTGTAAAGATATGAATTTAAAACGCTCATAAAAAGACATTTTTTTTTTTGGAAAATGTAGAAAAACTTATGAGGAATCTTGTATTACATTTTCAAATCTTAGATTTAAAAATAAAATTTTTATGAATTCTCAACTCAAAATAATTTGCTAATTTTCGTGATTTTTCCGTATTTTGTCAAGATTTGAACTCTAAATGCTTATAAATAAAAACTGTGACTAAGGATTTTTAATGTTTTTCATCTGCCTTTGAAACAATAACCTAGGAACCTTCTATTAAATTTTCAAGCTTTTTTAACCAACAAATAAAATTTTATTGATATTTATAGAAAAAAAAACTAAAAAAAATATAAACTGAAAATGTCCGTAAACAGCTCAAAGTAAGTCAAAATATTTGGAAAATATTATGGTGTATAGAAAATTCTAATATAAATATTTGGTCAAAATTTCATGTACCTACGGTCATTTGTTTTATAGTTGCACCAAAAACCAAATTCGATTTCCTCGAAAACAGTTTTTGCGTAAAAATTTCCGTTTTTCCTTAATTTTTCTTTTGTTTATCACGTCGCTTTTGAAAACTACTGGGAAATTTTTACTTTTAACCCCTAAAGTACCAACTAGATTCACTAATCTATCAGAAGAGTTACTGTTGAAGAAAATTCAAGCAATTTTACCTAAAAGGTGATGACAGACACAAAAAAAAATAACAAAAATTAAAAAAAAAATAAAAAAAAAACACACATCATTGAAAATAAATACATTCATCGCTTCGCTCAGAATCTAAAATATATAGGTACATAATTCGTACATTAGAAAGTCACATGAATGCAATGATCTCGTACTTAATTAATTGTTGACAATGACGGTAGTTTAAAACCCTCAGGTATAATCAAAAACTGACATTTTAATGAAGGTTATTTAATATGAATATTGAATATTTTAAGAGCATTTATGGCCATATCACAAAACGCCATCAATAAATTAATAACATGGATTACATGACGAAATCCACTGACTCCTACGAGAAGGCTCAAAGATTCTGAGATGTAGAGAGCTGACGCCAAGACCTTAAACTTGAAATTTCCATACTACTTAGTAGTACTTACATTATAATATAAATATTATTTTTGATTCCTGCTATTTACAGAACAAATTTATTTGAGGAAATTGAATCGCATGTAACTTACATAGCTTTGTTTGTACTATTCAGTTTAAATTAGGAAATTTATTATTTCCGGAACAACTTAATAACATATTTCCTGTTAAATATTATAGTTTTATAAATATTTCCGGAAATATTTAGAGGTTACAGATCAAGCATGTCGATCCCTCTAAATGTATCAAGTATCAGTAATATATTTCATAACTCATGGCTGTTATCCGATGTTAATTGAAACTTACGATACACGCTATCATTGTTGAAATAAAGAATAATCGAGAAAATTATAGAAATTTAAGTGTTTTCACCTTTGCCATTCATGTGCATAAATAATTGTGTATGACATTTTTACATTAGTTTCTATATTACTCTCATTATAAGGAGATCATTGTATATACGTCTATATATCATTGTGAAATAACAAAAAACTATTTGATTCAATCAAATTTATATTTTAGTAAACATTTTTAGTATAACTGAAATTAAAGGGAATTTATAGTGACACATTGTGAAGATACTCTTACATAAGTATATAACGATTGATTTAATATTTTTATAATACAGTGATGCTTCCATATTATGAAGCCTCAAAGGCGGCAAAAAGTTATTTGTAAAGAGAAATTCGTTAAATAATATTTGTTTAAATAAAAGAAAAATATGTCCTGATTGACTGATTTATCGTTTATAATTAACGCATAACCGAAACCTACGAACCACATCATTATTTGACCTAACCTTAGAAAATATGGGAACGTCTCACTCCAACATGTAATTTTGGCGCCGGTGCGCCCGCATCACGGCTGGCTCTAGGCTAGGGTTCAGGGTTGCTATATGTCCCGGATTTGCCAGGACCACGATTTAAGATATACAGGTTGCGTATTGAACTCCTATAATTTGATCGGTGAATTAACTATCTGAAACAGCTGTTCCCAGCTAGCGTACCTCGAGGACAAGTTTATAGATTCAATAATTCTATATATACTATAGGTATTATAGGTATCAAAAGCAGATAACCGTGGTTATGCCGTTATGATTTTATTTATATATAATTTAACATATTTAAACCACAACGAACGCTAGTGATTCTGGGCTCTCAGCTGTTTCAGATAGTCAATTCATCTGTCACCATAAATTACTATTTGTTATAGGCCGATGTTTAACCTATATATCTTAAATCGTAGCCGGGACACTACCGGTCTTGTGATTTTTGTCCTGGTGTCCCGAACATAAGCCGAGCGGGACACGAAAATGTCCCGTTTAATATTTATAGTTGAGAAAATACCTATTTTTTTTTTTTATTAATATTACGTGTATTCACCGGAATACCGGATATAAATTACACGCCACTTACCTATATATATTATTTTTCGATACGTTTATTTTGATCTATTTTTAATTTCCACTGTAGCGAATAATAACTATAATATCATTAATTTATTATTGTGCATATTATTATCTAATCTGGAGTGTTGTATTGTAAATATTGCATTGGTAATTAATTGTAATACATTTTTAAATAAAATAACGGATATTAATATTTCCCATATAACTAGAGCGTGGATTTATATGCATTAAAAACAAATCAAATATGCGTTAAAAATCTTAAATATGCATAAATATATGCACTAAAATACGGCGCAGTGAACACTGTTCTACCGGTGACAGCTGAAATTTTACCAAATTCTACATGGTTCGATCGTCGAAGATTGGTTTGTAGATGGTTTCTGTGAAGTTTGTACGCTGTGCAATAGGTGGTTCCGGAGTTATGGCCTCTTAAGTGCACACCTGGCGACATGGCCAAAAACAACAACAACGTCTATACACCTATTTTTATCTATATATATAACCCATAGCAACCATTAAAAAACAAAAATTTCTATCGTAAATCTTAAATTTCCTGTTTGAGCACCTACCAGGGGTGATCACTTCCCTTTTAAAATTAGCCTATGACACTCACAAAGAATGTAGCTTTATATTGGTAAAAGAATTTTCGAAATCAGTTCAGTAGTTCCGGAGTTTATCCCAAACATACAAACAAACACTATCATTTTATAAATTAGTATAGATAAAAACAGTGGTCGAAGTGGGGGGGGGCATCCCTCTATTTTTTTGTACTTACATTTTCATCCCTCTACTTATTTTGTCTATAATAACGCATCCCTCCTAAGACTTGTGTTGTAAAATTAAATATCATATTTATATTTATATATAAGAAAGTTTTTTATTTTTTTCGGTGAAAATAATATTGTTTTATAACATTGAGGCCCAGCCTCATCATGTTATTTAGTATAGGCAGTTTCGCCTATACTAAAAATGATAAGAGTTGATAACAAATGTTACGTCATACTATGTGGCCGTATATCACAGAAAAATAACAATATTAATGATAATAAGTAGGGATGTAGCAACAACTAGCAATATAATAATAATTAAATATCTAAACCTCATTTCTGACAATATCTTGTTGATAACTAATAACTAGATTTGTAATATGTGTGAGTCAATCAATTTCTAAATTTAGCCCATGAATAGAATACTGCTAATCCTTAAGTTTTTTTTTATATACTTTTATTGCTTAATTAAGAAAAAGTGATGCTAAATTAAGTAGAAAAAAATGTTTTACTTGGATATTAATAGATTTTGTTATATTACATATCATATTTTTAGTATTAATTACAAATTTAACTATATAATCTTAAATCTCTACAGAAAAATATTAGAAATAAAAATCAGTTTTGACTAAAATTTGAAAAATGTTATTTATTTGTTTAATTTTAAAGATTATTTATGATAAAAAAAAAAATGAAGAGTTTTGATGCATAAACAAAATGTGAACTATAAAAAAAAATATTATACAAGGTGCGAAGAATGTTATAATGATATCAGGAAATCTGAATTGTAATGCACCCCTCCACTTATCTTGAGCCATTACGACCACTGGATAAAAATGAATATTTGTGTGTAGATTAGACCTCTGGGAAGAAGCAGATAGGCTAATTTTTCTAATTTGTTTTTTTTTTATTCATCGGATTTTAGTACGGTTGCGTTAGGCTTTTGCATTAATTGATTATATTAATCCTCCGTAGGTGGAATTGAGTAAAAATGACAAACTTAGTACAATTTTGATACTTTAGAGTTAAATCATACACTTACGTACAAACAGCATGGGGTCCGCGATCTACCGCAGGTAGATTGCCTACCTGGTAATATACTGCTGCGAATCAGAATTTTTATTCCGGGCAACAGAAAAGTTAAGATAAATTTTGAACACCATACACCATACACCGGATATTAAATAACGAATTGAACAAAGTTTGAGTCATATAGAATTGGTACATTTAACGGGAAACGAAGTGCTAGCGGGATCAGCTAGTTGTTTTATATGTATCGGTGGTAACATTTTATATCCACTGTGTTTTTTGAAGCTATGTTATATCACAATTTAACACTAGGGCGGGTGATTTATTTAGTACAGTTAATTTGTTATTACTTATTATTATATTATACATATACCATTTTTATACCTCCATTTAACGATCTGTTATTAATATATTATACAATATACATATACCATGTTTATTTTTTATACCTTTATAATTTATATTGTATTGATTATATAATATTATATTATATTTATAACTGTACCATAATATATCGTGTTATCATTAAATAAAACGTTGAATTCAAAGTGTACCTACTTAAATTTTCATTTATTTTTGTGTAATAATAATATACTTTTGCTGAGCCGACATACGGCAAGATTGCTGGACATCCGACACACCACACACACACACACACACAAGGATTTTGAGATTCACGGAGGAAATTTTTTTTTTTATAAATAGTTGCCTGTAGTTGCAGATTATAATAGTGATAATAAAAATTAGTAAAAGCATGCATCAATTCGACATGTTAACATGGTCCCGGTTAATGAAACTATATCTTAAAGCCTACAAATGTATGTTTGTAGCTTATTATTAGCACAAGTAAAGATATTATAATGGTTGCTCGACGGGCTATGTCATAAGTGATATCACATGGCAATAGAAATGACTTACAGAATCAGCTGCTTAACTAACTAATGCGATTGCAACATGATGTGTGCTGATATAGAAGCAAAATTTACAGGCTTATTATCCAGCGCGCTATGCATAGCATAATATAGCCACTATTGCATACAAGTGGTGAATTTTCCAGCTGATTTTAAGCTGACTTTATCATAATTTAAATTTTCCAAAAACTCAAAATGTATGAACTTGACATTTGGAACAATGATACCTTTATCAAACCCGGATTAAGAAATGTTGAGTCCCAGGGGCCAAAGTTTTAAATGGGGACTGTACGAAAAAAAAAATAATAATGTATATATTATAATTAATATTAGGTACCTGTTATAATAAATGTACAATGTACATAGATATTAGGTACAATGTGTTCATACTATTTAATTTTTTCTAAATTTTTTTTTTGTTTTCTAAAATGCATTTTCCTGCGGGCGCCAACACCCTCTTTTAATTTTTTTTTTTTTAGTTATGTGACTCTAGTTGAATTTTTGTGTAGACTTGAACATTGATAACCTGCTGCCCTATGAATAATCCTTTTTAATGAACTACCTATAACTATTCTGAATAGTTTTTCTGTCTAAGAGTTTGGATATTTTTGTTTGTAATGTGTATTCCTAAAGTAAAATTTTTTCCAAGTTTTGTTTTTTTGGTTTTCTAAAATGCATTTGCCTGCGGGCACCAACACCCTCTTTCAATTATTTTTTTTAGTAATGTGTCTCTAGTTGAATTTTTGTGTAGACTTGAACATAGATAATCTGGTGCCCTATGAATAATCCTTCGTAAATGAACTACCTATAATTATTTTGAATAGATATTTCTATTAAGATTATGGACATCTTAGTTTGAACTCTTTAATGTGTGTTCAATGTACATGCTAATGTATCACTTTATTTATAAATTATAATATACAAGCTTTTTTCCTCACTAAATAACCATCGATTTTTTTTTAGGTGATTTACGCAGTGTTATAGCCTATAATGAAAAAGTTAATGGACAAATCTGAGGCCCCTATATAAATTCTAAGTATTGAGACCCGGGGGCCATGCACCCCCTGGACCCCCCTCCCTTAATCCGGGCTTGACCTTTAGCTCACAGATGTGCAATAACAAAACATTTTCCAAAACTTTTTATGATATTTTATAATACTATTATCGTGTCCATGTATCATCGAAGGTGATTCTTCACGTACCGCGTTCGATTTCACATCACGGCTACGGTTAATGGTTTTTCAATAAGAAAATAAGAAAATTGTTGTACGAGAATTTGTTAACAATTTACATTTGAATACCCAATATCTAATTTTAAACGCTCGTAAAAAATTAATTTGACTTTTGTAATTTTTTTTTAGATTCTGAGCGGAGCAATGAATGTATTGATTTTACAATGGTGTGTGTTTTTTTTATTTGTTTTTGTGTCTGTCATCACCTTTTAGAACAGTAAAATTGATTTAATTTTTTTCAACAGTAACTTTTCTGATAGAGTAGTGAATCTAGTTGGTACTTTAGGGGGTTAAAAGTAAAAATGTCCCAGTAGTTTTCAAAAGCGACGTGAAAAACAAAAGAAAAATTAAGGAAAAACGGAAATTTTTACGCAAAAACTGTTTTCGAGAAAATCGATTTTGGTTTTTGGTGCAACTATAAAACAAATGACCGTAGGTACATTTTTGACCGAATATTTATATAAGCATTTTCTATACACCATAACATTTTCCAAATATTTTGACTTATTTTGAGCTGTTTACGGACATTTTCAGTCACCATTTTTTTCTATGAATATCAATAAAATTGTATTTCTTGGTTAAAAAAGCTTGACAATTTAATGGAAGGCTCCTAGGTTATTGTTTCAAAGGCAGATGAAAAAAATTAAAAATCCTTAGTCACAGTTTTTATTTATAAGCATTTAGAGTTCAGATCTTGACAAAATACGGAAAAATCACGAAAATTAGCAAATTATTTTGAGTTGAGAATTTATAAAAATTTTTTTTTTCAATCTAAGATTTTAAAATGTAATACAAGATTCCTCATAAGTTTTTCTACCTTAATCAAAAAAAAAATGTCTACAAAAAAGTCAAATTAAATTTTTATGAGCGTTTGAAATTCATATTTTTACAACATTCGATTTCTCATGTAACGATTTTCTTTTTTGTTATAATTAAAAAACGTGTTACTGTAGATATTTGAAAATTTCACTAAATGTTTATATCAGCATTTTCTATACACGATACAATTTTGAAAATAATTTTACTCTTTTCGAGGTTTTTACGGACATTTTCAGTTTTCAATATTTTTAGTTTTTTTTTTGTAAATATCAATAAAATTTTATTTGTTGGGTAAAAATGCGTGAAAATTTAATATAAGGCTTCTGATATATCGTTCTAATAGCAGTTGAAAAATATTAAAAATACATAAGCACAATTTTTTTTTATAAGCATTTAAAGTTCAAATTTTAACAAAATGTATCAAATTTATAATTTAATAATTATTTTGTAGTTAAAAATTTATAAAATATTCAACTTTTATAGCTAAGGATTGAAAATTGAAAACATAGTTCCACTTAATAGGTTACTTTATCGCTCAGAATCTTTTTTCTTATACAATGATATTATATCATTGAAATCAAATTTAACACCATCCATTACAGTGACCCACTTGTACCCTACTGTACAGCAGAGTGACATTCACTTACTCACCTTTTTTATGTTGAATGTAGGGAACTTAATGGGAATTTAGTATAAACATTCTTTATCAAATTACTTTTTCAAATCTTAAATACCTGTATATAAAAATATTACTATGAATTTCTAATTAGAAGTTATTTTTTAAATGTTCGTGATTTTGATGACTTGTCAAAATTTCAACTTCAGAAAAATTGTTGATTTACGTTCAACTTTTTTTTTAATTTCCTCTAACAGCAACTTATCTGGAACCTTATTGTATGTGAGAACGGCCTTTCATCCAACATCCGCTAAGAGGGGCCCTATGACAAATAAACATTTGTACAGTTGCACCTATAATAGATAATATAAGTACCATAAGAACATTATTTGATTATAATTTGTAACTTATAACACTCGCACTATGTTCATTATATTATCAACAATAGGTATAATGTGATGACTTTGGTGATTCGAGTCCAAGAATTAATAAGTGCACTATTTTTTAATAACTAAGTATAATTGTTATAAGACTATTAGGTTTAAAATTGTTTAAGTGGCTTTTTTGACGTTACAACCGTTATTTACGTCTAAACTAAAAACATATTAATGAATAGATTTTTATCGACACTTTTTATTATCTTACCATGTATGTTCTATTGTCCCGCACGAACGTGCGTAATCGTATTTTGAAAAACGTAAAACGCGATTACTGTCGTACTTTACCATATGATTCAAATGCGATAAGTATAAAAATATAATATTATCGTCTGAGACGCATATATTTTGAACAGGTGCCTATTATAGTCCCTCACTCCATCCTATAATGTTTTCCCTTTTTATCCACAGCATATAGTAATAATATGTTGTCGAATTCGATGAATGTATGGTATTTAAAAGATAATAATGTCATCAGACAATAGACATTATGAACTTTAATCATAGAGTTGTTTTTCCCAACACTGTACAATATAGATTTATTAATTTATACCGACCTACACTTAATATAATTTCAGTCGGACCATCGTTTACATACATCGGAAACGTACTATACGGACATACTGCACACCCAAAATGTTTAGAAAACAATAATTAATGTAAGTGGCATATATTATTATAATATAAGTAAATAATTATATAAATATACAATTATGTAACAAATAACTATGATAACCGGTGGGTACATGCAATATAATTATGATATTGTTTAAACTATAGAGAACAAATTCATTGTATAAATGCATAATATTTATGACAGTTAGTTAATTTGATAAATTGCATTATTTAAATAATTGTTCTTGTTAAAACGACGTTAATATGTTTTAAAACATTACTGCAAACATTTGGAATTATAATTGTATAATATTTCTATTAACTTTAATTTTTGCTATACCTAAACCCTCATTACACACGTTTTTAAAAAAATAAATACAAACCAAAATGATTAAACATTTACCATAATATTAAATAATTAAAAACTCTATATTCACTGATAAAAAGACCGAACACGTTACCTGGAGAAAAGACAATAATCCCTATTATTTAAAATAAAAATTTTTTTTTTACATTTCGTTGTAAATTCTTTATAACAAAATATTTGAGATTTGACTATCAAAAAAATGCACAGCGTAATCCGTCAGCCAGCCAATTTATTTTAAGAAGTGGAAGATGAATATCGGGGATGAAGAAACCATTAGATGGAATTCTCCGTCTCAATTCCAATTACAAGAACAGCCATCATGGTGGTCCAGACTCATCGACATATATTTTGCCCGATTGAAAACTACATACTGGAACAGAGGATACGCAATAGTTTTGCTTGGACTTATTGGTAAATATAGAGCAGTATTTTTTCGAAAAGTATTATTATTTATCATTTTATCCCACTGACGATGAGCACGTTAAATTAAATAATTATAAAAATATAATGCTGTATGTTATCATCTGTCGGTAAAGCTTCTATATTTTTAACCGTCTACTTGAATTCAAACATAAATATTCAGTTAAGAGGACGTTTCACCCGTATTTGTTGTATCCGTCTTACACACGTTCGGCATAGAAAAACTGTTTTGCGTGGGAAAGAACCGAGAAGGCTACAGACATAACTACTATAAGAAACAAAATTTTCACCACATAAAAAGGAGAACTTTGGCTGTGTAATATCGTTTTTATTTTATCGTTATCTTCAAATAAAGTTACTAAAGCTTAAAAAAACACAAATAATAATGGATTTTGAAACAATAAGAACTTTTTTCGTATAAGTGATATCAAAAAAATAAAAACCATATTGCACAGCCAGAGTTCTCCTTTAAATGTGGTAAAAATTTCGTTTCTTAGTTATGACTTTAACCTTCTCGGTTGTTTCCCGCGCAAAAAAGTTTTTGATATGCCGTATGTGTATAAGACGGAGACAACAAATGCGGGTGAAACGCATCCTCTTAAGGTAAAAACGTGCAGACATTCTTTATGAAAATAACAAATGAACTCTATGTTGTTGGTATAACCCACTCTTTGAGTATAATATTCTAATAATTAATCAGTTTAGAAGTTAATAAAATATAAACAGTGCTTATAATACTTATATTATCTTGTATTTGTTATAGCTGAGTTCTCGTTGGTTAATAGTTCTAATTTATGAGGTAGGTTAGTGTCCCATAACTTAGTGTTATTATTTTGAAATCATCCATTCAGAAACGAAAATATATAACGAGCAAAATATGTATAATGTATATACTTATATATACAGAGTGATTCACCAAGCATGCTTACCCCCTCTTTTTCTTCAATAACGCAGTAATTTAAAATCTGATTTTTGTAATATTTAAATATAAAAAAAAAATCAAATTCTTAAGATTTTTTGTACTATTTAAGAAGTGTCCTGGAGATACAAGCTTCTGTCTTTCTAATAAGAATCTCCCTTCCAGCTGTAAATTATTCAGTAGTTATTTTTTCTGATAAATTTGACGTCAGAATCAGAATCAAAATTTGTGAGAGTAGTTTTTGAATTATTTAAGTTTGTGTTCTAAAGATAAAAGGCCCATAACAATAGGCTTATAAGATATTATAAGATATGGAGGCTATGGTGATTTGAAAATTTTAGTCATAAATATTAATCTATCAACTTAAACAATTTTTAAAAATGGGCCAAGTATAATAAATACTAGTTCCAATATTACATCTATTTTATATTTTTGTAAAACCATTTTTAAGGACTATTATTCTTAGTACAAACATTTTAATAAACTAAGAAACTAGTTATTTTAATTTTGAATAATTATAGATACATCAAAATGTTCCGAAAAAATGATCACCAAATAATTTACAGTAAAAAAAGGCGGTCCTCATTTAAAAAACAAAAATGTATCGTCACTCCTTTAGTAGTACATAAGAAATAAAGTTAAAGAATTTGAAAAATTGTCTTTGAGTACCTATAGGTATATTTAAAAATTAAAAAATCAGAATTTGAAAAAATGCATTATTAAATGAAAATATGGAGGTGATCATGCTAGGTAAATCACTCTGTACATATTATGTGTGTATGATGGTAAACTGTATGGTATATATTATAGTACCCACTTGCCAAAATGCCAACCTTTTTTGGTATGATCCAAATATTCGATTGTAAATGGGTAAACTGCAGTGACCACTTAACCTGTGTTTGATAAACATTAAACGACATTAAATTATTATTATAAAATGAAATAAAATAATTATTACAGTTTATAACTTATAAGATAAAAATATTTAAAAAAGCCGGTAAGTGGATGTCGCTCTGCTGTACAGTAGGTTACAAGTGCGTCATTGCATAATGGATTGTATTAAATTTCAATTCAATGATATAATATCATTGTATAAGAAAAACGATCCTGAGCGCAAACGGTTTGTCAGTCTGGATATTTTATACTGTTATTATTTATTATCATGTAAGTTGAATAATATTATAATATTATTATTTTATATTTGTTTCTATGGTGATAAACAAAGCATAAGAAATTAAAATCCCATTTTTAAAGGTTTTTCGTAATTTTTTGGTGGTTTTTCCCGTGGCATTAACTAATTATTAATAAAATCGAAAAATGACCTCTTTAAAGTACCATCTTACTCCAATTTTGTAAAAGGTAAGGTACTATATGTTGAAATCAAAGCACTCCTTCTGTTAGAAATTTTGTTTACAAAATTTAAAAAAAAAAGTAAATAATATCATTGTAAAACCACTAGCTTCCTCGCTCCGCTCAGAATGTAACATAATGTATCGAATTTGAAAATTACGTACAGAGTAGTGTGTATAAAAATGTAAAATATTCAATTGGTTGATTCGATTTTTTTCCATAGGTGTCATCATTTCGTGGATTCTATTTGTTTTATATCCATATACGGTTCTTGTGTATCTGAAAGAACAAAATAAAAATAAAGTAAGTGCCTGCAGTTATAATATAATAACTATTATCAAATATTGGTATTCAAGTTATATTTACCACTGATATAGCAATGCGAGTATCAAAAATATTCAATAATACCTAATATTAGTAATTTAACATTTATCCATTTGAATAATGTTATATTATTATAATTACAGATTTTCACTTCTAATTATAATTGCTCATCTTACAAAATGAATGGATATTTTATCGGTTTAATACCTGGTGGTATTTTATCAACTGTTTATCCTGCACACAAGTAATCGATCGATACTCAAGTCAAATAAAATATCCTTTTAATACTATAGGGCTAGGATTTATATATTATATGCAATATGCAATATGCGATATTGCAATATGCAATGTGCAACATGCAATATAATAAATAAACTAAATTACTATAATTTATATTGTTCTATTGGGCTCCAAGTCCGTTAATAAATAAAATAAAAATAAATAATGCGTGTATTTTCAATAAAATATTATGACAATATAATATAGATGCAAAGTACGCAATACAATGTCTACTTTGAATATAATGATTTAAATTTAAAATAATTATAAAAAAATGCAATACTTATTACTAGAGCTCGAATGTTAATGACCAAAATGTCATTAAAATATGCATTTAAAAATTTCAAAATATGCTTATATATGCCTTTAAATATATCAAAAATATACCTATTTTTCAACAAATATATGCAAAAATGAAAAAATATACACAAAAAAGGTGTTTATATTAATTCAAAATAAATTATGAATACTATTAAATGTATACTAAATACTATATCTATTTTAAACAATTACAAAAAATGGGATAATAGTGATTCAGAATAACTTTTGTTTTAAATGATTTTAAAATAACTTCATTGCAAAATACATAAAAGAAATAAAATACTATAAATAAAAATATATAAACTAAAATACATATTAGGTAATAAAAAGTGTTATGTTTGTATTATATTTTAATATTTCAAATGCCACTAAATCTAGAAATTAGCAACATAAATATATATAAATATGCATTTATATGCTCAAAAATGTCAAATATGCAAAAATATGCAAAAAAAGTTTGCTTATTTCTAATATAGACTTTAAGTATCAAATGTATATCTCACTCCGGTGTAATCTTGTTACGCGAAAAAAATATGTTAAGTCATAAACATCTGAGCTCTACTTATTACTCTTGAGTTCTGACAAAATATGCAAGATACAGGATATTTATTACTTTTCGTATTAGTGCAAAAATATGCGAAATAAAAAGTAGGTAGGTACTTTGAAGTTTCTATAGTAGCTATATTTAGCGGTTTTATTATCTCGTACAACCAAATTCCAGCATGGGTGCAACCACTGCATCCACATCCACATACATATAACAAATAAATTTACATGAATCCTAGTCCTATCTCACCCAAAAATTATCATGATGAGGTGTAGTGTTATAAACTTATAATGATATTTTCAGAATTTTAGGGGTGTCTGTCTTTTTATTTTCGATTGGTCATATAATTTTACTCATGAGCATGAAATACTTGAGCGCTTACATGCATTGTTTCACACAGTTTTACATATCAATGGCAATGGTAAAAATAACAATCTTCATTGTGAAGTATGCTTTAATAGTACAAAGTAATAATGGTGTGTAATATAACATATAGGCCACGATTATTTTGTCAATTCACGGGACTTTGGCATATTCGATCCCACTGAAGAAACAGTCAATACGTCACGTTCCAATAATATTGTGCTGGATGATATTTAATGGTGGACATCTCAGTGTTTCTATACTCCACGAAAAAATTTGTATTTACTATACGACAACTCTATTATTTGGTAGATATACTTACAATTACTATTACATTTTGATGCTCTACACTTGGATATCAGGTTAATAATCGGTATAAATTTATAATGTTCATAGGTGTGATTGGATTGTTATGGTATCTTTTTTGGCTGTACGCGTTCAATGGAAATCGGCGTCAGAGCCTGAACCCGCGATATTCTTCTAACTTACCGGACATTCCATGGAAATCGTTTTATACTTCAAAACCTTTGCTTGCGATTGCCTTATTATACGCATGTGATGCTCAGCTTAATCAAACAATTGGAAGTGTTTATCATAACAACGTAAGTAGTTTTTATAAACTACGAAAGGTTCAGTGGCGTGACGAAGGATTTTATTTGAGGCACGTGCCTCAGCTTAAAGGATAGTGGGTGTCCTGGAGACTAAGGCATGTCATGTATAGTAAATAATGTATTAAGTACACACCAAGACTAAGCCAATCATTCTCAGTTATCATTTAAGTAAATACATAATTATTTATATAAGTATTTATAATTACTAATGTAAATTATTATGCCTCATAAGTTAATGAAGTTCGCCTTGTCACTGGTAAGGAATAAGGACTAAGGTTGTCCACATGGATTGGTAAGAGGCTTAAAGCTAAAGTTTAGTTAAACCCTTATTTTACAGGTACTTATATCCAAGAAATGCAATAATTCCTACAATGATATTTTTACTATTTTTAAATAGTAAACAAACACATTAATACATATCTACTCATATAATTATTTAAATTAATAAAATCTGGAAAACAACACAAAACGCTATTTGATCTGAAGACAGGAACTTATTAATTATTATTAATTTAAACATTTAAATTATGCCATAACTTATGACTTATGTTAGGTACCTTTTTTTTTTCAGTTTTGAACCGACCCTATTGAATAATAAAAAACATACATTTTTGATTATTAAAAAAAATTATTTCAACATTAGGATATAATAAGTAATAGTATTAAAAAACCAATCACTTGATGCGGACATTTTCAAGTTTAATTAATGGCCTAACTTAATCTTATCATAATTTAACTTATCTTATAAATATAATCTTTATCGAAAAATATATGATTTTTATTTCTGTGGGTGTTTAATGATTTATGGTATTTCGTACTATAAAAATCTTAAGAAATATCATACTGTCTATTTCCAGCAAAAGGATTCTGAAAATGGCAACTAGCCAATACTAAATAGTTGTTATATCCAACCGTATACACTGCAGTATAATGCTTTACAAAATTATAATTGTAAGGTCAAATAAAATATTCAAATAAGAAATATATTCCTAAATAGCGATTGTATTCCTTACCCAATTAAGATATAAACTGATTAGTAATCAAAATTTAAATTATCCGGTTTTAATATTGTTACGCTACTCCGAATTAATCTACAATTGGCGCCTATAGTCAGTAGATATGTACCTGGCTACAATAATATTATTTTCTAATAATATATTTTGGCTTCAACTATTTTATGAAATATATTATTTTCTCAATCTTAAAATGTTATGATTTATGTAACTATTAGGGGGATTACACATGAATTTAATGTTGGCTCACGATAATCCGGACCATCTCCTCCAGTAACCCATAACAACGTTTATTTTTTTTAATTGGATTATAAATGTATCTCACAGCTTAGTGTTGGAAATATTACGAGACCAGCACCATGAAAAAATCTTAAATACACCACTGAACCGCTATTATATATTAGAGGCAGAGTGTGGTTGAGGTTTATATTGGTTCTAAAAAAAATACTTTACCGATTTTGACAAACAGTAATTGAGAATAATTCTAAAGAAGCAAACGTAAAGGCTATATAAGTTAAATAATAGTATTAGATTCTGAGCGAAGCGATGTATGTATTGATTTTACAATGATGTGTGTTTCTATTTTTATTTTTTTTTTTTTTTTTTGTGTCTGTCATCACCTTTTAGGGCAGTAAAATTGCTTGAATTTTCTTCAACAGTAACTTTTCTGATAGAGTAGTGAATCTAGTTGGTATTTTAGGGGGTTAAAAGTAAAATTTTCCCAGTAGTTTTCAAAAGCGACGTGAAAAACAAAAGAAAAATTAAGGAAAAACTGAAATTTTTACGCAAAAACTGTTTTCGAGAAAATCGATTTTAGTTTTTGGTGCAACTATACATGAAATTTTAACCGAATAGTTATATAAGCATTTTCTATACACCATAAAATTTTCTGAATATTTTGACTTATTTTGAGCTGTTAACGGACATTTTCAGTAACCATTTTTTTCTATGAATATCAATAAAATTTTATTTGTTGGTTAAAAAAGCTTGAAAATTTGATAGAAGGCTCCTTGGTTATTGTTTTAAAGGCAGATGAAAAAAATTAAAAATCCTTAGTCACAGTTTTTATTTAAAAGTATTTAAAGTTCAAATCTTGACAAAATACGGAAAAATCACGAAAATTAGCAAATTATTTTGAGTTGAGAATTCATAAAATTTTTTTTTTTTCAATCTAAGATTTGAAAATGTAATACAAGATTATCCATAAGTTTGTCTACCTTTTTAAAAAAAAAATGTCTACAAGAAAGTCAAATTAAATTTTTATGAGTGTTTGAAATTCATATTTTTACAACATTCGATTTCCCATGTAACTATTTTCTTATTTTGTTGTAATTAAAAACGTAGACTGTAGATACTTGAAAATTTCACTGAATGTTTATATTAGCAAACTTCTATACACGATACATTTTTGAAAATAATTTGACCCTTTATGAGCTGTTTACGGACATTATCAGTTCTAGATTTTTTTAGTTTTTTTTTCTATAAAATAGCAATAAAATTTTATTTGTTGGGTAGAAAAATGTGAAAATTGTATGCAAGGCTCCTGAAATATTGTTACAATAGCAGTTGAAAAATATTGAAACTGCATAGGCACAATTTTTTTTCATAAGCATTTAAAGTTCAAATTCTGACAAAATTTAATAATCATTTTGTAGTTAAAAATGTATAAAATGTTCAACTTTTGTAGCTAAGAATTGAGAATTTAAAACAAGGCTCCATGTAAATAGGTTATTTATAAATTACTTTATTCACAAATAATATCATCAAATATACTTGGTAATATCATAGCCTGACTAACCATTTTCGCTCAGAATCGTTTGTCTTATACAATGATATTATATCATTGAATTCAAATTTGACACCATCCATTACAGTGACCCACTTGTAACCTACTGTACAGCAAAGTGACATCTACTTACCCACCTTTTTTAATGTTAATTTAATTTTTTTTCCAATACAAAACCACATGGATTTAAAATATATTTTGTTTCGTAAATTATTTTATAAAAAAAAAAACTATTAATCAGAAATATCTATCAATTATTAATTATTATAAATTAAAATATTATATATTGTATTTACAATAGGTATAGGTACCTACTAAATTGTACTATCGAAGAGTTTCGCACTATTTCTGAACTCCATAATAGTGATAAAAATAATGTATATAAATACAAATGTATACAAAATATGTGAAACTAGTAAATAAAGTACAGCCGTATAGGTCAAGCAGTTCCAGGAGGAGAACTGGGGGCCCGTTTACAAAAAAAAAAAAATATTATATTGTTTTTCATTAATTATTAAAAACCAGCATCGTAAAATGTTTGATACGGTTGGGTAGTGGCCAGGGGGTATATTATAATATAAGAAGTTATAAGTAATAAGTAATAAATAATAATTTATTCAAACAATCATATATAGTATTATTACGTTAATTCGAATATACGATAAGTATTGTTTAATGTTTTCACCGATTTCTAGATTATGAAACAATTTTAGAGGTAGTTATATATTTATGCAAGGTTTCATAAAAATATATTCATTTAATAGTTTGCTAAAATGTAATGGACCTATCATGGACTACCAAATAATGTTTAAGTGACCTGGCTCACTATTGATTAATAAAATAAATATTAAGCGATCGTTCAAACAAGCCTGCAATAGTCTAGTTCTAGTAGCAGATATTTCTTATATTAATCGATTTTTAATTCTTATTTTATAAATATTTAACTCCTTAAACATCCACGATAAAGGTAGTCTTATCACAGATGACAGATTTATAATCTATATAGTCTTACTGTGTATCACGATTTAAGATTATCTTAAATCATGCTGTGTATACTAATGTTATTTTATAATATCTTAATAACGTATAACAATATCTCGCATAATAGAATTGTGCAACGAATAATTGAAACAATACAAATTATAATCTGTGGCTCGGCGTGACGTAGTGGCTGAAATCAATCACGAGACGTGATTGAAAGTAAGCAACGGCCGCTGCCACTAGTTCTCGGATGGGTAACCATCCGGGTTCGTAGTGCGCAAAAACCTTGCCACACATGCACGTGTTCCTAACCGACCGTACCAACCCTACAGTACCAAACCCACCAACCGTACAGGCTAATGACCTCAGTCGTCGAAGCCTTAAAACCTAATAAAAAAAAAAAAATTATAATCTCCTATAAGCTATAAATCTATAATGTCGTATTTTAAAAATCATCATACCTACTGAAAGTCAATACAGAATACATGTTTACATAAAAATGTACCTTGGAAACATTTAAATTACGTATAAACATATTTTACGTGTATTAAAACTAGTAATATTCTAATAAGAATAATAGTATTCTTGATCAAAACAAAATTTTTATCTACGTACTTCAAAATACTCGTTTACTTCATAATTTATTGCGTTCCAAAAATTCTTGTGCTTCTGGTTCTATCTGTCTATAATTGACATTCAAAATCTCTTTCCTGAAAAAACCGAAACATTATAATTTACAATGGTTTAAACTTAAGTCAATAATTGTAATAGGTATACAATATACATATAGATATTATTTAAAAACTGTTATTAATATTACATATTATAAAACTTTATTAGAGTTAAATGGTTTAACGTTGAATATGTTATAGAATTATAAGTTACTTATAAAGTTATAACAATAACACTTATCATTACATTGTATTTTGTGCCAGTGGCGTGATGAAGGACTTTATTTGAGGCATGTGCCTCAGTTTAAAGAGTGGAGGGTGTCCCGGAGACTAGAGGCATTTCACATATTATAATAATTTATTAAGTGTGTACCAAGACTAAGCCAATTATTCTCAGTTACTATTTACGTAAATACGTATTTACTTAAATAATTATTTATAATTTATTACTTATATAAATTATTGTGCCTCATAAGTTAATGAAGTTCGCCACGCCACTGGAAGGGTTTAAATTTCTGTTTTAACGAAAGCAATAATATAATATATTGTGTTTATAAAAAATTTGACCACACAGGAAATGTCAGAATTGAGAAAATACACTATAATGTTATTGTTGCTTTTCATCGTCCTCGCTGAATTAATTCCAGAAATCACAGTATCCATTACCACCGTCAACGTCAGAAAGTTATGGAGTTGCTCATATTTTAGTACGATGGGCGTATATTATTTTCTGAAAGATATTTTAGGTTACAGTTTAAAAACAAATAAAATATGGGGTTATATTTTAAAAGAAATGAAATATCTTTATATTTTTGGTAAGTATAAAATGTACCAACCTATGTAGAACATACAATATTGGAAACTATTTTTATATAATATTATAAATGCAAATTACGTCGGTTCTTATAGGATTCTACTTAAACCATTTAGATATTGCACCAAAATATGCTAGTTTACTTTATAGTTTACTGCTGACCATAAATTATATTTCCAACTTTTTATGGGACAATGTCGTAAACACTGTATTCAGTACTTGGGTAATAAAATAAAAACATTTTTAATTTCTTATTGTTATCAAATTAACTTAACTGTCATAACCATATCTCAATATAGGTACGTAACGAAGTCGAAACTGGTTTCATGATGGGGACAATATGTTTTGCGGTAGCTGTGTTTTATGACATTTTCGCTTCGGCGGAAGTACAACCATGGGCAGCAGATAATTCGGAAGAAGAAAATCATCAAATTATGGTTGGAAGCAATAATTATAATAATTTACCATGTGCATAACAATTATGCATTATAGTAATATGATTACTATTTCTAAAATGCTTGGTATATTGTAATAATAATATTATGGATGTTACGAAGATCCAGTTATATTAACCTAATTTAAGCAGGCTCCAATGACTTCTGTTTATGTCAAACAATCATTTTAACTTCAATTTTTCACTAATTATTTAAATTGTTATTTTTTTTTCAACTTAATAATATTTTCAAAATGCTTGGACTATTATTATAGACATTCGAAAATATTGGCTTATACCTATAATTTTTTTATGTGTAAAATAAGTTTAAAAATGTTATATAACATCCCCATAAGTCATAAGCTACTCATACGCTCCAATAAATAAATATTTTTAAAAAAACATTGTCACAGTTATTTTATAAAACATTTAAGGCTATTAAAAGCGACCCGTTTTTTCGTTGTTCTTTGGTGCATTTAGACCAATAAGAGGAACAAAAACTCACCCAGTACCAAGAGCCGGATTTTAATTTTGAAAACATATTTGAATTTATTATTCTATTTTCTAGATTATGTAGGAATTGGATTTTCGATTTTTTTTAGCAAGTAATGTTTTTTTCTTTTTTATCAATTTTTTTCTTTTATATTAAATCAATATTTTTTTAAATCATCATCAATTCTACCTAGTAGATATTTTATCTTTTAAATTAACTGTATTTATATTTATATAATTATTTACTATAATTTTATAATCTTAAAAAAATCCTATGTATATCAATATTTAATATTATGTATACTGTGTCTCTTGGAAACCCGTAGGGTGGGCAGTCCACTTAATAATGTTGTTATATTAGTATAAAGGTGAATTTTGAAATTTTGATTTTTTTTCTTAGACTCATCCGTGTTTTATATGCAATATATTAACATACTGGTGTTGGGAACTTTTTAGAACGTTCGTTGATTAATATAAAAATATATTATATTATTTAGTTTTATTATACTTAGTTTCTGTGTTTCTACATCTTATTTCTAGTCTAGGTACCAAAACTTACTGACTAAGATTTAATACTAATTACTTAATGTTGTTACTTATTACGTATTATAGTATTGCTATCACCTACTCGTACTTAATTCAAATTTAATGTTTTCTTAACTTAGAGAATAGTTTTTCTTGAAAGAAAATACAATAATAATAATACAGTCAAATCAGTCGTCATAATGTTCATGGTCACCTGGACACGCGCCTAAAGTAAGATAATTATCGCATTAATAATATAATAAATAGTTATACTCATATCACAGAATAATTTTCTGTGCTCATATTACGCACAATATTAAGCTACACTGATAGCAAAAACACCGCCGCCGTGAAATCCACAGCAATTGTGCGATGACACACGTCGCGATCATATACAAAAACACAGTTTTTTCGTGGAATGCACATTAAATTTTAATTTATTTAATTTATTTAATTCACAAAACAGAATTGTTTTTAAAAATTATTCACACCTGCACAATGTACGAGTACCACATGTATATTACGTAGGTTTTTTTAGATTCGTGCTACTTAGTATCATTTTTTTAAAAATTATTATTATGATTTGTTAGCATTTTGTCGTATTTGTGTTATGGATATTTAGGTAAGCAGCTTGTCAGATCTGCATGAGCTCCTTTGCTATACCATGAATAATATTATTATTGTAATTTTAGAAAATATTTATCATAGTATTATTTTAGATTCTGAGCGAAGCGATGAATGTATTGATTTACAATGATGTGTGTTTTTTTTTTTAATTTTTTTTTTTGTGTCTGTCATCACCTTTTAGGACAGTAAAAGTGCTTGGATTTTCTTCAATAGTAACTTTTCTGAGAAGAAAGCGAATCTAGTTGGTACTTTGGGGGGTCAAAAGTAAAAATTTCCCAGTAGTTTTCAAAAGCGCCGTGAAAAACAAAAGAAAAATTAAGGAAAAACGGGAATTTTTACACAAAATCTGTTTTCGCGAAAATCGATTTTGGTTTTTGGTGCAACTCAAAAAAATGACCGTAGATACTTGAAATTTTCACTGGTTATTTATATTAGCATTTTCTATACACGATAAGATTTTGAAAATAATTTGACTCTTTTTGAGCTGTTTACGGACATTGTTATAGTTTTCAATTTGTTTAGTTTTTTTTTTCTACAAATACCTAAACGCAGTAGATGAGTTGATTCCCGGGTCATTATATGTCACGGTATACTGGTAATCTCATTACCAGATACCAATTTTTAAAAACAATGTGTTATATATTTTTACCAAATAACTACATTTTTTTAATAAGAATTTTTTACCTAAATACTAAATTTTTTAAAAATATTTTTTTTCTCAATTTGTTTTACTATTAATTTTTTAACAAAAAATTAAAATATTAAAAAACTAAAAAAAACAACATTTTTGAGAAACTTGTCTGCCAACCTTCTCGTGGTGAATCTTGAATTAGAGGAATAGGCTGAATATTTGATTAAATATTAAAAATAATATATAATGACCCGGAAAACAACTCATACGCAGCCATCAAAAATTCCGATTGCATTATTATTATTATTATTATAATTATAATATGTGTATAACGTAATTGGTTTCCTCGCCAAAGTTATTGCTAATATTATATAACAACACAAAAAATCCTAGTTGAATAAAAAAAGGTAGGTAATTGGATGTCGCTTTGCTGTACAGTAGGTTATAAGTGGGTCACTGTAATGGATGGTGTTAAATTTGAATTCAATGATATAATATTATATCATTGTATAAGAAAAACGATTCTGAGCGAAAACTGTTAGTCAGGCTATGATATTACCAAGTATATTTGATGATATTATTTGTGAATAAAGTAATTTATAAATAACCTATTTACATGGAGCCTTGTTTTAAATTTTCAATCCTTAGCTACAAAAGTTCCAACATTTTATAAATTTTTAACTACAAAATAATTATTAAATTTTGTCAGAATTTTAACTTTAAATGCTTATGAAAAAAAATTTTGCCAATGTATTTTCAATATTTTTCAACTGCTATTGTAACAATATATCAGGATCCTTGCATACAATTTTCACGTTTTTCTACCCAACAAATAAAATTTTATTGTTATTTTATAGAAAAAAAAACTAAAAAAATCTAGAACTGACAATGTCCGTAAATAGCTCATAAAGGGTCAAATTATTTTCAAAAATTTATCGTGTATAGAAGTTTGCTAATATAAACATTCAGTGAAATTTTCAAGTATCTACAGTCTACGTTTTTTAATTACAACAAAATGAGAAAATAGTTACATGGGAAATCGAATGTTGTAAAAATATGAATTTCAAACACTCATAAAAGTGTAATTTGACTTTTTTGTAGACATTTTTTTTTTTAAAAAGGTAGACAAACTTATGGATAATCTTGTATTACATTTTCAAATCTTAGATTTAAAAAGAAAAATTTGTATGAATTCTCAACTCAAAATAATTTGCTAATTTTCGTGATTTTTCCGTATTTTGTCAAGATTTGAACTTTAAATGCTTATAAATAAAAACCCTGACCAAGGATTTTTAATTTTTTTCATCTGCCTTTAAAACAACAACCTAGGAGTCTTCTATTAAATTGTCTAGCTTTTCTAACCAACAAATAAAATTTTATTAAATAATTTTAATTAATTATAAATTAATTTTTACTTTTGACCCCCCAAAGTACTAACTAGATTCACTTTCCTATCAGAAAAGTTACTATCGAAGAAAATCCCAGGACTTTTACTGTCCCAAAAGGTGATGACAGACACAAAAAAAAAAAAAAAAAACATCATTGTAAAATCAATACATTAATCGCTTCGCTCAGAATCTAAAACATTATACAAAATACTAATTAATAGTAATAATAATATTATTTACAAGCCATTTTAGTGTGTTGAACTGTTATGACAAAATAATATTATGGTTGTTCGTAGGTAGTGTTTGTGAATTTAATTATAATTATATTAAGAATATTATTTTCAAACACGGTATAATATTATAGTACTATCGAAAAACATCAAGTGTTTTTTATTTTTGTATTATAACTATTATAATACCCGCAAAATACCCGATGGTAAATACCAAATTTCAATTCTTATAAAGAATTGTGGAAATTAGTTTGGTGATAAAAAGGGTGACTCGCATATTTTGAAAGTGAGCTCGCAAATTTTTGAAAAAGTCGATGCATCTTTTGGTATAAATTTCAAAATTTTTGAGCAATATGGATGGGTTACGTGAACTTAGCCCACTCATTTTTATTTTGTTTGCAGCTAAAAAACGGCTAACTCGCAAATTCTGAATGTGAACTCGCAATTAACTCGTAAACTATTGGTGGAGATTTTGAGTTGCTACGCCAAAATGGGTAGGCCAACTTCACGGACGTGCGTTTGATATCTCCGTTTTACAAACGTACGACATACCAAATTTTCGTTAAATATAGTTTCAATAGTGTGCTGTAGTTTTGGTATAATAGTGAATTGACCTATTATAAATACAAGCTTCTGCTTTTATTCGATGTTTTAGTTTTCAAGTGATATATGGTCAAGTGAAAATATCACAAATGAAAACTGCTCATATCCCGCTTGATATCTAAAATATCGAATAAAAACTGTTGCTTAACCAAAGATAATGTCCTTAACTAAATTTTGATAATCGGTCGATACTCTCTATTGTCAAAACTATTAACTAACAGAACACTATTGAAAGTAATGAAAAATTAAAAAAATGTGCAGTGTAGTATTATACGTGTGTAAGGCGGAGACAACAAATGCATAGATAGCGTCCTGCTATTAATGAGTTTATCAAGTTTGATGAGTGTAGGACGTAGGTAAACGAAAACGTCGATATTTTTTTTCAGAATGAGTGTATAACAATTAACAAGTAGTGGGAAAATCAGATTTCATAATCGTCATTAACACACGGCTGAGTTTTCATTACCTAAATAATATTATTATCTATCAAATATAGAAAATATTCTTTTTTTTTATTAAGGGCATTATATTTTCAAACATTTAATGACATTTTAATTATATTACACTATAATGGAAGTTCATTGAATCTTATAACATCGCGATAAATTAATTTAATTTTTTTTTGTACAAAATAAATATTTTCGCAAAAAAACCGGGCGTGTGAGTAACATTCTGCTGTACATTAGGTGCCAAGAGAGTCACTGTAATGGATGTGTTCAATTTGAATTTAATGATATAAAGTCATTGTATACGAAAAAAGATTCTAAGCGAAGCCTATACATTACCAAGTTTATTATTTTATGATATTATTAGCCGACCCGTCACAGCTTCGTCCGTGATTGGTTGATTATTATGCCTCCGGATGATGAGATGTATAATTTTTTATTCAAATTTTATCGTTTAATGTGATCGGCAAGTAAATATAAAATTGGTTAATGAAAACGAATTTAAATTTTTCTAGCGCTATTAATGATAAATATATTTTTATTAAAAATAGTTGATCCCGTGCACTCTATTGCCGTTAAATTTACCAACTCTATATGACTCAAACTTTGTTCAATTTCTTATTTAATATTCACTGTATGGTGTTCAAAACTTAATATCTTAACTTTTCCGTTGCCCAGAAAAATTCTGATTCGCAGCAGCATATTACCAGGTAGGCAATTTACTTACCATAAATTGCGGACCCCGTGCTGCTTGTACGTAAGTGTATGATAGAGTATCAAAGTTATACCAAGTTTGTCGTATTAACTTAATTCCACCTACGGTTGATTAATATAATCAATTAATACAAAATCCTAACCTAATCTAACCGTACTAAAATCCGATGAATAAAAAAATCAAATTTAATTACTTTAAATTAATCTATCTTCTTCCCAGAGGTCTAATCTACACACATTCATTTTTATATTCATATATATATATATATATATATTGACGAAAAATATTAATACAAATCAACAAACATGTCCGATTCGGTTCAGTATTTTTCTCGGTTAGCACGGTCGTAGAAAATCCCTTACAATTTTATATAGTAGTAGCATTGATTAAATATACATAGATAGCCCACGCAATGATAAATATTAGAAACGCATATAATGTCTCAAATGGAGCCAGAATTATAGTAATAATGGATTCCTGACAACAGAATGCGCTGATGTGCCATATAAACATTTGTAATCTTCAATTTGTTGTTATCTTATTACTATAGAAAACGTTAAATGTATAAAATATCTAGGATTGTATATTGATTCGCGTTTAAAATGGAAAAATCACATTGAACATTTAATATCATTAAGTCATAAATTCTTTTATATTTTTCGTAATCTTAGATCTATACTCGATAAAATACAATTAATAATTTATATCTCACTCGTTCAATCAGTTATTACGTATGGTATTGAGAGTTGGTGTTGTGCTTATGATACTCATTTAAATAAATTAAAAACAACTATGAATAAACTAATTAAATTTATATTAAAGTTGTCTAGCTACACATGTACTGATAATATATATATAAGGAATTAAATGTATTTAATTTTGATAAGCTGTTTAAAAAAAGCATATTATTACTCACATAATATATTATAAGCATAGGAATTTTGTACCAATATGCAACCATAATGTAAATACTAGATTTAAGAATAATATAAATATAAATATTCCTAGATGTTATAAATCTTTTGGCTTCAAAAGCACATTAAATACTGCTATTACTCTTTGTAAAGACTTAAAAATTAATATTAATATCTTCAATAATTGGAATTATTTTAAATATACCATATTAACACTACTGTAAGTTCTAATGTATAATTATTAAATCTATGCATTGTTTTCATTTATTATTATTATATAACTATTTTTATTTTTCTTTCTTTCTCAAATTAACCTTTTTTTTCTGTTTTAGTCTATTTATAATTATATTTAATATTTAAATTTCTATACTAAGAACTCATCCCCTTTAACACAAGCACAGCCTATAGAAGGCGAGCAGACGATACCTATTATAATTACATTTTCAAGTGTATTAATTTTTTGTTTGCAAATAAATAAATTCTAAATTCTAAACTTTTAACTTTCAACTTTTTTCCATTGGTGCATATTAACTTAACTTAACTGAGTTAAAAAAAATCATTAACTTGTCCAACCTTGATCGAGGGTCACAAAATCTATGCTCACTAGTCACTTTTCACCTAGTATATTTTATAATAGAGATATGGGCAAATGGCACATACATTTTTTTTTTAATACGTTTATAAAAAAAAAACAAATGTAAGGCACGGCCATATCCATACCATATATTAGTTATAAAATATACCAAAATTAAATACATGTTGAATATTTAATTTCTTATGGTGAATCTAAAATATAGTACTTTCAAATCTCAATCCACTTGAAATAATATCTTGAACATGTATACCTCTTACCTTTAGATATCAAATATGTCATCATTGTTATTCTGTTGTACAGTACTTATTTGTGACTTAATATCTATTGTTTTAAGACATCAGTCATACAAGTATAAAGTATATTGATTTAAGATACCATAATAAACTATTATTAGTTGTCGATAACAGAATATTAACACAGGTATAATGTTATTATTCATTATATAACGAATGGTTCTGAAACAGTTGAATATTCTACCAACACTTACAGTTTAATATTTAATATATATATATTTTTTTTGTGGTGTCTATAATTAACAATAACTATGACAAAGAAACCAAAAACGTTATATAAATATACATTTTCAATTTTCTTGGTTTATACGTTCGTCTACTCCTGGGTATTACCGGTAGAATCAGTAAAAATATTAGCCGTAAACACAATTGCCGGCAGAAGTCATTGGAATTACGTCAGTTCAATACTTCGTGTTTTGTCAAATAATGGCCATCATGTCACTGTGTTTACACCATTTCTCGACGGTGAACGAGACAACTATACAGAAGTAGATACATCTAATGATCATCTAAAATTTCTAGAATGGAATTTAATCGATGCATTGGATTCATTCAGATCTCCGACGTCAATAATCGAATTCATTAGAACTGAACGTATAAGGATGTGTGATGCGGTGTATAAAAGTGTCGAGTTAAATAAAATAATAGAAGAAAAAGAAAATTCCAATTTCGACGTACTCATTATTGAAACTCTAGGATTCGATTGCGAATTGTATTTGGCTAGTAAACTAAACTTGCCTTTGATTTATTTGGTTTCATCGCCAATGATAACATTTGAAGAACGCGTCATTTCCGGTGACATCCCAAATCCAGCTACAATTTTACATTTATATGCCGATTACGCCATTCCTAAGACATTTGTGCAAAGATTATCAAATACAGTATTTTTGGGATACAGTATGATGCTTTTAACCGTTGACAAATGTATAAGAAAGTATACGATCGAAAGACCATACAATTGGGTGACAAATACTGTTCAACCTTCTCTGACATTTGTAAATAGTCATTTCATAAGTGAGGCTTCACGACCATTTTCACAAAACGTCGTACAAGTCGGTGGAATTCATTTGAAACCTCCAAAGAGCATACCAAATGTAAGTTAAAAACATTGACGTAATTTAAATGTGTTTAAAAGAGAAAGCAAATTTACTTGAAAAATACTTACCTATTGAAGTTTTTAGAAATATTTTTTTAACATATTTTATTGTTATCATTTTCATCATGCTGTAAAAATATTAATTTCAAACGCACATAAAAATTTAAGTTGACTTTCTTCTAAAAACTTTTTTTTTGATAAGGGTAGAAAAACATATGACGAATCTTGTATAACATGAAAACTTTTTACGTATTTTGTCAATATTTGAACTCTAAATGCTTATAAAAAAAAATTGTGACTATGGATTTTTAATTTTTTTCATCTGCCTTTGTAACAGTATACTAGAAGTCTTCTATTAAATGTTCAAGCTTTTTTAACCAACATATAACATTTTATTGATATTTATACAAAAAAAAAAAACTAAAAAAAATGTAAACTGAAAATGACCGTAAACAGCTCAAAATAATTCATAACATTTAGAAATTGTTATAGTGTATAGAAAATGCAAATATAAACAACCAGTGAAAATTGCATGTACATACGTTCATTTACATGCCAAAATCGATTTTCTCAAAAACAGATTTTGCGTAAAAATTCCCATATTTCCTTAATTTTTCTTTTGTTTTTCACGACGCTTAAGACTACAGGGAATTTTTCTTTTGACCCCTCCAAAGTACCAACTAGATTCGCTTTCTTCTCAGAAAAGTTACTATTGAAGAAAATCCAAGCACTTTTACTGTCCTAAAAGGTGATGACAGACACAAAAAATAAAAAACAAAAAAACACACATCATTGTAAAATCAATACATTCATCGTTCCACTCAGAATCTAAAAACAAGTTATTTGGCAACATAGCCAGACAGTTAGTATATGTATATTATAATATTATATGATATTAGAAAATACGTATATGATATTATTATATTATATACAAACATGATATGTTATATGTATATTATATAAGATATACCATAGTTACAAAATATTAAAAAATATTAATTTTTTTATGTTGTTTTTATCGATTAGAAACCATTAAAACATTTTTTTTCAAAAACATTTATACTTTTTGAAATTGTGAGAGTTCAATGATAAAAGAATCACTAGGCATAAATATTTTTGTTTGTTTTAGGACATATTAGAATTTATCGAAAATTCTCCACATGGGGTAATCTTGTTCACATTAGGGTCAGTGGTTAATATGTCTACATCACCTGATTATATACTAAATCCACTGAAGGAAGCATTAGCTCAAGTTCCTCAAAGAATATTGTGGAAATATGAAAGAGAAATGGTGAATAAACCAAAAAATGTAATGATAAGAAAATGGTTACCTCAACGGGAAATTCTATGTAATATTTTCTATCCAATGTATTATGTATATACCATGAGTTAGAATTTCGTTTATATAAATGCATTTTGATTTTAAGTGCACCCCAATGTAAAATTATTCATTAGTCACGGAGGTATGTCAGGAGTATATGAAACAGTGGATGCTGGCGTTCCAGTTCTCGGATTCCCATTATTTTACGATCAACCAAGGAATATAGCTAACTTGGTTAACGCTGGAATGGCCATATCCATGGATATGTTATCTGTGAAAATGGATACTTTTTTAAAAAATGTATTAGAACTAGTAAATGATGAAAAGTGAGTTTGTTAAGATTAATTTTTTAATTAACTAAACGACAATATTTAAAATAGAAATCGGTTTGATTTTAACATAAACGTATTTTACAGGTATATGCGAAACGCAAAAATCGCTTCCGATATATTCAAAAACCGACCGATGTCACCGGAACAGTCAATACTTTACTGGACTGAATATGTAGTTCGTCATAAAGGTGCCCCACATTTGATACCTCACTCACTTAATCTAACTTGGTACCAATACCTTTTATTGGACGTAATCGCTGTGATGATAGTATTTATATGTATTATTTTATTTATAACATATATATTGATACAAATGTTTTATAAACATATTTTGAAAACTATTATGAATATTAAAGCAAAATCTGAATAAATTAATAACTGCCTATTATAAATTTGATTTCAAGTATTTATAGTTTTACAGTTAAATAATGCGTTTTCTAAAAAATATAAATACAATTATAAAAAAAATTATGAACTCTCGTTTCAAATTGCTGAGTGGTTCGAAATATCAAGAGGGCAAAAAATAATTAACACCTTTTAGTAGCTCTTTTATCATATTCATTTGTATTGCTATTTTATTGTAAAACTCTTAAATTCACATCCATCTTTAATTATCAATTATTTCTATGTTGTTTTATAAAACACTATTAACTTCTTTATTATCTTTCCCTAAATAATTTTATGTATTTTTTTTGATTTTTGTTTTTTATTTTTGTTGTAAACCATAATTTAAACATGTCTTGTTTGTGTACAAAATGGCTCGGCCTGTATATCTGTATATTCTATTATATTCTATTTTATTCTAAAATAAAAATGTTTATTAATTGTTAGTCCATCAGGAGAATTTTAAATTAAGCTATTTTATAAATAGTAACTACCCTAATTTAACTTATCAAATTGGGATTTCCTCTTATGAAGTATTGTTAAAATTAATGTAATACAGTCATATGCCGTACGTAGTCTGTATGGACATCAGGGCAATGGCGAATCTCAATAGGTCTGGGATCAGGATTCCCCCGAGGGATAGGCCATCTCTGCTCCCCTCGTTTTACTAATTACGATATTCGTTTTATGTATTCACATAATTCGACGCACTTTCTGTATCCAATTTTAGTGTTAACATTTCAAAAGGTTTTATAACTAGAGTAAGTCCTCCATATGAATTGGTTTTTTCACATTACCAAAAATTAAACATCGTTAACGAAATTTCTTTCAGATTTTACTTTGAAAATTAACCCCTACTTCTCCCTTATTCTTTCCTTCTTTTTCCCATACTCTTTAAAATTATATCTCTATTTGAGCAGTTAGTACTTAGGTATACTTGTAATATTATTTACTACATAACGTCATTAGCTAGACTAATCTGTTTACATGCCTGTATACGTACATAGTACGTACACGCCTTATCTTAAATGTAAGTACTTCGATAATTTATTTCCCTATATAGGTATATGAAATAATGTATCAACTTTGTTTGACATAAATAAATTTAAATTTTCTCATCTATTTTAAACATTTATAATTAGTTGGTAATTTAATTAAGTGTTTTTATGGTAATATTGGATTTGTAATCTTACGAATTAAAGTATTAAATACAGTATAGGTACACATTTTTTAATTATTGTTTTACTACTTAAAGATTGTTATTACTTATTAGTTATTAGGTATAAAATAAAATTAACCACCTATATGCTATGATATTTGGTATATCGGTACGTTGTAATAGTTGTACCATGATATAAAAAAATTGCTTGTACTTACATTTTAAAATTAGTATAATATAATAGCAATATGTCGATATGTCATCATGATATATGGCTGACCAACTGTACTCAGAATTTTTCTTTTTTCTACAATGGTCAATGATATGTCATAGATTTTATCCATATTAGAGCAGTGACCCACTCGACACTTACTGTACAGCACTACAGCAGTGCATTAACCACTTGAACTGCACCTTTGTAATAAGTAATATATTAATATTAAAAATATACATAATAATATAGTTAATATTATAACAAAATATGCATTATTTTCGTCAAAAATTAATAATTGTAATAACGTGATTACCTAGGATCAGACATTACAATTTTTAATGTTTCCCAGATCACCAGATATACGACAGGGCAGTTTGGACATTTTGAGCCTCGTGGCGACATATTTTACCACCCTCCAAAAACAGTTATTACTTAAAATGTAAGATAAAACTACTATTTTGTGATATAAATGTGATTAAATTTTGAACATTTTTTTTAGGAAACTTTATTATTACAATGAGTTAAGATTAACCAGTAATACAATCAGAATATTTGTCAGTCAGACTTAGTTCCAAAATTATACACTTTTGAAGTCCACAAATTTGTGAATTTCCACCTGTCGGTTTTTTTTTGATAAATTTCTTTATTAATAATTTATTAATATTTTTGTATAGGTTTAGCATACTTGATTTATATTATATGTTTATAGAGTGTATATTTTAGGAATTTATCATGGGGAGGGTCCAGACAATTTTCATAATACAGATCCATGGAGCCCTTCGCCCCCCCCATACCCCCCCCCCCCCAATTACCTACTCTTTATTCAAGAAATTTACCATATTTTATATTTTTGTATAGAAATTCAATTTATTATAATAAATTAACATATATCCATTTTGATGTTAATTATTTATCTTAAAACCTAAAAATGAATAACATAATATTATATTTGCCTACTCACAATATTAATTTAATAAGTAAGTCAAATGAAATCTATTTAAAGCATAAAAAATTTGTAGTTTAATAATAGGTTAGGTTAGGTTATATTATTCTAAAAGAAAGTCAGAATGAAATATAATTTATTCTTACCAGAATTTTCTCTTCGTCACTTGGAAACGATTGACAAATAAATAAATGTCATTAAGCATAGTAATTAAGTTATCTATACTTATATATGTGTCAATTAATATAATTTGTGAGTGTTCATTTTTCATTATAACAGCACAGTAAAAATGTTGATCAGGCCAAGCACATTACATAAGCCAACATTAATTCCATCATTAATACAAACCACACGCGAATAAAGTCAAAAATACAATCTCCCTACTACCAGGCGTACACAATGACACAGAGCGGTAGTAGACACTGTCTTCGTGAAAAATGTTGTTATTTTAGACATTTTAACAAAACACAAAATTAACATACAAAACGCAAAATAGAGCAAAAAGGATCGTTTACTGTTCAGTACCAAAACCAATAACAAAAGTAATCATTATTCATTAATTACGATCATTTTGATTCATATATTATCATATTCTGTAAATAGATCAACCATCAATATACGCGGCAGGTTTTTCTACAAAACAGAATAGGTCAATTTTAACTACTCTGTAGTTGTTCCCCCAAGTGGCCAGGTAAACTGATAACAGCCGAAGATAATATACTCTTATCGATTTTCAACTGGCAAGTCTTAGACGACAAGACGACGTATCAACCTTGCAAACAATTTATGATAACATTTTTTTTTCCGATTACGTAAAAAAATAACATTTTTGTTACAACTTATATTTGCACAGAATATAAAAATATATTAAATATATTAAACTTTAGATACGTATTTATGGAGCCAATGGGGGGGAGGTCCGGACTCCATGGACCCCCCCCCCCCGTAAATAAGCCACTGTTCGCTATCAAATTATTATGTATTTGTAATGATTTCTTTTATATATTTTTACAGGATACATAATATATTACGTCAGGGGTTGACTTTTAATTAGTGATTATAAATATTATTATACTCATAAATTATACACATGGTCAAACTAATAAATATTGTGATCAGTTTTTGATTAAATTGAATTCGTTATTTGGTTGTTATTTATGTACAAATCCTCATGTAAAGTGTTGCTCTTATGTGACTACTTTTCTCATATGCCTTACGTATTAAATATAAAAACCTGCATACAGGCTTATTGTAAAAATGAAATTACAGATTGTTTGTTTTTAAAATAAAGTTTTTTTTTTATTTTTAAGATATTCACAATCTGTTAACTAAAACACAATAGGTAAATTTGGTACATAGTAAATAACACAATTTTATTGTATTTCATATAATTATTTTACTTTTTGTATTAGTTAGTAATTTCTTCATTTTATAATTTACTAATTTCATTGTCGATTGCTATTTGCTATACGCCGTTTATTTGCTCGATAATCATTAGATTTTTTTGTAAGATGTATGATTTTTATTTTACAATAAATATCAGTTTGAACTTGTTTCAAAATATTTATCCACAAAAATATCTTTAAAATGTTAATTAAACGATTCACATGCATTGGTAGTTTACTAGTTCCTAACAACGAAGATGATGATTCTGCCGAAATAAGTGGTGAAAATGTAGCATTTTCGGAAATGTAAGTTTCTCATAAATAGTCACTATACATAACCAGTGCTGCAACTACCCGGTATGCTAGGTGTGCATTGCATATCGGTCACCCAGGCCCCAATCTGATGTAGGCCCCCAAATTGATGTGTTAAAATTAATTGTAAAGCTGTTGCTGAAAGTAAAATGAAGAATAAAAAAAACAAATTTGTTCATATTATTTAATATTTATAATTTATTGTAATCAAATTAAACTCAGATAAATCAAAAAATTTTGCGCAATTCTATAAGTCGAAAACATCTTAATGGCATTTTCGTACTGAACATAGAAAGGAGTCTTTTACTTCCGATATAGATGTAGAGAAAGTCATTGAAAATTTTTTAAACGCAAATGCGAAGAAAAACAATTTTGTTTGATAATTTACAAATGTGTTGAAATTATCAAGCCTGGGCATAAACGCGTTAAAAAGCTAAAAGTTAAGTTAAGTTAAGTTTTAATTTTTATTAACTTAATTTTTAACTTAACTTATTTTAATTGATATAAACTTAATAAATAACAAGTTACTTTTAATCAGATTCAAGTTAAGTTAATTTATAAATATTGCCATTGATCATAGCGTAAATTGTCACCCGTGTATTTCTAATGCACGTACCATTACGCCGCGCGCTCGATCTTCGCTAGACTTACTTTTTAATGAAAGCTCCTGATTACTTAAATATGTGTATCAATACATAAATTACAAAAAATGTAATCAAATGGCTTGATTTACATTTGTAACTTAATTAGTAATTACTTTTTTAAAATACACATAAAATAATAATTCGTTATGAGTAAATACATTTTTTAGTAACCATGTCGCGTCTTTTACGTTTTAACCTGAAGCACTATTCGTACGATAGTTGATTATTATCCTATATATATCTATAAGTAATAATTTAAATAGGTAGTTGATATTAATATAAACAGCATAATATACCAAAACCTAAGTCTAAATTAATAAATCTTTGGAAAATTTTATTGAGCACCTATTGAAAACTATGATTTAAGTAACAGTGGATTGTTTCAAGTTTCGATGAATAATATTTTTTGAAAAACAAGTTCCTATTTAAAATAAATAACAAACGGTGTTTTGTAATTTATTTTTCGACAGATTATTTTGTACAGTATTTAGTTGTTTTTATTATTTTTGTAAGAAAATATATGTACACACGTTGTAAAATATGTAAGTTTATGGGCTTATGGCTGATTTTCAGTTAATCGTCAATATTCGTTCGCTTCCGTAAGCATCAATTTGTCTTATTTTCTGATATAGAAAAAATGTTTCGGCAAATAAAGGTGAGAAGCGTAGATTGGGACCGAAAGAATTGTCTGGAGATCCAGCCCTGAAGAATTACTTCGTTCATATCAGCTTACTACAGTCACGTACGGAACGACCCCTGCCTCATTTTTGTCCACCTATTGTCTCATAGCACTCACAAAAAGTGTCCAGGAGGAATACCCAAAAGCTTCAAAAGTGATCACCAAAGATTTTTACATGGACGATCTAATGACGGGGGGCTGATACGGAGGATGATTTCTGTCAATTACAAAGAGATGTTAGCGTAGTGCTAGATTCAGCAAAGTTGCCGTTAAGGAAATGGTGTCCCAATTCAAGAAAACGTATGGGGCCTGTATCTATCTTCGTTCCCAGAGCGGCGACGAAAAGTGGCACTCTAGGCTTCTATGTGCAAAAACACGAGTGGCCCCGTTAAAGGGAAGCACAATCCCATGGCTTGAGTTGAACGGTGCATTATTATTAGCTGAGCTGGCTCAACGAGTTGCTGAGTCATGGAAAATCAACATTCATCAGTTTAAACTATGGACGGACTCAACTATAGTACTAGGGTGGTTTCAAAGCAGCAGGCTAAAAACATATGTTGCCAATCGAGTAGCGCAAATCCTGGATGTCACGGAGGTCAACCGGTGGAATTATACAGGGACGCAGGAAACCCAGCGGATATTCCTTTAAGAGGTTTACGGCCACGGAAGCTATTAGTGACAAGGTTGTAGTGGAATAGACCTGCCTGGTTGGAAAGGGATGAGAAGGATATTGGATCCAAAATCCGATAAGCCATGTGGATTAAGAGCTGCCTGAAGTGCGTGAAGTGAAGCTAGTTCTTGCTAATCGTATGCTACGAGGAGTAGCTTGGTTAATGATATATTCGAGGTACCTGCGTAAGATTATCAATAGCCCTCAATCTCTAAGAATACTAGACTTAAACGAAGCGAGGAGAACGGTTCTAAGAATGGTTCAAGCAGAGTGCTTTAGCAAAGAGATCTTGTCGCTAGAAAAGGGTCACGAAGGGCCAAGGAGTAGCAAACTGAGGAGCTTGAATCCCTTTTTGCGTGATGATTTAATACTTGTAGGTGGAAGGCTCAAGAATTCAGACTTGGCTAAAGAACACAAACACCCTGTGGTATTGGCTGCTGCTTATAAAGTAACCAGAATGATATTTGAAAAATACCATCTGGAGCTTCTTCATGGAGGACCTTAGCTCTTGTTGTCGGAAGTGAGGCGTCTATACTGGTCGCTGCTATGCCAAATAACCATGAGGTTTGTGGTATAGCGTTGCGTTCGATGTACTAAAGCACATCCACGTTTTAACCATCCAATAATGGCAGCACTCCCAAGAGATAGAGTGCAGTGTACTATAGACCTTTTACTGTAAGAGGCGTAGATTTTGAGGGGCCTATATATATTTGCAGCGGTTTAAGATGTGTGGCTACTAAGAAGGCTTGGATTGCAATATTTGTTTGCTTTTTCACAAAAGCCATACATTTGGAGTTGACTGACGATCTTTCAAGTATGTCGTTTATGGCGACATTGCGTTGTTTTATGTCTAGAAGAGGAAAATGTGCCAAACTGTACAGCGACAATGGCATAAACTTTATTGGAGCTCAAAAGGAGTTCGTCTCAATGATTAAGAAACCCAGTGATGACTTAGAAAAAGAAGGCATTGAGTGGCACTGAAACCCACCCTGTGCTACGCATTTTGGTGATATATGGGAGAGTGCCGTGAAGATTATGAAATACCTCCTGAAGAGAGTGATATCTGATCGCAAGCTCACGAACACAGAATGCGAACTCTACTATGCCAAATCGAGACTTGTCTCAATTCGAGACCAATGACTCCTCTAAATAATGGCCCTTCCGACTTGGCTGTGTTAACCCCATCTCACTTCTAGATTGGAGTAGCTATGTTGTTACCGGATGAGCCGGACATATCTAAGGAAGAGCCCAAAGGTCTTCGAAGATGATAACTTGTACAACATTTGATGCAAACTTTTTGGAAGCGTTGGTTGAAAGAGTATTTAATACAAATCCAAATTCATGGCAAGTGGACGAGTAAGAGCGCGCCACTAGCATACGGCGATGTTGTAATTATAAAGGATGATTGTATGCCTCCAGCCAGGTGAAAGTTTGGTCTAGTTGTGGAATAACATCCAGGTTCTGATGGTGTAGCACGCATTTCCACACTAAGGACAGCCAAACTATGTAGGCTACTGGCTGATAAGGAAATCATACCGGTTGAAACCCCCAAGACTTTCAACAGGGGGAGAATGTTGCCGCCGCAACATAACAATATAATAGAAATAAACCTAATGCAAAGTAAATATAAGATTATAGGACATCGGTCACGGGGGAACAGCTGGTCACACACACATTCACATATCACTATTTTGTATTGTTTTATTATTGTTATTATTATCGTTGAATGTGTCTTGTGAGTTATATAATATGTAGATAAAGTCAGAGCGCTATCGTACGCCGCCTCGTCGGCTGCCGAATAATATTTTAACATGGCTGCGTGATTTTTGACTTTTACCTTACGTTGTGTCCAGACCGGCACGGCTTGTTAAAATATTATTATTACAACATTCTATTCCTGTTTGCATTTTGCTCCAAATTTGTAAAGTGTTTCATTATATTTATTTTCGTGTCAGTAACTTATATTTTTTTACCATTATGAGCCATAGGGGCCATTTAGTAAATCATTTTTGTTTGAGTGTGCATTGCGCCGAGTATACGGCTCGTATTGGACACTGCCGTATTAGCACAGCCATGCATCAACTTATTTATTATTATTGTAAGTCACTATTAAAAGGACAATTTATACTTATATTATTATTCTTATTATTGTATATTTTAACGAACTCCCAATTATATCGTCAATAGAAATATTTTTTAAAACCATAATCAGGTACATATGCAACTAACTCAAACTGCCTAGGCGTCACCCGGAAATGCGAAAATTTCAAAATCCATTCTTAATGTACTTATAAGTTATGGTGATAATAGTACCTACATCTCCTCAAAATCTCAAATGAATCCGTTTGGTAGATTTGGCGGTACGTTGGTTATGAATCATTCAGGACTTCTCCTATCTAGATATTATAATATATTATATAGATTCAATTTACTACATTTCTCTAAATAGTTCTAATTTATTTTTTGCCTACGAGTAATCATAACCTGGAAGTTTCAATGTAATTAAAAAATCTACAATTAATGATTATAATTTGTACTTACTGTAAGAATATCGTCAAAAGGTATCATAGATGTCTTTTAACTCCGTTATGGTAGATGTCTTTTTACTTATAAACCAATCCATTTGAATTGAATTGTCTTTTTTTGATTCACAATGATATAGTTTATTATACATCAATTTATATTCTCCCTATAATTAGAGTAATATATTATACAGTTATCCTTACTAAGGAATGTCAAATATCAATTATGCACATAAATGTTAGTCATAGAGAAAATGTATCATGTAATATGTTTAATAAATAAAGTAGATTATTACTAACCATAGGCAAGTTTGGCCTAACAAGGTTTTCGGATTGAGACAATGAGAAAAACAAAATAAGTCCGAATGTTTTCATCATCAATTTGCCTGCGATTTCAACAATTATAGAGTGTTTCATACGTTTTCAACACTAAGAAAAAATAACAGCCATGGGTTATAAAATATATTTATATATTATATGGATAGACATGCTAGAGCTGTAACCTCTAAATATTGCCGGAGATATTTATATAAATATATTTAACAGGAAAAATGTGATTAAGTTGTCAAGGAAATTATAAATTTACATATTTAAATAAATGTTAAAAAAGTTACCGGTGATTCAATTTTCACAAATGAAACCATTATAAATTGAATAAAAACAAAAATTATACCTATTTTATGTATCAGGGGTGGACAGATCATGACTAAGTTAAAATAAAATATTGATATATTTAGAGCGATTGACATGCTTGAGCTGTAACCTCCAAAAAATTATGAAAATATAATATATATAATTTTATTGAAAAAACATATCAAAGAATGTCCGGAAACGATAAATTTTCTAATGTTTATACAATTTTATTGAAAATACATTTCAAAGAATGTCCGGAAACAATATTTATATCCAAATGTTTATTAAACCGTAAACAAATGAGTTACATAGTATGTTTCAATTTCCGGGGAGGTTTATTTTAGCCGAAAATATTAAATCTGACTACTGTATTGACTATTTTAATTTCCTATGCCATTTAAAAATCCTAAAACGGTGTGTGTAATATATTTCTGAAATCCTCTAAAAGTTTTAGTAAAAAACATAAGTAAAAACAAAGAAAATTTAAAAATTACATAAATAAAAGTTTATAAGAAATCTTATCACAATATAGATTTAGAAAAGCAGTTGATACTTAATTAATTTAATATACCTAATTATTTTTGTTTACCTGCAGTAAGCATAGTAACTTAGGTTTGTATTTGAATGATGAATTAAAAGAATAATGATCAACTGAACCATTATTGATAGGTAGGCCACTCATATTGATTAGTAAGTAAGTTGAATTATACTAACATTTGAATTTAAACTATAAATGCGTTAAATTTTAAGGTTACTGGTTAGGTTAAGTTAACTCATTTAAAAATATAAATAATAACTATTTTTATTACTTCATAATATTTTAAAATTTTGCTTTTAGGAAATATTTTTAAAATAACTTCACTTAAAATATATGGTTTGATAATTCTTTCTCAGTGTGTAACACAGATATGTTTCCAATCTTTCATCTTACATTATTGAACGGAGCCAATTTTTTACCCTACGATAATGTACTATGATTTCTTAAATAATTTAAAATAATTTGGACATGTATTTTTTATAAATAGACTGGGACATGAGATTTCTCATTAAGTAGATGTGTATATTATAAATCAGTAAATACTATTTATTATCAATGGTACCTACTAATAAAAGATTCTTTTAGATTCTGAGCAGAAAAATGAATGTATTGATGTGTGATTTTTTATTTTTTTATTCTTGTGTCTGTCACCACCTTTTAAGACAGTAAAAATGCTTAGATTTTCTTCAACAGTATATTTTATGACGTTATATTATGTCATCTTTTATGTACCATCACAAGTTTTTCTTTTCACCCTTTTACCCTTACGGCTAATTGTTGTATATTATTTAATTGTTATTGGTATTTTATATACTTAAGTGTCTTTCACTTTTGAAACACTACTTACATGTACAAATGAGTTATGGTTAAAATCATTAGTTAATTTAATATAGTACGGATGGCCCGTAAGCACGGGTCCTGCTTCAGCGACGTTGGCTTGATCCTTTTCCGGGCAGTTGGGTCGGATATGTCCCTCAACGCTACACCCAAAACACACGGTTTTTCGACTCGTCTTGTCAGGACAGTCACGTAACAAATGACTTGTCTTTTTGCAAACCTAACACCAACTTGAGGTATTTCCGATCGGAACGCCTTCCGTCGTTTTCTCTTCGACTGGTTTGAACCGAGTCCACGCGCGAACACCAGGTTTCGACACCTTGAAATCATTTTTCTTGGTAGTCGGTTTCGATTCTTTGGACTTAGTTTCGGAAGAGTGAATGGCATCCACCCTAGCCCACTCTAGCAGGTCTCCGAGCAGATCTTCCTCGGTTAGATGCGTACGACCGAGCGCGTACAACGCCATAGAGTACAGACCTTTTAATACGTGATCTCGGACTTCAAGGAACGACAGAGATGGGTCTCGGCACAACTTTACGTTAGGTTGAAAATAGTCCATGACATGTTCGTCCTTTTTCTGGACTCGCGCCTTAAGCAGGTCGTAGCGAATGAATAAAAGTCGACCTGAATCGCGACTCAAAGCTAGGGCAGTCACTAAACGTCCTGCCCACGAACCAATCCCGAGCAACTCCTTGTACCTTCGCCCGTACGAATTGTAAACGGTACCCAATAGGCCAACCGTTCGCAGAAGCGATACCGTTCACACTTTCAAGCTAGTTCTCGGCCTCATGAGACAACTCTCGGCCCGTAAATTGACTTATGGTTTTGTTTAAATCGGGAACCACTCGAAACTCGGTGACTTCCGATCTCTAACCTAACCTAACTTGATGGGAGGGGGGGGGTTTAGATGCTACTACTCTGGGAACGGCAACAATCGCGTTAGTGTATTTTACAGCGGAGTATGGAGCGCCAGTTTGGTCGAATAGCGCACACTCAGGAAAAGTGGATACGCTTTTAAACAGTGCAATGTGGTTAATAAGTGGAGTAGTACAATCAATACCACCGATACCATGACTGCCAGTTCTTTCAAATATTGCACCACCAGAAATCTGAAGGAATGAAGCATTATTTTTTTTTTATAGTAAGACTATTTATTAAGAACGATATCTACAAAAACTCAGTCCTCTACAATTACTTAGAAAATGTGCCTGATATAAGTCTCAAGTCAAGAAAACTACCATGGGTCAAGGCCAGAGAGCTAATCCAATCACAGTTCTGCAATGCTAAAAAATTGCAAGAGGAGTGACTGGGCAATACAACATTACATAAAAATTTGATAAAGGAGTTAAAAGACAAAGAGTTAAAGGGTTTGAACTTCGGCGAGAATGGGTAATTCTTAACCGATTAAGAACTGGCACAGAAGATGTGGACATAATATGATGTTCAAGTGGAAATTAAAGGACAGTCCAGAATGTGATTGTGGAAATGACAGCCAGACTATGAGACATATTACAGACGAATACATGAATAAAAGATTCGAGTCGGGCATTAATTGGATTAATAAAGTTAAGACGTAAGCATTTGAATGGATAAGGGCCTTGGATATAGAAATCTAGATTTGACTAAATACTGTATAATGTATACTGTTATTAATATCCCTTAAAAATTTTATTTTATTTTATTTATTGTATTTTAAATGTTACTGTGTTATTGTTGTCATATGAATAAAAAAAAATGCATAATGACTAGGATTGTTATCATCATAAACAAAATAGCTGCGTAAAGGGATATCACAAATATAAATTTTTCTTATCATCAAAAACACGCTGATAAAGCAAACGGTTCATACCCACTTTGCCGACAACTCAGTTCGCCGACAAATATACCAGATTTTAAATATTTTAAAACTTTATTTTAAAAACAAACAATCTGTAGTTTATTTTTACAATAAGCCTGTATGCAGGTTTTTTTATTTAATACGTGAGGCATGTGAGAAAACTAGTCACTCAATAACAACACTTTACACGAGGATTTTTATTTAAATAACAACCCAATAATGAATCAATTTAATCAAAAACTGATTACAATATTTATTAGTTTGATGATGTTTATAATTTATGAGTATAATACTATTTATAACAGCTAAAGAAAATACTATATGTGTTGTATATTTTGTGGTTCTAAAATAATTCAATAACTTTTAATATTATTTCAAATAATTTAATCAAATTGGTGTTTCCCACGGTCGTATTAAATTAACCTCCGCAACAGTGCAGCCAACTACTTTATTTTCTACATTTTGAAAGCTAATCGAAACCTTATATTTTCCATAAAAATATACTTTGGGAAAGTTGGTATCTTCTAATTTCTTAAAGTCAACCCCTGATGTAATATATGTACCCTGAAAAATGTATAAAAAAAATCGTTACAAATACATATTAATTTGATAGTAAAGCGCACACATTGTGTGCTAATAATTTATAATTATTATATAACACAAATCCCACTGTGGTTATTATATCATTATATGTGTTTATATGTTACCGCTGGTACTGGACAGCTATCAGTTGTCATATTAAAAGCCTTGGCAAGTATAATCCAACTATTACCACACAAATTTTTTATACAACTAAATGCTTTTTTTGATTTGATGATATTTGAATTTGGTATCCAACCACCAGTTGAACCCCAAGATGCAAAGTTTATATCAAGCTACAAATAAAAATTATATCACTTTAGGTAAGATGACTACAAACATCCACAATTCAAGAGAAAATTAAAATAACGAACTCATAGACTATATCATATTATTATAGTATTATGTAATATATAATATTTCTATACTTTAATAAAAACACGGGATAACTACGAGCCATATGGAGTGTGGGGTGATTCATTATACATATTCATACATATTGGTCATATATGTGCATTCCTTATATTATATACATGCGACACATTCAACACATAAAATATAATATTTAACACCTCTCTTATCAGACGTTTAGTAAAAGCAACACAATCAATTACCAGCGGCTCCAGATGACACTCACATTATAAAATGATGAATGCATTGTAAATCATATTTTATATAATACTTCAAGACCCCTCCGAACAGTTGTTCAGTAAAAATAACACAATACATTTAACAGCGGCACCTTTATCACACCGCACAAAGGTAGTAGAATAAATATACGTACTCTTTAAACTAATGAAATAAAGTCACTGATCAACGTTAAATAATATCAGAACACGTAGTATACCCATAATATATACACTCTTTTAATATAATATTTTTACCATTTTTACATTTTATTCTTACTTACCATTTTCTTCTTTATCTTTTTGTATTTTTCTCTACTACAGTTATATTTATCAAGACTTGCCACTTCAGTTAAGTCAGTTAGTCATTTGATGATAATTTATTATAATCACAATAGTGATGAATATCATTTATGTGCTTCGATAAAAAATAACAAAGTTCTAACACAATTAATAGGTAGAACCTAGATACTTGATTTCACTCTATTGATGATAGATAAAAATAAGTGACGTTGGTCATTTCATATAAATAAAATATGCACTCTATATGATCTAACTAATGTAGTCAGTATTTTTATACATTTATGGTACAAACATAGTAATACATTGAAACCTCTATATAACGAACTTCCAATTATTTCGTCAATAGAAATATTTTTTAATATCATAATCAGGTACATATGCAAATGCAACTAACTAAGCCTGCCCAGGCGTCACCCAAAATGGAAATACCTCAATATCCATTTTAATATGTTATAGTAATAATAGTACCTACATCTCCTCAAAATCTAAAATGAATCAGTTCGGTAGATTTGGCGGTACGTTAGTTACGAATCAATCAGGGATTCTCATATATAATATAACATATTATACAGATTCAATTTAATAAATTTCTCTAAATAGTTTTAATTTATATTTTTTTTACGAGATATCATAATCTGGAAGTTTCAATGTAATAAAAAAATTTAAAATTAATGATTAAAATATGTACTTACTGTAAGCGTATCGTCGAAAGGTCTCATTAATGTTAGATTCCCTTTTAACTCCGTCATGCTAGATGTCTTTTTACTTATAAACCAATTCATTTGAATTGGATTGTTTTTTTTTGATTCACAATGATATAGTTTATTATAAATCAATTTATATTCTCCCTATAATTAGAGTAATATATTATACAGTTATTCTTACTAAGAAATGTCAAATATCAATTATGCACATAAATGTTAGTCATAGAGAAAATGTATCATGTAATATGTTTAATAAATAAAGTAAATTATTACTAACCATAGGCAAGTTTGGCATGAAAAGGTTTTTAGATTGAGACAATGAGAAAAACAAAATAAGTCCGAACATTTTCATCATCATTTTGCCTGCGATTTCAACAATCATAGAGTGTTTCATACGTTTTCAACACTAAGAATAAATAACAGCCATGAGTTATAAAATATATTTATATATTATTTGGATAGACATGCTTGAGCTGTAACCTCTAAATATTGCCGGAGATATTTATATAAATATATTTAACAGGAAAAATGTGATTAAGTTGTCCAGGAAATTATAAATTTACATATTTAAATAAATGTTAAAAAAGTTACCGGTGATTCAATTTTCACAAATGAAACCGTTATAAATTGAATTAAAACAAAAATTATACCTATTTTATATATCAGGGGTGGACAAATCATGACTAAGTTAAAATAAAATAATGATATATTTTGAGCGATTGACATGCTTGAGCTGTAACCTCCAAAAAGTTATGAAAATATAATACAATTTTATTGAAAAAAGATAACAAAATATGTTAATTCAATCGTATAAAACGATTTACATAATATGGTTCAATTTACTCAGATAAAATCGTTGTGTAACGAACAAAAAATCAAAAATTATACCTATATAGGTACTATACATTATTATATTAGTAGATTGAAGACATACCAATCCTAGATATCAATATATGGGATCATAAGCCTAAGCATATTATGTAAATATTGATCTATTTAGGGGGGCGGCCGGGCACCACGACCGCTGTAACCCGGTGTAATATTGTATTTGCATCAATTAATATTTTTTTTAGAGACAATTTGTGCTATAATACGGCCATAATTTGATGGTGTCATTTGTGAATCACTGATAACTGATAAGTGGTAGCATTGAAGATATTTAATATTATTTTAACATAACCATGGTTGTAACTTGTAGATGGACAAACATGACATTGATATAACCACAGTGTAATCATCATCATTATAAATTGATTATATTGATAAATAAATTATTTATATTCACATTTTTTGACAATTTAATTGTTTATTTTGTATTATTACATTTTTAAATATTCACGTTGTACAAATTATAAGTTGTATTTTAGATTCATGGTGTAGCGACTGTTTTTTAACTGGATAAAAAGGAGGTAATCTTATTTTTTATCTAAATACATTTGTCACACAATTATCTGTTATCTTATTTAAATATTTTTAAAGTTATCAGCAGTGCACAACACTGGTCATAGATACTTATATTGGTGCAAATTATAAGTAGCTCAAATGATCGAAAACATTTTAAACACTATTTTTGGCTTACAAATGCTAATATAAATAATATTTGATAAAAAATGAACGTTAATACAATTATTAATTTTTATTTAATAATTTAGGTTTTTTTAATTATTTTTAGATTATTGTTTTCAAACAGCGCTTCTTTATAATAAACACATTTTGTTGTAGTAATAGTAAGATGAATTTAAATTTAAATTCCACCTTGGTATATACTATTGTTTATTATAGGTACTGTTTATTATGCACGTACTGTTTCTAATAAATATTATGTAAAATTATTAAGAAAATAAAAACCATTCCACTAATAATATTTATTCATAGACCTTATACCGGAACAGTTTACTCTCGGTAACTCAAAGCTCACGGGGGAAAAAATAATTCGACGTATTAAAAATTTCGAGTTACCAAAATCTTAATGTTTGATTGTTATTTGAAGGGTAATTTTATTTGTTCGAGATGTCGAGAATTTCGAGTTATCGAGGTTCGAGTTCCCGAGAGTACACTGTATACGATCTATGCATTAATTATAAATAGTTCAATAAATATACATACTTATAGGTATAATATTACCTAGTGCACGCATGCGTTTTTTATTATCAATACAATAGTACAATACTGTGTTTTTACCTATATAATATAAAATGGAATAATGATACCAAACACGGTTTTATTATTATAATAAATCAATAGTTAGATTGTAAGTACAACAATAAGTAGTCGACGTGTAATTGAAGCATAAATGTCAAACGTATATATTATTATTATTGTTATTAATTGATGGCAATTAACAAATTAAAAACAAAATTCAATTGTAAATAGCATTTTTAATTATCGACGCATAATTATATAATATACGACCGTTCAAAATTCATAAAATATAAAGCCTATATGAACCATATTTAAAAATCCATGTTTTCATTTGAATTTTAAAAGTTACCCTTAAAATATCTCTTTTTTAATGAATAATAAAAATAATTAATATCAAATTAGTTTAAAATATAATATGAATCAATAAGGTTTTCACTGCAGAGGTAATTTTTTTCTAATAATTTAAATATGTCATATTAATAAAATAAGAATAATAATATCAAAATAATATCAGTACCTATAATATCATGCTAAAAAAATTACTAGTAATACTTTTATTTTTGCAGAGGTCGACTTGTGGATGTAAACTTCGGGGGCTGCGACTATTCATCCCACAGACATGTTCGCGGGCATACAGTAGAGTCCAAGAAATTAAACGTTTTCTTTTAATTTAACAAGGTCATGTCTAATTAACAACACGATTAGCGATAAAAAAATGGGAAATATTAATTTGTATTCAAGTTTATAAACCTTACAATCTGAATTTAATTTTTTTTTCATTTTCAATTTTAATTTTAAAACACGTTGCACCGGCATTTGTTGTCTCCGTCTTACAAGTGCGTGACATAGCAAACTTTACGCTGAGTGGATCACGTTTAGTTCCGTTAGTTTACAAATTAGAGTGAATTAATATATCTTCAATCTTGTACATTTTAAAGGTAATAAGTTTATTATCTAGGCAATGCCATAGGCTTTTTATTATATTTTAATTTTAAAAAGAGTTATGAGTATTTTAAATTTGTAAATTGTTTGTAGTTAGTTAATATTTATAGCTCTGAATAAAATTAAAATATAATAAATAGCGTATGATATTGTCTGGATAATAAGCTTACCTTTAAATTGTATTTAAGAGGTCTATTCACTCTAATTTTTAAACCAACGGAAGCAAACGTGAATTGCTGAGCGTAAAATTTACACACTAAGAAGACGGAGAAAACAAATTTTAGTGTAAAGTCCTCTTAATTATTCTTTGTCCGGCCAGATTTGGCCCACGGGCCATATACTTGGTCACAACCACTCTAGACAGTCGAAGTGGCCTCCAGCCGCAGCCGCCTCACACAGACATCCATTGTCATGGGCGTACTGCAGACAGTCGAGATGGCCACCAGCTGCAGCCGCCTCGCACGTCGTGTAGGCCCACAGACAGCCGTTTTCGTGGGCATACTGTAGACAGTCAAGGTGGCCACCACCTGCGGCGACCTCACACGTCTTGTAATCCCACGGACAGCCATTGTCATGGGCGTACTTCAAACATTCGAGATGGCCGCTAGCCGCAGCCGCCTCGCACGTCGTGAAGTTCCACTGACATCCGTTGTCGTGGGCGTACTGTAGACAGTCGAGGTGGCCACCAGCTGCAGCCGCCTCGCACGTCGTGTAGGCCCACAGACAGCCGTTTTCGTGGGCGTACTGTAGACAGTCGAGGTGGCCACCACCTGCGGCGACCTCACATGTTATGTAATCCCACGGACTTCCGTTGTCGTGGGCGTACTGTAAACAGTCGAGGTGGCCACCAGCCGCAGCCGCTTCGCACGTAGTGTAGTCCCACGGACAGCCGTTTTCGTGGGCGTAACGCAGGCATGCCAGCTGACCGTTGGCCGCGGCTTTGCAACACACCTCAACATCCCACGGACAGCCACGGTCACATGCGTATTGCAGACAGTCCAGCTGTCCGTGGGCTGCGGACAGGACACATATCGCACGTGTCCATGGGAACCCGCGGCCTTCCGCAAACGCCAAACACCGAACGTGTCCACTGGCTGCGGCCTCTTCACTAATTGATTGATGGGCCGCAATAAATATTTGATCGTCATTGGAAACTGTGGAATGGAAAACAAGCAAAGCAAAATTATAATATTATATTAAACGATGTAGTGATATTATCCTATTTGGAAAAAAACAGTCCAACACTAGGAAAAAAATTTACCAAAATTCTTTTTCTTGTACAGTTACAGTAGGTATTGTAGTTTTAGTAGGTAATGTATGAAAGGCTTGTACATATAATATATTTATCATCCAAATGTGGGCATTAACTTAACTAGTTATTCATTTTTGTTTTTGACTTATTAACTTATTTAATTAAAATTTGTAGTGTTCTAACTTAACTTTTTATAGTTAATTATTACTGCCGTGCAGTTTAGTTAATTTTATTTTTGTGTCATGCAAAATCAGCTAAACAATACTGATTCGTTGACTCTCTTTCAATTTTGGTAATTTATTTTATAATTAGGTATATATTATAATAATCTAATTTTTTACTCATTGCTAAACGTTTTGATAAATATATGTGTAAATCAACATACTAGGGCAGTTTAAGACTTATATTGTAACTGGAAAACAAATTTACTTCTTTTAACTGAATTAGGTTTATTTTATTTTCTATCTTAGTAATTTATCTAGTTAATTTATTAATGTTCACTTTTAACGTTTAACTGAAAGCAATCGAATTGCATTATCTAGCTTAACTTGTCACAGTTAATTATTTTCATTAACTTAAATATTTTTATTGTTATCTACCATAATAAGTACCATAACCTGTATCTTTTGATCTTATATTTGGTCATAAGCATAATTCATAAGAAGAAAGAGGTGTGATTAAAATATTAGGATATTGTTAATAGCATTATTATAATAATTATTAATTACATAGGTAATTTTTTTTTTAACTAATTAACTTTTTTTATAATGTGACACATTTGGCTTTTATCAGAACTAGCATTGAACTAGTTTTCCTAGTGTAAGACTTTTTTTACTGGGACTTTTCCCCTTTGATTCGTTATAATATGAGTGCATTGTAAATGCACTATACATAAGTAACGGAGGTTGGGGTATATAAATGGGGCCGGTATAATACAGGGTGATTTTTTAAACATGCTCACCCCTATTTTTTTCGCTTATAACATTAAATTGATTCAAATTCTGATTTATTGTATCCATATTTTCAAATTCCAGATATTTTTTGTAAAACTTAAAAAGGAGTGTCCTGTTGCAATAAAAACATCTGTTTTTCCCCTTGATAACGCCCTTGTTTACGAAAATTATTTGGTGGGTAATTTTTTTGAACATTTTGATGTATCTAAATCAAAATTCTAACACGTAGTTTTTGAGTTATTAAAATGTTTGTACTAAGGATAATAATCCTTAAATATGGTTTTAAAAAAATATAAGAAATATTATATAATATTAGATGTAGTATTCATTATACTTGAATAATTTTTACAAATTATTTATATCTATAGAACAATAGTATAATTATTAAAATTTTCAAATCATCTAAGCCTCTAAATCTACTTGATCCATTACTACATAGATATAATATTATCATTAATATACAAAGTTACATAACTCGAAAACTACTCGTTCTAATTTTGATTTAGATACATCAAAATTCTCAACAAAAAATATTTGCTGAATAATTAAAAGTGAAAAAGAGAGGTTCCTATTTGAAAAACAGAAGTATGTATTGTCTTAGGATCATCTTTAAATGGTGCAAAAAAATTTAAGTATTCGAAAAATATATGGTCTCTATGGGTATTTAGAAATTCCGAAAATCAGAATTTGATTATAATTTTAAACATAAAAGTAGGGTGAGCATGCTAAAAAAATCACCCAGTGTATTCGATAATAAGATATTTCCTTACAGCCGTTTTATATTGATTCAGTCCATTCTTATCCTGTACAGTGTACCTACGATGTCTTATATCTAATATTTACCATCATAGTCAGCATTTTCTGCCCTAAGGTAGAGTATCAACAATAGGCAACATGGCCTAACGCTTATTTTCAACGTCTCCAACTCGTCGTAGGCAGACCTTTCTTCCAAATTGCACCAATTGTATGCCAGCTTTGTTAAAGAAAACATTTTTAATTTAACTGAAAAATTCAATTTATTTTATACTCAAATTATAATAGGTTTTATGTCCATAAATAGTACATTCAAAATATTTTGAAAATTGAATGATATATAAAACAGAAAAATAAACATCCAAATTTAAAATATTTATGGTTATTGGTTTTTTAGTTACAAAAAACCAAATTGATTTTGTCAAAAATGGGTTTTCTTTATTTTTTTAAAAATATTCCTAATGTTACTAGAATCAATTTCCCATCAGAAAAGATACTGAAGTTAAAAATAAAAGCATTATTTCTAATAGAAAAAATATTTACAGACAACATAAAACACACCACATAGTAAAATCATTACATTCAACGCTTCTCTTAGAATCTAACATCACAAACAACTGCTAAACTAGGTAGATAATAATAATATTGTTGAAATATACAAATAATATTATAGTATTCTATCATTATAAACAGTAACACGTGTGTGCATGTAATAATATTTTATTTCACTATTAACTTACTACTTACTCGGTGGCGTAGCCAGGGGGTAATGGGTGTTCAAATCCTCCTCCTTGAAATCCCCCCCCCCAAAAAAAAAATAAATATATTATTTAAGTATAAAAACAGTAAAAAACTTGGTTTAATACTTTAATTTACACTTAAACCCCTCCCCTACATTTCATAATCCTGGCTACGTCACCGTACCTACTTATTAGGACATAAATGTCCATTCTGTTTTTTGGATATAGCATAGCCTCAATGATGATACATAAATATAAAATATATATCTTAAAATATATCTTCACTATACGTACAGACAGTAATCGGAATAAAAATCACGGAGAAAAACTCCCCGACCCAAGAAAAAAAATCTCCAGACTACAATATTACTCACAACCACATGAAAATGATTGAACAAATATTTTTTAAATGCTAATTAGTATAATTAGGCATCAGTGTACCACATTATTAATATTTAATTACAAATATATACTTATATATCATTAAAAAAATTAAGAATCAAGTACATAATTAAAAAACCAATCTACGTTCAAAGTATAAATATATACCTATTGAATATAATTTAACTTACTTTTATAAATATTTATATTATAATTTTCAAATATTAATAATAATATTTTATATTATATAAGATATTATGTAGATATAATTCTGTAAAAATTAAATCCCTGAAATAAAATATTACGTTTTCTAATAATATTTTGACGATAATGCAAATATTAATAAATATTATTATTAGAAGTTTTTTGAGTTTTACTTATAGATACAATATTATTTAAAATATTATAAAATATAAAAGAAAAATATTTCGATTGATCGATACGTTAAATAATAATTATTAAAAATAGTTGATGAATGTAGATACTTATTCTTCTAAAAGAACCATTAACATATGTTGTTTCAAATCGTAATATAAAACAAAATAATATTAGGTATTGGTAATGTTCGAAAATTATTTATTGTATAATATTAATATTTTTAATGATAATAATACCTATCTATATACTATATATAAGTATATATTTGTAATTAAATATTAATAATGTGGTAATTACACTAATTATCTATTCAAATTCTCTAGTTATCGAAGTAATCCGAGTAATTAATCTAGTAAAATCAATGTCTTGTTGTTGTGAGTAATATTGTAGTTAGGGGATTTTTTTCCGCAATTCTTACAGACAAACGCGCTCACAAACAGTCAGTTTACCCAAGTTTCAATTTCAACGATTAATATAATAATTTATTTTATTTTTTAAGTAAAAACAAAAACTACCAGGAAAGTAATATATCTGACAAGATTTTCTAGTAGTACTTACACACATTTTAATATCAGAATGATAATTAACAATATTAAAATACGATTGAATAGGTATAAATGGAATATTAATCTCCTAAAATTTTCCAAATGTGTAAACAAGTTTAATGATCAAAATTAACAGTAAGTACACTATTAAAACATTTGTAACTATTGGACGAACATTTGGTATGTTGTGCGTAAAGGTCCCCACACACAGCAGCGGTAGCGGTGGCGGTGGCGGTTACAATGAAGCCAGACAACAATTTTACCAAGTACAATATGGTATAACAAATTCATGGTTAGTGTCCTCTTAATTACGTACTAATAATATCATTTTTGAGTTTTTGGTAGAAATTTAGAAATGTTTAAAATGGAATCCGGTAGGTTAGAAACCGAAATCAGCAAAAATAAATATTTAAAAAGGATTTTCATTTGAATAACTTAAAAATCGTTTATGTTCCTTAAAATTATGACGTTTACGTAGTGTTTGGAAAGAATGACGTTCATGTTCATATTTAATTAACGATACGTGAACGTCACTTATCTTTTTCAAATAAAACGTAAACGTGAACGACGTTTATATATTTAATGCATTTGAACGATTTTTAAGTCGTTCAAATGTATTTATTGTTTAATAATTAATATTGTTTGATAATACTATTATGATATATAATATGTAATTACGAATTATAAAAATAAAATACATGGAATTCCAGTGGGCACGGCTGGACACAAAACAATAATAATAGGTATCATCTAATAAAGTCATAGTCTATGCCTAAGTAAAGTATTATAAATAAGTCCTAGTAAATTGTGCATAATATGCGTCATTGCGTCAAAAACTCTTTGAAAACTTATTTAAGATAAATAAATGTATGTACATTGTACACGCATACATTATTTGGGTTAAAGTTTTAAATGTTTGACAACTTCATCAAATATTTTGTTAGTATATTGACCATATTATAAGTATATGCGTTTGCTGCGGTTGCAACTTACAGCAGTCATACGAAAATAAATAAAATACAGCACGATCAAAACAAATATGTTAGGTAAAACAGGTACCATCACAAGAGTATACGAAGGAACTATACAGTGTTTGGAAAGAACGTCGTTCACGCGCTCACATTCATATTTAGTGAACGTCACTCTTATTTTTCGAATAGAACGTGAACGTGAACAACGTTTATTTAATTAATGAATTTGAACGATTTTTAAAACGTTCAAATGTACCTATTTATATTTAATAAATATTGATTGATAGTACTAATATAATAATATATTATAATATTTTATTACGAATTATAAAAATAAAATACATGCAATTCCAGTGGACACGCCTGGACATAAAAAATAAAACAACAATAATATTATGATTTCCGCGATTTCGTATTCGTATTTCAACGATACATAAAAATGTAATTTAATTAATTAAATGAACGCATTCATATTTTCAAAGGACGTGTAACGTGAACGTGTTGATTTGAAAAATATATGAATTTGAACGTGAACGAGTTCCTTTTTTAAGCACTGAACGTGAACGAATTCATTTTTTTAGGGAACGTTCCGAATACTGCGTTTTTCCGTTATATAATATTATAGGTAGTAGGTACCTAAACTAACGTAATATCCTATAAAATAACCCAACTTAAGTGAATGTCGTTCGTAAAATATAAACGTGAACTATATAGTCAAGACGCGTTTTACCTAATAATGCAGATAGTAAAAAAACAAATGCGTATACTCACGTAAAAAAATAATTTTGGCCTGCTGGTTCGCTGATTTTATTCTTTGAAATATTGAAGACGCGAAATATCGCGTACAGCCGTACAGGCGCTGATATTGGCGTGCTCACGGCCTGCGTGCTGTGCTAGAACTGCTTCTCCGACAGTCCGACGGCAAGATGGCAAGGTACTTAGTAACTACCTAGTAGACCAGGGTTGCCATATAGATAAGTCAGCGTACCACACAGTGGCGTATATAGGGGGGAGGCCCCCTACGCCAGAATGTTTGAACCAGGTACAGAATATGGGGTGTAGAAACACAAATATAAATACCTAAAATAAAAAATGAAACATCCACCAACAATACATCATTATTATAAATAATACCTAAGGTAAAAAAATCAGTGTATTATTTGAGATTTATCTTCATTTACCACTAGTTTTGGTAAATTACATCTATGACCGGTGAAAGATGTACATTTGAATTTAAAATCTGGTTTTTTACATCATTTACCTACATAATCGAATCATTTTGGTAAAAGACGTCATTCGCCGGAGAATGACGACATTCACCAATATTCATCTTTCACCGTAACACATTATCCGGGGAATGACGTCTTTTACCACGTTTACATCATTTACCGTAACATCTACACTGTTTACAGTTCACCATGATTAATAAATTTAGCCGGTTGATTAAAATCGTTTTTCAACATGGTAATGTTAGAATTGTCAGGGCTTGCTTTGATAACTTGTTAAATTCATAGTAAGATAACATTAAAATATGTATAAATATATATATATAAATATATGAAACTGTCAATATTTTTTAAAAAAGAATTAAAAAATTAATTTTACATAATAATTATAAAATTAAATCGCGCAATCTTAGTTGTATTGTATATTTCATAATTATAACCATTCAGCTCCCTAAAAAATGCATAGTTATGGCTATGTTAGTCGTGCTATGCTTGACTAGTGATAAATTAGCCCATAGTGAAAATAATTTGTATATATGCCACTGGTACCGCTAATAGAGAGCGTTCAGGTCACCTAAAATAGCAAAGGTACAATATTTCTGAAATTCCCAAAAAACACCAAATATTTTACGACACTCAAAAATTTGCCAAAAAAAAAAAAAAATGAAAAAAGGTGGACTGTTTCAATGGCAATAGTTTGATCGTAATCCACAAAATTCGTTAGATAGATCGGTGACAAATTAAAATAGTGAACGGTTACTGGTTAGTAGGTATCTACTTGGACGTTTTAAACAGAATTTATTCTTTATTGATATCAATCCACATTGCTGATTATCAAAAATCCATGGTACCTATTTACACTATTATACGATAAGTTGGTATTGACTCAAAAGTCAATATCGATAATATAATATAAATATAATATAATAGCTATATACATAATGGTATAATAATTAATGCAATGATTTCGATAACAATTAAATAAACCTATTGTAACACTAATGGTAAAATAAGTTAGCTTAATAGCAATATCAAAGAACATAATATTATCATTATCATAAAATATACATTAGGCTGTCTCCGCTCAATATCGTTTTTTGTATACAATGACATTCCTAAAATTGAATTCAAATTTAATACATTCATAACACTCACTCGAGTGGAATCTCGGCCGAAGAGAAATAATATATTGCCATCATCTACTCTAACAGCAGACCTTTGATCAGAATTCAACAGCTGCTATAATACTATCTGTTCAAGGGTCGGCGGCACGGCGGTCAGTTTTCGTCGGGCAGGACCGCAAGAGTTGGGCAACACACGTTTGTAATAACTTAAAAATGAAAATAAAATAAATATAAGTACGACTCCTGTCGATACTTATTTTAAAATCTGATGTTAGGATATTAAATATAAGCTATTACCTTCCTCCAGGTGTTCGGAGGGCTCTCGAGATCGTGTATTCGAGAATTATATCAAATACACTGTACAATATAATTTTATGTAAAAAGCATGTATAATTTTATAACTGCAATCAATATAAAATATTATATTAAATGCCTTACCTGATTCGCAGTTGTATCTGTATGATATTGTAGGAGTTTTAGGTTTTTAAATGAAATAAGGTAAAACTTCAAATACACAAAATTGAATTAAAGAACGCACTGATTATTGCTCGCATAAGGAGTCCAGTTGTCGCTCGTCGAAATCGGTTTCTGGTACTTGAGAGGTTGTTACTCTGGTGATAGGTGCTCATGCACTGGTTTAAGGGACGACACGGATATGCCGACCAGAGAGCAGTAGGCGGTTTTTATCAAAGGCTTTTTATACTTCCCCGAACTAAATTTCTCTTCGGCGGCAAGGACCTTTTTACCGTACATTTTATCTAGCGGCATATAAGAATTCCGCACGTCCTGCGCCCCGCTAGGCGCCGGTACGTGCCGACTTCTTAATTCGTAATTGCATAATAGATATCGTACTTATTTGTCGATGACAACGGTTTTATTAGGGATGTCCGATTTCTACAAGCGACAGTCTGACCGTTATTTATTACTCACTAAAATTTTATTTAATTTATAATAATGGTGTGTGAGCATATCATTACACGTTTGTCACACCCCCCCCCCCCCCTCCGCACTGTGAAAACTATGTGGACACCTTCCGTGTATCATTGCCTCGACCCTGCGCACAGTCAGCCGTCGACGTTTTTCTTAACCGGAACACAGTACCTTTTATTTTATTTTTCGTTTTTTTTTTTTTTTTTATGAAAATTGACAATCTATACAATAAGTGCAATAAGTAAATGTGAGATAAGTGCGGCCGAACAAAGTACCTAAAGACATGTTTCTGCACACTGCCACTAGAGATGGGCACGACTACCGAATAGTTTGTACAATCGATTATTGTCATTCGATAGGTAGTTTAAAAAAACAACCGAGTGATTTTTCGATTGAATAGATTTTATTATATATCGAGATTTTTTTGAAAACTTTTGAGATGGATAGTTCTCACTCGAGATAGTGCCCATCACTAATATTATAAATTATAATATAATATTCTAACTTAAGTCTGTCACCAGTATTCAAGTATAACGGTCCTGGACCTCCTGTGAGAACGGTCTCTTTTTTTATTGTACGAACGTCTCTATAGTATATTTAATATTTTACTCAATACTTGTGTATACTTCGTGTATAGTCATATACAATATAATATAATCTTGCATTCATTCCTGTCATATCGATGCACATAATACAATCGATAATCCGTATCCAGGACTACTTACAAATTTTTTGTAATTTATACGAACATTATAGTGTCCACTGTGGTGTTTGCTCAGTTCTCAAATACACGACTTTGGTACTTAGTCAAAAGTAAAAATTTCCCAGTAGTTTTCAAAAGCGACGTGAAAAAAAAAAGAAAAACGGGAATTTTCACGCAAAATCTGTTTTCGAGAAAATTGATTTTGGTTTTTGGTGCAACTCAAAAACAAATGACCGTAGATACTTGAAAATTTCACTGAATGTTAATATAAGCATTTTCCATAGACAATAACATTTTGAAAATTATCTGGACTCTTACCCATGACAAATTCCTAAATACGCCACTGGTTAGTAGATTGCCTATAAGATATTGATGAGAAATAAAAGTAACTATAATAACAAAGAATATTCCATTTTATTTTTTTTATTTCAGTAACCTATTCACGTCAGTATTGATTTTAAAGCTAGGTAGGTACCTAATATAACAATAGTTGGATAATATATTAATATGAAAAATATATTTAGGTATTATTATTATAATTAATAATTAAATAAATGCATTATTTTTTTCAACAATTAATAAATGTAAGAACCCGATAACAACAAATCGCGATAAAAAAGTCCGATATATTATATTATATACATAACAATATTTAAAATAATTTATTAAAAAAATTCAATGATTATGATTATGTAGGTACCTATACCTAACCTATAGTATCATAAACTTTATAAAAAAATTGAAATAATTATTACATAATATATCATAATGAATTCTTAATTAAATTGAGTAACTAGGTATATTATAACTATCGTCATATAAAATATAATATTTTTAAAAATTTAATTTTGTCAGGTAAATAATTTAATTACAATTTATATTAATACTAATTGGAAGTTTGATTGTGGTTAGGTTAGGTACATGGTAACATGGTATTTTTCCCTTTACCTAATTATATGTAGGTATCAGACTTTTTCACCATTGACTTTTTATACCTCGTACTTTTTATCTACGGATTTTTTGGTAGTATACCGATTACGACTAATCGGACATTAAATTGTAATGATAGCCACTCTTCATAATTAGATTATTCAAAAAAGAGCGTCATCATCATAACCTTTAACATAGGTATATATTATAATATTGTATATACAGTCACACAGATGTTTATATTATAATAATATTGTGGTCATATATTATTATACCCTTTTTTTAAATAAACTGTTTCATTGGCTCGGATGACACCCATCGATCATCGGTCCGATTCACACAACAGCACTCTCCCTGCGTACGCCCTTGCCTCTTGGTGACAATCATACGTGATGAGTAGAGCGCGGATTTGTATGCATTTGCATATTTATTCTGGTTGATCGTATGATATGCTAAGTGAGCACATAATTTGTTTCATGACATGACGATTTAAAAAATTAAACTTTTTAGCGCATATTTTTGCATATTTTGACATTTTTCTATTTTAAGGGCTTATTTTACAATTTTAATAGCATATTTCATCTTTTAGTGCATATTTCGATGTTTTTTTAGATATTTTAAAAATATATAGTATTATAATATAAGAAAAAAATATCATAATTTTACAGTTTCGATTAATATCAAAATAAATTAATAGGTATACTTGTAGGTATATACGGTTTTCCCAAATATGACCTTGGATCAATAATCGGGGTAATAAAATACATAATAAGATAAAGATTTTAAAGACTAAAATTTATTTTAGAATACATTGTTGATATAAATTGATTCCTATTTTTTTCTTATGAATTAAAACTACCTACAAAAATAAGTAGATAAATATTTATAATAGGGTTCGATATTTTTTTGCTAATTTTATTATGCATATTTTTATTTTTTGTACATATTTTAACATTTTAGTGCATATATTTATGCATATTTAGGATTTTTTAGTGCATATTTGGTTGGTTTTTAATGCATATAAATCCGCGCTCTACTGATGAGCTATATAATATATAACTTCCATATGTCAACTGTTAGAACTATTGTAACTATCCTACCTTCCAGGCCACTGGTGGTCCGACAGTGAATTGGCCTCTATTGCCAGCTATTATAATCACGGCACTTGACGAGAATTCAAAAACAGCCGTTATAAAAATAACAAAAGAACCCCCGATTATTCTATATAAATATAATACAAATGAAAACACACACTGGGTCTTAGGCACTAAATCTATAAATCCATCACTCAAGATACCGCACAATTATATTCAAGTAAACAACTTTACACCCTTAAAAAAATCATTACAGTCTACAAAGATAAATAATAAATAACAAAATACAAAGAAACCCATTACCCATAACGAATTCAAAGGAAATATAAATATATTATTATACCCTTTTTTTAAAATAAACTGTTTCATCGGCTCGGACGACACCCATCGACCATTGGTCCGATCCACACAACAGCATTCTCCCTGCGTACGCCCTTGCCCCTTGGTGACAGTCATACGTCATAATAGCTATATAATATAATATGTTCAGTATAATATTTTTGTGTCTTAAATAATACACGAACTTTTTCAAATACCTCTAATAAATCAATTGTGTACTTGATTAATATTAAATTATAAGTAAAAGAATATTAAACCTGTTTCTTCTTCCTTCGTTCATCGACCAAGTCCCTAGCAAGTCTGCAGTCGAATTAGGGTAAGTTAATTTACTATATAATTAAATCCTTATATATATACTTGTGTATGTGTACATAATACATATATATATATATATAAGAAGGTTGTAATTTAGAGTGTGTACGCAATATATATAAATAGTAAATCATATATAAGTAAATACTTATATTATATTGAACATACATCCTATTTTCACATTACTACAAAACTTTTCTTTAGAGATGATATATTATATAATATTTATATCTGAGTTGATATTCACTCGTGTTCGTAATAATCATATTACTTAAAATAATATATAATTTTATGGTACCTTTTACACAGTGACGTAGTCAAGGAGGGGTGACGTGGAAGTCAGATCCCCCTCCCCCATTGACTTTGTATTACCTTAGTAAAAAGTTTTGAGAGGGTGGGGAATTTCCCAATTTTCCCCTCCCATTTTGCTATATCATTTTTTTTTGATCCCTCCTTTCAGAAATCATGTATTCATGTCTACGCCACTGCTTTTATATATCTATCTACGACCTACCTATATGAAAGTATAAATAAGTTTTGACTTTTCGAGTGACGGTCGACGTAGAATATAGGTATTATATGGACGGTTCACCTTCTTAACACAAATACCTATAGTGTTATAAATGTATAATATTATGTTATTATGTCGTCCTTTCTCCGACGAGATATCATTTCAAATACAGTAGGTATAATAGGTAGGGTAATCTATATGCGTAAAGGATAGGGTAAGCCACTTAACGTAACACGTAAGACAATCATTATTTCCGAAAACTCAAAACACTTACGTTTTTAAAATTATTTCTTTTACATAATTTTAAGCCTTTGTAAAACAACACTTTTGGAAGAAAATTATATTTTTAATGTTATAATTTTAAAGTGTTTTTTTTCTGTTTTGAATGACCTAATATCAAGCCAATGCTATGACGGAATGTGGTCTCTCGAATTATGTAAAATGGCAAAATGCTATATTAATTATAGGTTTTTAATTTCCGATTGTTAATAAAATATTTGATAATTATATTGAACCCGTTGAAGATATTCTATTTTTATTGATAGTATTATACGCACTATAGTGAGCTCAGTGTTTCACTCTTTACTCTATGGTGTTTCTTCAATACAGTAGATATACCAGCTGGTTTTTATTTTTTTGATAGCATTTACCAATAATTTTTAATAATTAAATGAAAAAAACAAAAAAAAAATCCTAATACTCTCAAATTGATAATTTTAATTTTATTTATGTTATCCAAATAACAAAAACGCTACAACACAGATAAATTTGTTCCCTATGCGTTGTGGAATTTTGGTAATTGTACTATAAATACCGAGGGAGTGATCCTATACCGCGCAAAACAGTTTTTTGCTATGTTGTACATTTGTAAGACGGATACAACGCATGGGGGTATAGCGTCCTCTAAAAATGAACACGAGTATATGTATAAAATATTATGCTATACATATAATACAAAATTATAAACAAATAATAATTCAGGGCTTGCAAACGTTATATTTAACAAAAAATGATTGAAATTGTAAACGTAATTATAACGGAAAGCGATAATCAAAAATAATTAAATACCGCAAAACAAAACATAACGATTAATAAAATATAATATATATTATATATAATTAAATAAAACATAACGCAAAATGTAATTTATAGAATATCATTAAACGAAAATTAACGCAAAACGAAATATTTTAAAATTTATTTATTTAAAAGGTCTATTGGTTTCGTAGAAACATTTATTTTATACAAGCAATCTAGAAATTTAAGAATTGAATATATTATATTCCGTATCCGGGCCATTAGTCATTACCTATCCGCATTAGTTATTATTTTTATATGTATTAGGTATTATTGTATTAACACTATTTTAAATGACAGTAAACGCAAAAAATGTGTAACGTTTTAATTGTAAATAACATACAACGGAATTTTTTTTTCAAATGAAAGCCCTGTATAATATATGTACCTAATAATATGAAATTATTAGGTATGTAATAATGTAATACTTTACTACGTAAGTACCTACCTATGAAATATTGTACTTAATAAATAGGTATGTTTACCTTTTCAAACGGCACACACCTACCTGCAAACATTTTAGGTGGTTCAAATGCAATATTATGCTATACAGTCCAGAGTACGTACCTCTTCGCCACCACTGTCTGGCCAACAAATACCGAGGTAATATAATATTCTATTATTTTGTAGAATACTCAGTAGGACATCACATTTATGGTTTCGTGTAGTCACACAACGATATATGTCATCTCTTTGTCCTGCCTCGTACATAGCCGCTGGACTATAGATGGTTGCGACGTACCGTCGCGGGAAAGGGTATTTCGGCAGAAGAGAATTAGGTACACCTACTTAATATAATATATTGTCATTGCAGTCTACTCCACTAGCGGTCCTTACCAGGGCGTGTACAAGAAATACTGATCAGCCGGATTGCCGACCCCAAATACCATAGTTACCAGCTATATGGGAAAAATAATAATAATTAGATCAATAATAATGACGAGTTCTAAAATAACTTAATATTATACAATATATTATGCTAATTTAGTCTAAAAACAAATCTATAAGATATCCGTATTTTATCATTATTATAATCATCAAATTAGGTACCTAAAGGATTTATTAAAATTACAGTAAAGGTGGAAAGTAAATAAAGAAAATTAATAATTTCAATAAAATTCCACCAATTTCTTATACTCTATAAATTATAATCATAATAAAAAGTTAGAGAAGTGGGTACTTACCACTTTGCTGTACATTACGACGTATCATGTGGGTGATGGCTGGTGGGTCAGTTTAATGGATGTGTTAAATTTGAATTTAATGATATAAAATAATTATATACGAAAAACGATTCTGAGCAAAGACAGTCTGTCAGTCTATATTAGTAAAACAGTAGGTTAAATTAATTTTCACTAAAAACATTTAATTTGATATACTTTTTAAGTTTCAAATAGGTATCAACGTATAATATTTTTAAATTACAAATAAAAAAACAACTAAAATGAATTCTCCGTTTAAATATCTAATTTTGTCAAAACTTGAATTTAAAATATCTATTAAAAAATCTGTGTTGATATAATTTTAAGATTTTATGAAGTACCTGCTGTACAGTAGGTTACAAGTAAGTGACCGTAATGGATGGTATTAAATTTGAAATATAATAGAATAACATTTTATTGATATTTATAAAAAAAAAAAACTAAAATAAAATAACTAAAATAACTTAAAACGAGTCAAAATATTTTGAAAATCTTAAAATTAACATTTTATGAAAATATCAAGTACCTACGATTAATATTTTTTGAATAGCAATAAAATAAAAAATAAAGTTGTATGAAAATTTGTTAATTTACACGTGAATATCTAAAATGTCTAGATTCATAGCTCGTAAACAATTAATTTGACTTTCCGGTAAACTTTTTTTTTCGAATGTAAAAAAACGTAGTGGGAATCTTATATTAAATTTTCAAAGCTTGTAAATAAATATAAACAGAATAGAATTTCTAACTCAAAATAATTTGCCAATTTTCGTTATTTAGCAAAATGATGCATTTACTCAACATTTTAACTTCATACGCTCATAAAATATTATTGTGGATTTACACTAAACTATTTTTTTCAATTTCCACTACCATCAACTTATGAGGAACGTTGAATAACATTTTCAAGTTTTTTGACTGACCGAACAATTTTGAATAGACAATAGTTAAAACAAAACTCAAAATTTTCTTATGCCTAAAAATAGCTCAAAGTGTGTCGCAATATTTGGGAAATGTGCATTAAAATGTTGTTTGTTTTTCTTGACGCTTTTGAAAACAATCAAATTTTTTGATTTTACTTACCCAAAATTATATACTTACCAATTAGATTCACTTTCCTATCAAAAAAGTTGCTGTGGAGGAAATTCCAAGCATTTTTACTGTCCCAAAAGGTAATGATGGACACAAACATAAATATAAAAACATACATCATTGTAATATCAATAAATTGATTACAACATTTTAAAAATGTATCATGGCTATGAAATAATTAATAAACTATAAAATGCTCAAAAAGAGTCAAAATTGTTTGAAAATTGTACCATATAATATGTAAAATGGTCATTTTAACATTTGTCATTCAGCCAAAAGATGAAAATTCGTTAATTTACAGATGAAACACACTATTGTAGAGGTTTTAAATTCAATCGTTCATAAAAAACCTTATACCTATATCTACTACCTATCCATTCAGTAAGCGACGGTGACCGGTGACCTACTGGTCACTGTAATTGCTGTGTTAAATCGATAATATTATAACCATTGCATAGGTAATATACGAGAAATATTTCTGAGCCTTTAATATTTTAACTATAAGTACCTACCTATATTGCAATGTACAATATATAATATATTTATTTTAATGTAGTTGATTTTATTATTAGAAATACGGCAGATTGAATTAATTGTTGATGCAAATATCGCATTTATTTAATAATTTAATTGTTATGTAATTATAGTATATACCTACAATGAGTGAACTTTCATTATGTACTTAAGAAATTGTTGAATCTCAAAGGGGACAGGAAAAGGTTCAAAATATCAAAAAATTGAAGGCATCGAGTTTTTTTAAAAATTAGTGAATAATATGAAATATTATTAATAATTTGAATACTTAAAATATGCATTATAGTATTATACTAATACATACTAATCAAAAAAAAAAATTCAGATGATTCATTTTTATCGATATTACGGACTAATCGTCTAATTATTTTTCAAGATAACAAAAACGATTGATTTTATATCAAGTGATCGAGAGTAGAACGCTACCTATTGGGTGTGCCTAGGTACCTATATAATAGAAGTTTTCAAGGGGATTTCATTGTAGTTCGATATGACAAATAATCCGACATAATCTACTGTACTTTATTACCTATATTATTGTTATTATCTATTATATTATTGCTGTAGACATGTGTCATGTGTGAATAAGTTGGTAACATAAAAAGCTTAAAATCAAAATCAATATTTGATAATTTCGTTGTGTAAAGTGGTGTATACGTAGCGGCGAAAAGTTTCAAGTCCTTGGAATTATAACAAAATACATAACTAAAACAATTATTTTTCAGTTAAATATCCAATTTTGTCATAATTAAAACTTAATAAATAATAAATATATTATATGAAAGTAAAAATGTGGATTTTTTAGTTTTCTGCAAGAACAAGAATAAATGAAAACGAATTTAAAATTGTTATAGATTGGTATAATATTGGATAATGATTCACTACACTAATAAGTGTTGGACAATGAGATTGGATAAAACTATGGTCTATGATGCAATTACCTTATTCTAAATTTTTAGAGGATTCTCAATGTCGTGTCTTTGAGAACTGAGCAAACACCACAGTGGACACTATAATGTTCGTATAAATTACAAAAAATTTGTAAGTAGTCCTGGATACGGATTATCGATTGTATTATGTGCATCGATATGACAGGAATGAATGCAAGATTATATTACATTGTATATGACTATACACGAAGTATATACAAGTATTGAGTAAAATATTAAATATACTATAGAGACGTTCGTACAATAAAAAAAGAGACCGTTCTCACAGGAGGTCCAGGACCGTTATACTTGAATACTAGTGGCAGACTTAAGTTAGAATATTATATTATAATTTATAATATTAGTGATGGGCACTATCTCGAGTGAGAACTATCCATCTCAAAAGTTTTCAAAAAAATCTCGATATATAATAAAATTTATTCAATCGAAAAATCATTCGGTTGTTTTTTTAAACTACCTATCGAATGACAATAATCGATTGTACAAACTATTCGGTAGTCATGTCCATCACTAGTGGCAATGTGCAGAAACATGTCTTTAGGTAATTTGTTCGGCCGCACTTATCTCACATTTACTTATTGCACTTATTGTATAGACTGTCAATTTTCATAAAAAAAAAAAAAAACGAAAAATAAAATAAAAGGTACTGTGTTCCGGTTAAGAAAAACGTCGACGGCTGACTTGTGCGCAGGGTCGAGGCAATGATACACGGAAGGTGTCCACATAGTTTTCACAGTGCGGAGAGGGGGGGGGGTGACAAACGTGTGTTGCCCAACTCTTGCGGTCCTGCCCGACGAAAACTGACCGCCGTGCCGCCGACCCTTGAACAGATAGTATTATAGCAGCTGTTGAATTCTGATCAAGGGTCTGCTGTTAGAGTAGATGATCGCAATATATTATTTCTCTTCGACCGAGATTCCCTTCCTCGTGACCGAGCCATCGGCTGCAGTACGAGGCAAGACAAGGAAAAAAACATTTATAATATTGTGTGACTACACGAAACCATAAATGTGATGTCCTACTCAGTATTCTAAAGAAAAATCATATTATGATGATCAGTGTGTTGGGCCCTGCAGGAGGTATACGCATTGTAGGGCATATGGCATATTATTATATTTGAACCACCGACGGATCGGTGTGTGTCGTGTGGAAAGGTAAACATATTTATTCAGTATAATTAAATGCAGTTCATTAGTATAGTATTAATATAAAATAATAATAATAAAACGTGTAATAATTGTTACACTGTAATTGCTATATTAGGTATACAATAATATTTCATTGTACCTATTTGAACAATTTAACTTGTATCTTATATGAAATAACTAAACTGTTTGAATTATTTTCAATCTAAAAAAAATATTAAACTTTTCATAACTTTTTATAACGCTCATTTCAAATATTAAGTAAAATAATTATTTTAACAAAATACAATACAATAAAAAGTGGGCAAGTGGGTACAGTAGGTGACCGGAGTGAGTGTTATGAATGTATTAAATTTGAATTCAATTTTAGGAATGTCATTGTATACAAAAAACGATACTGAGCGGAGACAGCCTAATGTATATTTTATGATAATAATAATATTATGTTCTTTGATATTGCTATTAAACTAACTTATTTTACCATTAGTGTTACAATAGGTTTATTTAATTGTTATCGAAATCACTGCAATAATTATTATTTGTTTTTGGCTATTTTTATCATCTATATGTTACCGACACAGTTGATTCAGTTAAACTAATATAATTATAATAAGCACAACTAACTTAATGTTAAAAATATGATACATTCAATTGGAAACATCAGTCATAACGATATCGAATGTATTAACGTATTGTAATGATAACATATAAATACGGTTATAGCCATATTATTTTGTTTAATAACTATATAGCCACGTTTATTAAGCACAATAGAAACTATTGTGTACATTATAATATATTATTCTGTATCCACTAAAAAAAATAGAATTTTTACTTCTACACTAAAAATGAGTTGTTTTAACATGGGTAATCTTAACGATTACAAAATGGTATGGTAAAAATTATTTAAATGTTAAACTTAGTTTACCAAAATTTCGTATATATATTTTTACTTGGTAACGTTTACAATTTAATTGTTGTTTTAAATAGTTGTTGGGTTGCATCAAAATATTTATAATTAACAAAATAATGTTTGTTGCTGCTTCTTTACATTCCGGTGTTTACAATCTAAATTAGCGTACTGGTTATTGTATTTTTGTTGTCTCTACATAAAAACACTTAACATAATAGTTATGTTAAAATATGGTCTGTTATTTTGTTCGTGCATCATTGTAAAATCAATACATTTATCGCTTCGCTCAGAATCTAGTGCTAAGAAGGAAGATGACCTAAACAAATTATGGTTTAAATTAAATTTTGGTTTTAGCGGACTTTTTGTAACAACTAAATTACAGTGAATCTTATAAGGGGGATGTGGGGGGCTTTGCCTCCCCACGTGTTATTTTACACTATAGTTTTGTAGGACTCTAGCCCCTGTAACTATTCAATCCTAGTTACGCCCATGTTTAAGAGTTGCTCGACGCTCTATAATCGGTTGCCCGCTAATATCATAAATTCGGAATTATTCATATTAATACAACATTTTTTTGTTAATTAAAAAAAATTTGTTTGCCGAATTTCTGACTATATTTATTTACGATGACGGGGTGTCACGACCCCCTATACGGCTATACCCCACTTCTCTCGGATTCTGGTCCTTTTTCAGCAGGCTATAAAACAGCTAAACTCTGTTCAAGAGTCGGCGGCGACCAGTTTTCGTCGGTCAGGAGTTAGGCACTTGCGCAGCACCCATTTGTCAACCCTCTCTCCACGCAGACATGTTTCTGCACTCGGCAGTGCCAGTGCGTGCGCAACAACCACCTAGCTGCAGTATTCGAGTAACGCATCCCAGTGAGCACTGAGCGCAGTGAACGGTTTCTTTTTTTTTTATTGCACTCAGAGGCTTTTGTGTATTTAATATTTTAATTTATACTTTTGTATACGTCGTGTGCTGTCGTCTTGCATTCCTGTCATATCACGCTCATATCGAGGCACATAACTCAATCGATAAGCCAGGGCAACTTGTAAGATTTTTGTAATTTATACGAGCATTATTGTATACCGTGTGGTGTTTGCTCAGTTCTCAAATACTTGACCTTGAGAATCATCAAAACGTTTAAAAGAAGGTAATTGTATATTATTATTATTCAGCTCTTACTAGTGTAGTGAATCATTAAGATATTATACCATAGTCTATAACTAATTTAAATTCGTTTTTGTTTATAATTTTATTTTACGATATTACAATATTCAGACGTACAATAACGATTGACCTACAAATAATTTTCGTTACTATTCAAAATTAAACTGTTCACTATTATTATACCTACTTAATTTAACTTTTTATGTACAACTATACTCAAGATTGATCATAATTTAAGGTATTCTTATAGAAATCTAAAAATCTAAACATTTTACATGTACATTCTTATTTTTGTAGGTATTTATTAAGTTTAAATTTTAACATAATTGGATATTTAACTTAAAAATAATGGTTAGTTATTTTGTTGTAATTCAAAAAATATTAAGGATTTAGAATTTCTTGCGTCACTACTAGTAATTATAAACAATGGTAATATATAATATATATAGGTATATATATATTACTTAACAAAAAGACATTTTCAAATACTGATTTTGATTTTATGCTATTTATGCTACGAACCTATTCACACATATCTACGACAATATTGTCATATTACTACTTTATTATCTATGAATATTGCATATGCCATATTCAGTCACACAGATGTTTATAATATAGACAATATTCATTGTTATGTCCTTTTCTAAATCAACTGTTTCATTGGCTCGGACGACACCCATCGACCATCGGCCCGATCTGGACAACAGCATTCTCCCTGCATACGCCTTAGGTGATATTCATACGTAATGAGCTATATAATATTTGTGTGTCTTTAAATAATAAATATAATTTTTAAAATATCTCTGATATATGAATTGTATTCTTAATTAGTATTAAGCCATAAGTAATTCAACATTAAACCTATTTCTTCTTCTTTATTAGTCGATTATCTAACAAGTGTTGAATTAGGGTGAGTTAATTAATTATACCTATAATTAAATCCTTATATGTATTATAATATATTACGTGTGTGTACACACATATACATATATAAGAAGGTAGTAACTTAAAATATGTGTACGCGATATACATAAATAATAAACATAATATTATATGAGTAAAAAGAGGTAAATACGTACATATTTATGAATATTAAAATTTGAACAATATGCGCCACTATAACAAATTATGGGCCGGATGAAAAATATTTCTCAAAGTGCTGAGACTACCCAATAATCCGGCCCTGTTCAAACTTATCCTAAAGAAGCAGTTATTACTACATAATAAGCGTTTAACAAATAATAATTATTAAAATAATAACAATAACAAATTACTTAAAATATTACTTTTAGTAGGTGCATTCCAGTTCATGAATTATTATAATATCATTAACTATTTCCGTCAAAATTGATTTTTCTATAGACTTTAACGTCAATGATTTTAGATTATCGTTAGTCATAGTGTTTCTCAATCTATTTTTTAGATATTTAATGCAGTGTTTGAAATGTTCACTAAAAAAATGAATTCGTTTACGTTCACATTTTTTGAAAATATAAATGTATTCATTTTGTAGGTCATTTAATTTATTTTATTTTATTTTTATGTATCGGTTAAATACGAATAAAAAAACGTGGAAATCATAATAATATTAATGTTGTTTGATGTCCATGCCCACTAGAATTTCATGCATTTTATTTTTATAATTCGTAATATATTATATACCACAATAGTATTATCAATCAATATTTATTAAATAATAAATAAACTTGAACGTCTTAAAAATTGTTCAAATTCATTAATTATATAAACGTCGTTCACGTTCTATATGAAAAAAAAATGAGTGACGTTCACTAAATATAAACATGAACGAGTGTTCATGAATGATGTTCTTTCCAAACATAAGGGTAGGCAAAATCTACGATTATCCCTTTATCCCTATAATTGAAGCGCAAAAACCATTGATAAAGCCGTCTGCCACTCTGGTTGACATAGCATATGGCCGTGTCGTCCTTTTCGTAAATGTATAAGTATTGTGCACCAGTCATCTCAGCAACAATCTCTCAATACCGAACCCTATAAACGACAACTGGACTTCAGTAATCAGATTGCACTTTTCTTATTTCGATTCACTTATTTTAACTAATTATTGCGTGTCACCTAATCCTGCTACAGCACAATCTATATAAGGCAACTGCGAGCAAGCTAAGACACATATCATATTATACTATAGGTAATCATATACATATATAAATATATAATAATATGATTGAACGTGTTCTGCCTGACTGGTCAATGTAGAGCCTAAACTATGATAGCTAGGGACTGCAGGTTACATGAAATAAAATGTGAATTATGATCGGATATAATTTTAACCTGTTTTCGATAATTGGTCGCTATATTATTTACTTGCGTGGATTAAAATTAGGTATAAACGTATATTTGTTTATTTCTGCTAACAATATTGTTTACCTGTAAGAAAAAAACAATTAATTATTACTATCCACCGATTTAAAATTAAAATTAAATATTTTCTTTTTCTACGGAGTATTTAATCGAATCGCCTAATACATGACTTTGAGAGCCATTTGAACACCTGGAGAAAGGTAATAGCGTAATTTTAGATTCTGAGCGGAGCGATGGATGTATTGATTTAACAATGATGTGTGTTTATTTTTTGTGTCTGTCATCACCTTTTAGGACAGTAAAAATGCTTAGATTTTCTTCAACAGTATCTTTTCTGAAAGGAAAGTGAATCTAGTTGGTAAATTTGGGGGGGGGGGAGTTAAAAATAAACATGTTCCGGTAGTTAAGAAAAGAAACAAAAAAAAAAATAAGGAAAAAAACGGGAATTTTTATGCAAAATCAATTTTTGACAAATTCAATTTTGGTTTTTGGTGTCTAAAACAAATGACCATAGATACATGAAATTTTGACTGAATATTTATGCAAGCATTTTCTATGCACCATAACATTGTCAAAATATTTTGACTTTTTTATTATAAATATTTAAACGTTTGTTTAATATATATTTTCTGTATCTACATCGATTGAAATATCGAATTAAACCGCGTAAATAAGTCCTAAACTGTAGCCACAAGTCCACAATATACCATACCAGTTTTTCATTAACGTATTCAAAATGTTTTCCATAGGATATTCTAAGGAATTGAAAAAATAATAGTTATATAATACAATTAAATCAAATTTTTTTGCTATCTAATATAGATGCTTCAAAATATCCCCAATACTGAAACGTCGAGTGGCAAACAAGCGAAAAGAAATCTGAGGCCAGTGCATAGACATAATCTACGGTCTATGGTGTCAATTTCGAGCGACGAAGACGATGACAGTGATTCTAATTTGGACATTCACGATATCAAATTGAATGATTCAACGAAATCAGTCGTCAATTCAAACGTAAGCTATTATTAATATACACTGCTATTATATAAAAGTAATAATTTTCACTTTTCCAATGGTGTACCCGGCAAAATTATTCAATTGGTAATAAAAATAAACGTAATAATAATTATTAATTAGTAAAATTAAAACTAGGTAGGTAATGTAACAAACTTTTTTCATTTTAAGCTATTATACAATATACAGAGTGTTCCGTGAGGATTTACCCATTGCGATATCTCCTGAAATAATGGAGATATCATAGTTCTGGTTTTTTAATAATACTCACAGGGACAAGAACTACAAATATTATTTGTTTTAATTTATTTTACTGTTTTGGTAAAAAAGTTAAAAAATGTATTATTTTTTTAATTATTTGTTTTAAAAAAAATTTAAGATAGCCATTTTGTAGAGTTCATATTTCTGAAATTATTAACGTTTCAACATTTTAATTTCATTAATCTCCTGATTTTTAATATTTTTTATAGTTTTGAAAAAAAAGCGAATTATTTAATACCATACTAGGGATAGGACGTAACGTATTCATTATGACGTTTTTTTTCGCGGTCCAACGTAGATAAGAAATTGAGGCCGTTTGTTTATATTTTTGTATAGTATGATTAGGTATATATTTATATCACGGACTAAGATATATTATATATTATATCTTAGTCCATGGTCAATAAGTTCAAATCTTATCAGAAAACAATACAAGATTATAATATCAAATATTATAATAGTAATATTAAATATTACGTATTTATAAGTTTACGGACCAAACACCTTTTTTTACTAAATACAAAATAAACAAAATAAATTTATTTTATCTATTGACTATAATTATTATAATATAATTGTATTTAATAATAGGTATTACAAAGATGTACATATTGATTTTTTGTACAATAATTATTTAAAATTTCATCAATAAATTTTGAAGAAGTAAAATAATATGCTTATTACGAGCTACACTGAGAGCGTTCGCTGGCTGCACGAGCACGCGGGTCGCGGGCCACATGGTTATACCGCTATGCCACTATGGTATTAACTATTAAATAATTCACTGTTTTTCTAGAAACTAGAAAAATATTAAAAATCAGAAGATTAATGAAATCAAAATGTTGAAACGTCAATATTTTCAGAACAATGAACTCTACAAAATGGCTATCTTCGTTTTTTTTTAAACAATTAAATAAAAAAATATATTTTTTAATTTTTTTACCAAAATATTAAAATAAATTAAAACATGAAATATTTGTAGTTCTTGTCCCCGTGAATCTTACTAAAAAATCAGAATTGTGATATCTCCATTTTTTCAGGAGATATCGCAATGGGTAAATCCTCACGGGACACTGTATAGTAATACATAATATACATAATGGTAATTGGAAAAAAAAATCCAAAATTCCTAAAACAAATACTTATATATAATTGTACATCATAAAATACTCATAACTCGCTTTAAAATTAAAATATTATATAAAGCCTCTAATATTTTCTAGATAATAATCTTAACTTTAAATTTTATAAGAAGTCAAATTCACTCCAGTGGCATATATAGAAATAATTTTTGGGGTGGGTTATATTAATTAAATATGATTGACTATTAAATGATACTTTAATTTTACAATAAAATGTAAACAAATATGTTACTTATATGGTCGTTGAAATTACCTCCCACTAAATATAAATAATTGCGGTGTTATTACTTTTTTTCGTCTAGATAATATTATTTGTTATTACTTTTAATTATAAAATTGATAATTGTAGTATATTACTTATTAATACTTGAGTTAAAAAATCATTTTAGGATTCATAAATAGGAATACGATTAATTTTAAAAATACTAACTCATTTATAATAGGTATGATATTATTTAATTTCAGTATAATATTTGTCAAATTGAAATTCAACTTACTGTACTTTTAGTTTTTATTACTAAAGTGTATACTTATCCGTTTATCAATAAATAAATAAATATTTATATAGCAATATCTTATAATATAATATGTACCTATTTATCAATATTATAGTAATATAATAATATTATCATTCAAATTTATTATTAATTATTATTTTTGACAGCTGTAACCAACAGTACGGTCAGGTATCAGGATTTTTTCCGGGTATTTTTTTCCAGGTATTTCCTAGATCCTACATAATACCATTGATTAAATATACTTTATGATAATACAAATACATAAAACTATATTATATACTATGAATCATAAATGGCATTTTGTAGGTGCCTATAGTATATATACAAATTTATACATATAATATATTATAATCGAACATGTCCTGAGTCGTGACTGATCAACGTAGAGACTAAACTATGAAAGCTATTTTGATAGTAGGTACACCATTATCAGTGGTGCATTAAGAAATGATTTTCAAAAATTGGCATTTTAAAGATGTGCTCACACAGTCACACAATGATTTTGATAAAACTCACAAAGTAAATTGTATTTTTTTTATATAAATGATCGCCACTGCAGGTTTCATAAAACGGGCCATAGCAAATACGGAGTTAGTTAGTATAAATTAAAAATATAATTTGATATAGGTAATACATCTTAAATTATATTAATAATTTTTAATTTTTAAACCTAATCAATTAATTATTTGGTCCAATTATAAATATTTAAATTACATTGTTCATTTTTTTTTTAAGAATTTATTTATAATTTTTATAAGGGTACAATACAATACAATAAGTAAAAGTCTAAAAGTCAGGTTGGAATTAACTATAGTTAACGTGTTTGCTCGAAGCAATAAAAATAATAACCTACACACTAGTAATGGGCGGTAACGGATAATTTCTACTATCGATTATTATTCGATTATTCATATAGACACGTAATATTTTACACGACTGAATAATCAAAACTATCTAATAATTATTCGAATAATAAAAACTATTGAATAATCCATACTATTGAATAAATATTTAAATATTAGTTATTACAATCGTATTGTTATTTTAAGTATTGTTTAGTAGTCAGTAGAAAAGCACAAAAGTACAATTTGTTTTTTCTCTAGAATCTCAAATTTAAGAGGTACCTAATTATTAAATTTATTTATTTACATATTTTTAACTGTTATTCCTCAAATTGCACACCTTTTCAGTTTTCATGAGTATTTTATAATTTGTTTGTGCATATTCTGATTTTTTTATCGTCTATAACTTCCATGTCCTAGTTACAACTTACAATTTGTTTTTAAATTTCAAATTATAAAATATTATAAAATATAAATTATGACACAAACATTAATCAATTGACAGTCATATTTTTTGAATAATATAAATTTAATACCTATTCATTAATTTCAAGTTGGATATACCTTCTAAATACTTTGCCGAATCCTTTATATTATTAATTGTTATAATAAAAATAATGTAATGTCTTGAAAACAAATGTATTATATTATTATTGCTAAATGTCTAAATATTATTGTTATAGATTTTCCTAATATTCAACTATAATATTAATAACTCAATTTAAATTCTCAAAATTTGATTTTAAATAAAATACAATGAAAACTTTTTTTTTTTTTTTTTAATATTATTTGTTAGAAAAGCATATTTACAATTTATAAAATTTGTACAATAAGTAAATTTGATGACATAGGTAATATATGACTTGAATGTCTTGTGGGGGGAAAACCGTCTATCAACAATACCTCCTATAATGAAAACTTATGCTTATACCCACTGGCTACTACATAGTAGCCCAAGAGTGATAAAAACAAGTTACTGAAATAAATATTTATTCGAATAATAAATTAATAAATAATTATTATCCAATCGAATAATAAATAGTTATTCATTCAAACAATAAATAATTATTTACTCGAATCATAAATCGAATAATCGTATCGATTATTCAGATAACTAATTTGGTAAGACTATCGAATTTGATAGTTATTATTCAATAACGCCCATCACTTCTACACACTGTGATTTTTTACAGTATTGCACTCATTATTTCGAAACCAATTATTGAACTATCATATTTTTTTTTATAGGTACATATAATAGTTTGAAGTAAGTAATTTTTAATTAAAAACAACATTTCACTTGCCCACTTTTTTTTTTATAATTTCACAAAATACGCATTGGCATTCGGCGTATTTCAAACTTAGTCCATATACATATCAAGATATCTTTATTTTTTTATGTATATAATTGCAATTTGAAAATACTTACTACTTATTAGTTATTAGTAATAAACCAAATTATGTGTGTATGGTGTACTTAAGTCGTAGAGAAAAAAAAATGAAAATTGAAAGAAGTTGAAAAATGTTATGAAAATTACATCTCTAGGTATAAAATAGGTAATAGAGTTAATAGACTTAAGTACACCATACATACATAATTTGGTATCTGGGATATCAAAAGAGATTGATAAAATCTTGGTAATTAACTGTGTGTACGAGAACACAAAGTTAATTTTTATACAATATATATTTTAAGGTTTCACTATTGGTTACTTTTATTTTTTTAAATACAATATAATAATAACAATTAGCGAAAATCGCTAATTATTTTATAAATAATCAGAGAAACTTATCACGAAGGCAATAATAATGAGCGCGTTGTCACATATATCTATATAATGTTGTAATTATTGTTCCTAACTGGTATTATTTATGTATTTAACAGAAATCTAAGGAAATTGCAAAATGTCCGTTACAAGTCAACAACAATAAAAATGACGTCAATGACGATGACGACGACGACTACGAAACGGCTGAATCCTACAACTCTACAAAGTCGAGTCAAAAGCTTAAAAAAGTAAACTATACAAAAAAACGTCGGGAAATGTCTGTGAAATATTGTACCAGCGATAGTGACGATGATTCAGAATATGAACCGAAAAAGAAGAAATTGATTCCGCAATCAACATTGCAACTTTCGGTTTCAACGCATCGTAATGATATCGGAGTCGACAAGCGTACATCGAATAATAACAACAATAATAGCAGTAGTAGTAATTATGATAGCGATACAGACGAAAACGATGAAAAATCAGACGAAAACTTGTCTAATATTTTTAAAGAAAAAAATGTTACGGGTTATTTTAATTGCGTGAAATCTGAAGATGAAAATGAATTAGAAAAAGAATTAACGGAATTACGCAGACATTCACTTCGCCAAGCCTGCGTCAATGTTAACGACAATATATCGACAAAATGCAAATTTTTCATTAAAAATTTAAAAAATTGTCAAACAACAGCTGAAGTTGATACTAACCATATGACACGCAATTCTGATTTATTGAACCATATCAAAAACATGAAAAACCAATTTAAATCTGTATACGAACCAAAACGGACACGGCTCTACAAAAAATTAGTTAAAACTCCGGAACATTTAATAGTTTTTAATCTCAAAGAAGGATATTCCAAAATTACAGCCGATGAGGGTATGGTCAATTTGTTCGACGCATTAAAATCGTTTGAAAAAAAGTATCAATACAAAATCAAATTTGTAAAATCTAAATTGGGCGATGCACTGCAACGTTATACCGCCAATCGTGATATATGCATCGATGTGGTTCATTTAGAATCAAATTGTGAAGAAGATTTGTTAAAATATAGATTGTGTTATGGCGCTATTCCGAAAACGTATATTTTGGAATTAGAGATTATCGTTTGCCGTCTTTTAGTAGATAAATTATACGACGAGCGCAAAATATTAACCGACAATTTAAAGCAATCGGAAAATATGGATTACGATTTACTAGAAGGGGAATTGGAATTGCTGATTTTCAATTACTGGCAAAAGTCTACCTGTGACATGTTCACGTACAAGGAACATTTAAGTCGTGAAATGAATAAACAGGTGTTCTATTATATGTACAAACAATTAGAAACCACTATTACACTCAACGATTTCGGTAAAGATGAAAATCGAAGAATTATGTTTATAAATATTTTGAAACTTTACAAATCGTACGCTGCTTTTGAAAACCATACAATACTGACTGCTGCGGGTTTGGTTTTTGTGAAAAATGTTGCGAGTAAATTGTTGCCATTTATATGGAATCAATATGAGTTGTGGTCAATATTTTTCCAAAAATTCAATATGCACAGTATGGCTTTTGAACATACTATAAAATATTTGTTGGAGAACCGAGACAGTATATTTCAATACCTTTTCACTCGGGTGTCGGAAATCGATCAATTTAATATCTATAGATCTACAAAAAGCTTATGGTATTATGGTATTGCACAAAAGATTAACTCCTCTGTAGAAGTGGAAGATACAATTATTTCAAAAACCGATGTTGTTAATTGTTTAAGTTATTATTTCACTACACCAGCACATGTGCCTCGATCTCTTTGCGTGAAATTGGATAATTATTATTTTCTTTACATCGATCTATTCGTATCGTTCATTATCAACAGCAATTTGTATAAATATCAGAAAAAATTAACGGCTGAAAATTGTAAGCATTTTTTCATTTTAAACGACAGAAAGTATCACGATTATTATTTGCAAAATTTCATTCCTACTTTTGAAACGACACGCATGGTAACCGCTATGAAAACCATGCTCAAAAATCAGCTGAACACCCGTCTAAACGGTAATCTTTCGTGTAACATGAAGATGAAAGCGGAGGTGACGTATATGTTTTTTGAATTGGTCCATCTACATTTAAACTATACCCTGACGCCCGCGATGCTACGTGAAGGTCCCGCTCTTACGGGTATACAGTGGGCAAGTATATTTATATCAGATTTAGATAAAATGGAAAGATTTTATCTAGAAGGGTTGCGATGGGAAGAAAAACCGTGGATGTTGGGCGGTACGACTGATGATTTCGATTACGATCCGAAAACCGATGATGTGGACGACCCATTAAAAAATCTGTGCAGTGCTGAGCTTTCGATCGATGATGAATCCGATGACGAGGAGTACGGGTACGAATACAGTACCAAATTCGGCGCATCGACAGACGAGCAGACGGATTTCAATTCGGACGATAGTGAAGCCGAAGGTTCAGCAATAGTGAACAATAAGACTTTAATCAAAAAGAAGTTAAAACGATTGATTGACGAATGTCAACATCTCGGACAAGGTAACAATCATAAAATATTTAATCGGAAATTATCAAAAAAAATACCAGACCGTATCAAAAAAAAAAAATGTTCTTATAAATCAACACAAACAAAACTAGAAAAACCCGATATGAAGAGGAATGATGTTAGCCCACTTCAAGTCAAAGTGAAAAAAACGCCAGTAAAAAAGTTAAAAAGTGTACAGACATTAAAATCACCACGCGCTATGGTCAAGGATGGTGTTTTTGACGCGTACAAGTTGAAAAACGACGAAACTCACGTGATTACTCCGGAAGGAGTCAAAGTGTTTGGACTGTTTTCTAAAAGTAAAATTAATTCCGGTCATCGTTCCTGCGTAGGTTGTACCCTTTGCCCAGACAGAAAAACCGCGAAGTATAATATATTGGTTTCGGAAAATGTAGCCGTGGCATGTTGTTTGACGTGCATTGAAGTCGTGGCCGGTATCATTAAGACAACCAGATACACTTTTGAAAAATTACAAAAGGTAATGAAAAAACGCATAGATTTTAGGTTTAAGTCACCAATATTGTTCGACAAGCACCGTCAAATTTTGACCAAAATCCCTCCAATGTTGTCGCATAAAGATATGAACACTCATACGTACAACAAATTTCATCCAAAATATGGGAGACGTTTGCCTACAGTAGACACCTACAACGATTATTGTAAATTTGAAGATCGGCAATATTTATGTCTACTGTAAATAAAAAAACTAGTTAAGTAAAAAAAAAAATAATAAAAAAGTGTAATTAATTTTAAAATGTAAGTACCAATTTTAAATGCTTTTTATATAGGTACTATAGGTACCTATGTTTTTTTTTTTATTCTGAAATAATCACTTTTTTGTTTGTGTAGTATTCATAAATTCTATGTTACAACTAATAGCAACTACAACGAAAAAAAAAAGCAATCAACAGGTATAATATTACTAAAACATATTAGGGATTTATTAAAATGTGTCCAAGTCTTGAATGACTTTTTTTTATCTGTCTATATTATTATTTTAGGTGTATGATTTATGGTAGTACAGTAAAATCTAGGTATAGTTGAGTAGTATAATAATCGGGCGTATATCGATTGCGCCGAAATTACCTTTTTACCTGTAAAAAATCCATCGAACTTTTTTACATATTGATTCCGCCCACTTACTATCAATCCGCTGAATATTTGTAAATTGTTTATTTTAATAATAACAAAATGTAAAAGGCTTATGTTTACACCTATGTTAATGCTATTTTTTAATTTTTATTTCATTAGTACGTAGACGCTATGATTTACTGTAATAATTTGTATAGTAAACTCGTAGTAAAATAAGTCGAAGTAGAATAATACATGAACAATGAACATATGAATTTAACTTTGAACTGTTCAACTGTACCTAACATAGGTACACAGGCACATAGCTATATATTTATGCCAGCGAAAATCACGCAATATATCGCAACAGCCAACGGACAACGATTTTTATATCTTAATCAATATAATCTATAAAAGTTTGTATATAAAATATTGTTTGGTTTTTATTTATCATACCATAATTTACTGCAAAGTTTTTGACCATTATCTAAATAAAAAAATCAATAGATTCTCTTATACATATAAACTGGCTATTCAAACCATTATTTTAAAAATTGACCACATTATAATATATATTTTTATTACTTTAATTGTTTTTTTACCATACCATACGACATATACAATACTTATATATTTTAATAATTTTGAATATTATTATATAACTCTATTAAGAATATGTCGATCTTACTTCATTTTAGTTTATTATTTTAATACATATTATCCGCTATGGACGAAAATTTTTAAATTGTTTTTTGAAATGTTTTTATTTAAATAAAATTTACTTTATACTATTATGGCAAACGAAGTGTAAACCCTTCTTTAGGTTATCATCACCGGTGACACGGTTGTTCCAAAGTGGTTATCGTTATACAGACAGGTAAAAGGATTTTCGCGAACAGACACCAATACACCATTAATAAATAAATTACTAGTAGAATATTCAATTTTCACAGTTGATAAATAAGAATTTTATCTAGTATGAACCTATAGTGGTTTTATTTTTTCGATAGCTCAACTCAATAATTTTATACTGTAAAATAAAAAACTATAAAATCATTCATTTTTGGCAGATAGATAGTTTATAGTATATAATTATTGTAGGTACCTAGGTATACTATTGAAAAAAAAACTCTAAATCATACATAAAAATATGAAATTCTAATTTATGAATGCTGCAAATTTGAATTTTCTTCTATAATAAATGTACATACTAAATGGTTGTTCTAGGTTCTTTTCTGGAAAGAGCCAATCGCATATTATTATATTATATTGAACTATTCGAGTGAATAATATTGTCCCAACATAGGTATATAAACCTATAAATTTCAAAGGTTTTATAGTGTCTATAATTTAAGGGGAGTTTATAGACTCCAAAATCGTCCTTATAATCCTAGTAATTTCTTTATTCCACAGGGAGTTTCAGTGTATAAATTTCCACACCACCTTTGCGAACAACGACGACATTGGAATAATGAAGTCCGTTTAAATGCATGAGGTATTATACATGGCGCGTTTTTTTTATTGTGGTATCCCCGTTAAGGCCTAATCCACATGTACAAATGAAGTGTCAATTTTATCCACACAAAGTAATTTACTATTAATGATCAACGGTGAATACATTTTTGTTTTTAATGTATTTATATAAGAATTGTTCAATAGGTAGGTTGATGTGTTTTGATGAAGAATCGTCGCAGTAATTAGAAAAATAATAATGTATTGATGGTAAAATTTGTAAAAATCTGTCCATTATTGGACATTATGGATATCGATGATGCAGTTGGGGTTTTTTTTTATATGGTGAATTTAATTTTAAATTAATAGGAAATATTATATGACTTTAATTGTTTAAATTATTCAACGCACGCACTTGTGAGTTATTTTTCCAAATAATTTATTTCAATAGGTACAAAGAACTGTTAATTTTTTCTGCTAATACTTATAAATGTATAGGTTACACGGGTTCATAATATTGGGAACTTTACTCTTTTTAATACTCCCATATGGATATTGGTGAAAAATGTAACAGTAAAAATAATAAACCAACGTTAGAATAGTGGCAATAATTAATATGTAAAAAATTCAAGTAATTTTAAATAAATTAAATTGACTCTTCATTTGCACTTAAACTCTTGTAAATTACTTACCAGACTTACATACTAAAATATTTATATTGAAAGTTATAACTATAGTGGTCGGAAGTTTAGGAGCTAAAAAAAGAAAAATATTTATAACATAATATGCACAAAACAATTGTAAAATATGCATGAAAAAAATGTAAAATATGCAAAATAGTTTGATAACAATTTTAAACTCCAAACAAGCCATTTTCTGTTGTTATTAAATTATACCAAAAGAAATGTAAAATTTGAAAATAATAATATAAAATAATAAATATAAATATAATATTTAAAATATGTCGAAAAACTGTATGGCATTTTGACATTTTATTGAACTGATAAAAATAGTTAAAAAAAATGAATTCGAAAAGATAGTCGGAATATAGGCGTGATATGAGTTAAATGCGTATCGCACAGTTTTCGTTAAAACGGTTTTCGTTGTGGTGATAACAATAAATAACTACCTACATTAATATGGAGTTATATATTCAATATTATTATTAAAATACATGGCTTAAAAAAAGAAAAAAGATCAATTAATTTTTTTTAAATACATTAAAATGCATAATATGAAGATCAATAAATACGCAATTTTCCCCTAAAATTGACGAAATATGCGAAAAATGCATTTTCATTATTCAATTTTTAAACTGACCATTGTACCTACAACTTGGATTTTTTTTAACTTAGTGTTCTACAAATCAAGAGCATAATATAGAATAATATACAACTTCCGAGCCCTATAATTATAACATTTAAAATACTATCCTCGTCACCAACTACTTTCATTTATATAATATGTATAATTATGAAATATTTTTAAATCATTAGTGCATAAGTATTAATTTCATTCCCTTTGAGAACTACTACTAATGCGTAAAAAAAAAAAATTAAAATCCTCACTCATGCATTTCCTAATCATAACCAGCGAGATGGGAGAGAGATAATAGGACTTCCATACGACCTTTTTTTCTTGCGAATTACTTCGACAACTTTCGTACTGGAGTGTTGAGTGTTGAATGTTAATCGTTTTAAGTAAAGGAAAAACAATTAAATTAATTTATAACTTTACTTTTAAGTTAAACACTCGATATTAAATCTAAAATTAAAAAAATCAAATAACAAAACCATCTGGATACATTTAAAACAATTCACTGTTACGTTGTAAGTAAACAAATAAATTCTATTCGATTAAACATTTACGTATACAAAATAATATAGTCTCCTTTTTAGCCAGCACAGTATTACACTTATATTTATTAACTATAGCCAACATAGTATTATATTAATATCAATTTTATGTGCGTGGTTATAATAATAATATATTGTGCATCGTAGTTCATTTATAATTCAAAGTAAAGGTCAAATACTTACATTTCTACCAGCGTCCGTAATTATACTTAAACAGTGGCGTATTTATAGGGGGGGGAGGTCCATAGGGTCCGGACCCCTCCCATCATTGACTTGTGTCTCGTACATGTTAAGTGTTGTGTTTTTACAAAATTAAGAAAAAAAATTTTATCATACGATACGAGGGATTTTGTAAAAACTTTTCGTCGCTTCAATTGTCAACATTTTCAATTAATATCGTAATTTTTTTTTGTTATAAATTTACATTGCCAGTTTTACATTGTGATTCTGCGCAAGCACAGTATTTACATTGGCACAGAAAATCTTGAAATCCCTGTTTGAGCCACTCCCCAGGTGGGGCTAAAAGGGTGAAAAATACTTTACGAGACCTATTCTCGTACCTACCAAACATACAAAAAAATTTTTATCCGAATCGGTCGAGCCGTTCCGGAGGAGTTCGTACACTAACACCGTGACACGAGATTTTTATGTATTAAACTAGCTGATCCTGTGTATTTGTTACCCGTTAAATGTACAAACTTACAGTTAAACTTTGTTCAATGCGTTATTTAATATTCGGTAATATGATGTTCTAGATTTATCTTAACATTTCTGTTGCCCGGAATAAAAATTCTGATTCGCAGCAGTATATTATTATCAAGTAGGTAATCTACCTGTGGTAGATCGCGGACCCCGTACTGTTTGTACGTAAGTGTATGATTTAACTCAAAGTATCAAAGTTATACCAAGTTTGTCGTTTTTACTTAATTCCATCTACGGTGGATTAATATAATTAATTAATACAAAATCCTAATCTAACCTAACCGTACTAAAATCCGATGAATAAAAAAAAAACAAATTTAACCCTTTTTAAATTAGCCTATCTTCTTCTCAGAGGTCTCCTCTACACAGCAACATTCATATATATATATATACTGACAAAAAATAATAATACAAATCAACAAACATGCCCGATTAACCAATAGCAACCAATATATAATACCCTATTATTATTTTAATAATAATATTATTTTAGATTCTAAGCGGAGCGATGAATGTATTGATTTTACAATGATGTGTGTTTTTTAAAGTACGAACAAAAATGCCCAATAATTTTAAACGAAAGAAACTATTCAAAATATTTAGTTTATAAAGAAGGATTATTCATAGGGTACCAGATTATCAATGTTCAAGTCTACACAAAAATTTAACTACAGTCACATTACTAAAAAAAAAAACAAAGTACAAACAAAAATGCCCAATAATTTTAAACAAAAAACTATTCAAAACATTTAGTTATTAAAGAAGGATTATTCATAGGGTATTTGATTATCAATGTTCAAGTCTAAACAAAATTCAACTAGGTCACATTACTAAAAAAAAAAATTGAAAGGGGGTATTGGCGCCCGCAGGCAAATGCATTTAAGAAAACAAAAAAAAAAAATTAGAAAAATTAAATAGTAGGAACACACTTAAAGAGTCCAACTAGATGTCCATAATCTTAAACGGAAGAAACTATTCAAAATATTTAGTTTACTAGAGAAGGATTATTCATAGGGTACCAGATTATCAATGTTCAAGTCTCCACAAAAATTCAACTACAGTCACATTGCTAAAAAAAAAAATTGAAAGGGAGTGTTGGCGCCCGCAGGCAAATGCATTTTAGAAAACAAAAAAAAAATTTAGAAAAAATTAAATAGTAGGAACACACATTAAAGAGTTCAAACTAAGATGATTATAATCTTTAATGAAAAAACTATTCATAATATTTAGTTCATTAAAGAAGGATTATTCGTATGAGTCAAGGTTATCATTGTTTAATAATTTGGCTAGATACAAAATCATAAAAAAAAATTAGAAGGGAGGTGTTGGCGCCCACAGGCAAATGCATTTTAGAAACCAAAAAAAAAAAAATATGGAGAAAATTATACTTTAGGAATACACAGCACAAAGTACAAACAAAATGCCAGATACAAAATCATAAAAAAAAATTAGAATGGAGGTGTTGGCGCCCACAGGCAAATGCATTTTAGAAACCAAAAAAAAAAAATATGGAGAAAATTATACTTTAGGAATACACAGCACAAAGTACAAACAAAAATGCCCAATAATTTTAAACAGAAAAACTATTCAAAACATTTAGTTTATTAAAGAAGGATTTTTCATAGGGTATTTGATTATCAATGTTCAAGTTTAAACAAAAATTCAACTAGAGTCACATTACTAAAAAAAAAAATTGAAAGGGGGTATTGGCGCCCGCAGGCAAATGCATTTAAGAAAACAAAAAAAAAAAATTAGAAAAAATTAAATAGTAGGAACACACATTAAAGAGTTCAAACTAAGATGTCAGTTTACTAGAGAAGGATTATCATAGGGTACCAGATTATCAATGTTCAAGTCTCCACAAAAATTCAACTACAGTCACATTGCTAAAAAAAAAAATTGAAAGGGAGTGTTGGCGCCCGCAGGCAAATGCATTTTAGAAAACAAAAAAAAAATTTAGAAAAAATTAAATAGTAGGAACACACATTAAAGAGTTCAAACTAAGATGATTATAATCTTTAATGAAAAAACTATTCATAATATTTAGTTCATTAAAGAAGGATTATTCGTATGAGTCAAGGTTATCATTGTTTAATAATTAAGGATTATCATAGGGTACCAGAATATCAATGTTCAAGTCTACACTAAAATTCAACTAGAGTCACATTCTAAAAAGAAAAATTGAAAGGGGGTGTGGGCGCCCGAGGGCAAATGCATTTAAGAAAACCAAAAAAAAAAATTAAGAAAAATTAATAGTAGGAACACACTTAAAGTTCAAACTAAAAGTCCATAATCTTAAATGAAAAAAACTATTCAAAATACTTAAAGGTAGTTCATTTAAGAGGAATTTTCATAGGGCACCAGATTATCAATAATCAAGTCTACACAAATTTCAACTAGAGTCACACTACTAAAAAAAAAATTGAAAGAGGTGTTGGCGCCCGCAGGCAATGCATTTTAGAAACCAAAAAAAAAAAATTTTGGAAAAGTTTTACATTAGGATACACTTACAAACTAAAATACCCAAATCTTACACAGAAAAACGATTTAGAATAATATAGGTAGTCATTTAAAAAGGATTATTCATAGGGCACCAGATTATCAAAAATCAACTATAGAGTCACAATACTAAAAAAAAAAATTGAAAGAGGGGGTTGGCGCCCGCAGGCGAATGCATTTTAGAAAAAACCAAAAAAATATAGGAAAATTAAATAGTAAAACCACGTAATTAAAGATTCAAACTAAAATATCCAAAATCTTAAACAGTTTTTAAATGTTTTAAATTAAGATATATATAAAAAAAAAATCAAAAAAGTCAATTATATAAAAATAAATTGAATGGTGAACGTGAGACAGACTCTTTTCAATTATGTAGTATGTACACAGGTACTCTATGTTCTCCTAGGTATAACGGTTAATGTGAAATATATTTATACAAATCAATCTATAAGAATTCAATGGATTGAAAAAAAAATTGTTTGAGAAACCTGGGTGAAATAACAATAAACAAAAGAATACGCTGGAAGCTAAATACAAAGTACCTAATACTACATTCCATAAATTAGGTATTGTTTACATTATAATAATACGAACAGTTATTATGATCAGAGGTGTATCATCGTAATATATGTATTAGAAAATGTATAAAAATGAATGTAATTTATTAAGGATGTAAAATAATGTTTAATTTAAAATAATATTGTATTCGCTGGGTCTACAGTCAATATTAAATTACAAACTTTAAAAACTAAATGCAAATAAAAACATAGTCAGATATCTGTTTTAGTCTTTGTTAATATGTGCGGAAAAAAAGTATACTTAGCACAATGTAAAAAAATGTGGGAAGGAAATCTTGAGAATTCATTGACAATAGGATACCAAAACACAAAACCATATTTTAAATTAAAACTATTGATTTTATACATTTTCTATTTACAAAAACTCATGAGTATTGAAAACATTATAAAATCCTAATAAAATAATATTTTTTTATATTTTATAATTTGTCGTGGTAAAAACATCATTATTTAATGTTGGCTGTATTTAAGTTTTTAATAACTATACTGGTACAACTCTAGCTGACAGTCTTTAAGACCGTGTTAAAAACTATGATAATTTGTTAACGTCTAATCTCCTGTCCTATCCTTACCTTCTCGAACCAAATTAATAATATTTAAATATTTTCTTTCATCGTTATGTTTACAATATCGAATACCTTGATAGTTAGTAGGAAAAGATCTTCGCAAAGCTCACGACCTGTCTCGCTAGTCGTCCATCAGCACCATAGCTTCAACCACCATAGGTTACCTAACTAACCTCCTTATGACTTATATTAGGACACTTTGAATAAAAAGATCCTGAGTTGCAGGTTGCCAAACTTAAGTGTTTGATTATCAAGTTGAACCTTTGATTGTTGACACCTTAATCCATGCTATGGATGGAGCCCATCGATAATAAAGATATGGATAGGCCGCGTTCCCGGAGGGGAATGCAATTAAGGCTACTTTATATTGGTATACTTTATTTGGCCTCAATTGTTCCCTCCAAGACCGCTGATAATGTCCTATCCATATCTTATTATCTATGATGGAGCCATACCCAGCATAAAATCGATCAACGAGTCTCTATTAATGACTTATCAGCATCTATCCTCTCACCACACACACTTGGAGACAACACATGCACATGAAAGGTTTTTTTAAAACAACATTTTTAGCTTCATATTTTTTTTAAAAAATACCAGGATAATGTCGAGCACGGGAGCAACTTTATAACGTATTCAATTAATTTTATTTTGGACTAATTGAAACATGCTATGGAGGATGGTCCTTTTGGTCGTCCAGTGTCCACAAATATTTCAATTCATAATATGAAATCCCAGCCCTGTCCCTCATACTCTGATATTAAAAGCCCAGCCCACCTTCCTCTATGCAAAAAGTAAATTTAAGACAAATTTGTAAATCAACGCACAGTCTCTCTATTCTATTAATATTTGTGATTTCATTAATTTTCAGTATTTGTTTAATTAGATTGGGAAAACATAAGACAATATCATTTACACAAGACTGTGACTAACACAATCATTCCTTGATAAAAGCACATGATATAAATACCTTCTATATTTGAATTAATCGTTTTTTTTTTTTTTTTTCAGGTACTTTATTGGTGGACGCACTTTAACTACGGTCCTCAACCTACTGTGGCGACTTTGAGGCATTTCCTTTTAGGAAATTAATAAATCCTCAAACATAACTCTTAATTCAAGAGTTTGTAACTAATACAATCATAATATTATATGAGTATAGTACATTCGTAGTATAGATGATATTATGGACGACACTTGCACATGGCCCCTCGATATAGTAATGTGGCGACCCGGCACATCTCTTTTAGATAAATGATTAAATACTTAATCAAGTCTTCCAATCTATTAAACATTTACATTTTGAAGATAATTTGGGATAGTTTAAAGAACAAAAAAAATTTGAAATGAAGAGAGACTGCGAGAATTAACAAAAAATGTGGTGTAAAATGTACATTTGAACACGTGTTATAATGTATTCTATTGAACCTTAGTTAATTTTTATAATGTACTATAATAAACATTTGAACATTTATTACAATATACGTATAATATTATACATAGTTTCAAGTATGATTTTTTTAGTTTTTTTTTTTTGTTGATAGTTACCTACCTATTACAATACAAGAATTTTATTTTATATTTTGAAGCAATATATGTTTTGGATTATTTAGATCTATATAAACTAAATTTCAGACCCGTAGTTTAGTATTTAAAGTTATGTGATCAGAGTCGTGGGGCCAAATTTTTCAGACTCTACTAGAATGTTGTAGTCAGTGGCGCCGAGTACGTACTTTAGGTGGTTCAAATGAACCACCTAAATGGGTGGGTGGGTGCTTGTTGGCACTGGGGTGTATAATAATATAATATCAAGTTATAATTTAACAGGCGTGTAATTGTAATTGTATAAACCTGTGAACATATTTTCAAAAAAAAGAAAAAATTGATGAAACTTTTGAGTATTGTTTTTATAATATTGTTTAATTTTGTCTATAAATTAATATTTTTATAGTCTGGTGGTGGTTAATTACAATATAGAATCTAGGTAGGTACTTATTTTTCTTTGTAAATACTCGATTTATTGAATACCTAATTCATAGATATAATTATATTAATTAGAAGTTAAGTAGGTAATAACATTAAATATTAAATAATAGTGTATCTATATAATGATTATCATAGCCCATATTATGTAAGTAATTAGGTTATATATTATAAATATTTTAGTTACAATTATTTTATTACATAAACAATATTTTTTAAGCTAGTTAAAAATTAACAAAATTAAAAACTATTTTATATTTTTACTCGATTTCTATTTTCTATTTTTATACTTAATTAGGTAACATTTTATGTGAGTTCTTTATTAATATTAACTATAATTATTTGGTTTAATTTGACTTCAGATTTATTCGATGAATTTTGAATTTTAACTTTAGTATATTAATATTTTATACATAAATAATATGTACATAAACTTAATATAATATGTACATAAACTTTAATATATATTTATTTTTATCAATAATGAGATATTCAATCTTAATTTATCAAAAGAATTTTAAATCTATTATTTTTTATTTTCTGTTCCTAGTAGATAGGTAATAATGTTCACACATCATTAATAATGTTAAAAAAAAAAAACATTGTAAGTAAATTATTCAGTGTATTATCTAATATTTTGTTTTCTTAATTCGATTTTGGCTAAAATTTAGAGTTAACGTCGGCGACAGTTGTGGGATTGATCAAAGTAGTGGTATTGATTTGGCAGATAATATAATGTAAAGGAAACACTTCAACGGCAATTAAAAACCATTTTAATTCAACATCTCAGTGATTATAAAGACATTTTTTATATTTTTCAAAAATCGGGGCGCTAAATATAAAAAAAGATCCATATTACTACAAGAAGATGTTTTTAAGGTATTTTGTAATATATAACAAACATATACAATTTGAGTTCTGGTTAGGAAGCATTTCTGTTCTTAGCTTTAAAAATAGCTTGTAAATTGCGTGACTAGTACGAGCCCGAGAGAACATTTTCAAAATTAAAAATTCTCAAAAACCGTTTACGTACAACTATTCTCAAATCGTTTAGAAGATTTAACGATTACAACATGTGAATCAGAGTTCAAATAAACAATGAATATTGTCACTAATATATTTGCTAGTTTAAGTTCTAACTTACTACTTTTGAATAAATAAAAAAAGAAACACTAATGTAGTAATGTTATAATAAGATCGTATAATTAAATTAAAGTGTATAAAATTATTCATAATCTAACCTATACCTACTGCTAAAATAGTAACATTTATTTATTGTTTATGCTTCAATATGAAAGCATAAATGTTTAAATGTATACCTAAAGTAAAGTTGTGTTAGCAAGGTGTTCAAATTATACAAAATATTGAATATAAAATAATGTTTCCATAATAAAATTGGCTACCTATTTACTATTATAATTTATTTAAAACGGTAATGACTAATGACTAATGATATAATAATTTTAGTTTGTTAATTAAGTTTGATGGAATTTTATTTTTAAATTAATATGTTATACACTTAACTTCTTTTATATTTTTAAACTTTGTCTCATCGGTTTAAAGGATTTTATATTTTTAAAACTGATGAATTTATTGAATTAAATTGATTTACATTGTGAATATAGCTAACTTTCATTCGCCACGGTGAGAATACTACTTGCTGCTGCTTTATTAGGTTTTATCAGTAACATTATGTATGTATAGTACATTGTTGTATATATTATATTAAAATAATTTCATTGATACTTATATAGTTATATGTTATATTTTGTTAAAATGTATCAACTATTGGTTATTGGTCCATCGGGTGGGTGTGTGGTAGGTACTAAACTAAGATGATATTTTGAACCACCAGTTTTGAAGGACCCCGGCGCCACTGGTTGTAGTTAAATTAAACTATAATAGGTATGTGGAATAACAGTACCTAACCTTCTATGATAATTTGTTATGAATATTATATTATCAGTAATAGCTCAAATTTAGCACTTTTACGGTACTTAATACATTTTCCTAATATTTTAACAGAAATTATGGAGCTAAAAATATAGAAATACCTATACTATGTCACGGTCCACAGTTCATAGTTTTGTTTCATTTATAATAATAATGCTTTTTAATATACTTTTTCATAAATTAATATTTATTACAGTTGGCTTTTATGATTTGTTTGAACTATTAGTACGTATTTTTTTAGGAGATCCCTATTATTACAACACCGTTACCAATATGCGGTTTTTTTGGGTTAGTTCGTTTAATAGCATGTTTTCATTTATTTCATTCGTATTTACGCTTATTTTCTTAAAATGTTTTTAGATTTTCGGTTCATCCGTTAGAAAAATAAATAGGTACCTACCTACCAAGTGTGTGAATAAAGAATTTTTTTTTGTAAACCAATTTGAATTATTATTTATTATTATAATTTTTTTCATTGCATTAAATTCACAGCCCTGCTAATTACTTTTACTTCCAATCATAATACCTACCACAGTTAATGTGGTGTCAAAATGTCAAATTGTCAACAATCAACTGCTTGTTCAACTTGATAACACTTAAGAGGATGTCAAATTTTTAGCGCACCATTTATTTCTCTCTCCGACCCACGCACAATCATTTTAGTGTTTTCTTAATCGCACATTTGGTATGCTACGCGTGGGTCAAAGATGGAAAACAAATAGTGCGCTGACATCCCAACCAGCAAATGATCTTTTTATTCTATCCTGTAAGTCGAGGTTGTAAACCTATATCAACCGATAACGGTATAGTTTCAGCCATGGAGTCAAATGGCCTTTGCAATTCAAGATCCTTCCCTACGTATTCGGCATTGTTAACATAACTATTCTACCTTTACACATTTTCTTCCCCCGTCTCTCACAGCTATATAGAGGTTCAGCCACTCTAATTCCACACCTCCATATGATCGGTATTCTTTAGCCACTCTCACTATCTCTTATCATACAGTGACCGAACCACCTAAACCTATTCTCTCTTGTGTTCACTGCAATATGTACACTACCCGTAATTAATTAATTGCTCTTTTCTATCCTCTTTTGTACCTCAACACCTAACTTATTATTTTCATATCTGCTTATCTACCCTAACCTTACATTTCTTTTTCATCTTTCATACACCAAACGTTCTGAAATCCTGTTGACCCATTTCCTTATCTTCGCCGTATCACACACTTCCTAATTCCTATTCACTCAGTCTCTAGTTTCCTACAAGTCATCGTACTTGATTATCGGTGAAAATATTTAAATATCATGGAGCGAATTCCCTACTCGAAAGAATTACTTAAAAAAATATCATACCTGACTAATTTTCTAAATTTTTAACACGACTTTATTGATAGCCGGAATAGTGTTATACCAGTATAGTTACAATACAAATATTGAAAGTTTTCAGGCAATACATCCCCTGATCAATTAACAATAATAAAAAGAAACCTACCGAAAAATAAGAAAATATATACCCCGTGACCGAATCAAAATCTGCTACGAAACTGTAGTAAACGTATATGCTTCTACGTTACCGAGTTAACAGATTTTCCGTGACAATAAATATTTAATTCAAGTCTTAAGAGTAAAGTACTACTTTTTGGATGTTTTAAATATATATTTTATTTTATGTTTTTAATATTTAAAATGCAGTCTGCACCTTGTGCCAGTGATTTTACACGTAATATAATAAAATTGATACTAGTGATGGGTTAGTTTTTAAAATTATTTACACGATTTCAATAAAAAAATATCTATAAAGTATAAACATCCGCATTTCTATTAACTATAAATTCCCGGCGTATAGTATAACATGCAAAAAGTTGCGTATTAAACTTGGCGTGGTGAAACGAAGACGGTCTCGCGTATTTTGTATATTGCACTTTTGGGATTAAACTTATAAATGCTTCTACGTAACCCAGGTAACAGATTGTCCGTGACAATAAATATTTCATTTAAGCCTAAAAATTAATAATATGAAAACAAACTTACGCGTAAACATCTACTCTTCCGGTGAAACGTAGCTAGAGTGCCGCCGTCGCCGAAGAAATTATCTTAATCCGTCTTCATCTCACTCCGAACTGAAACTTGAAAGTATCGAAATTATTTTATGAAAATAACCTGAATACCTGATCATAACGAAATGTGCGAGTTTGTGTTAATTACTATAACTTAAATATTATAATGTATACGGGCATACGGCTTATAACTGTCCGTCTACATTGATGACTTATTACTTATTTGTTCACTGAAATTATTAGAATTGTTTATCGTCGCCGACGAATGTCGACAATTGACGATTGCCATAGATATTATAAAATATATTATTTATTTCGATAAATCCATAGAACTTTATATTATACTCAGTATCCATACGGTCTATTGATAAACCGTATGTACTTTTACAGAAAGTAATTTGTGATCAGCAATGTATCTATTTCAGTTATAGTTCGTATGTCAAATTTAACTATGCAAAACTGGTCCGCAAGTTTATAGACATTTTATTATTCGAATGCATTATCCTACCAGTTCCTCTAGACACAGTGTTTGAGAAGTTATATATATTTTTGGTAGGTACCCAATTAAATTACAATATGAATTATTATAAGTTACCTATGTAGGTACTTGTCCAAAACTCGACTACCGGGATTTAAATAAAATAATGTGATTTATAGGTAATACTATATGTATGGCTATTGATCTATTATAAAATAGAAACTTAACCTAACAATAATATCACGTTTTAACCAGATCGATTTTAGTTTTTGGTGTAACTTTAAGACTAATTACCGTAGATAGGTATATGAAATTTTCCCTGAATGTTTATAATAGCATTTTCTATACCCAAACATATATATATTAAGTACCCTATATAGGTATGCGCCTATTAATCATAATTATTCTACGAACAGGGACTGGAAAAACGACGACGACGTTTATATCTCGCGTATTTTATACATTTCTAGTTTAGAACTAAAATATGCGCCTACAACACTTGGATAGCACATTTTTCGTGACATTAAATATTTATTTTAAGTCTTAAAAGAAAATTTAAGCCCCAAAAGAATATAAAAACAAACTTACTTTAATTATCGGAATCCGTTACGTGTGTGAACTGCGACGCCGATGAGAAAACGCTCCAGAATACAAAACTTTAAATACTGTGATTTATGAAAAATAAAATTATACGAAACGCACTAAGTTTTTTGTTCATATTTTCTTTGCTTATTGAAATTTTAGAATTTTTAATCGACTGCGTCTTCTGCAACGACTTTGAGATTTGCCACAGATAAATAAATAAATGATACTATACATCGGTGCCTACGTCAATATGATGAATCCACGGATATAATATAATGCAATTTTTTATATCAAAGAGTTCCGTGTTAAGGAACGATTTGTTCATTGAAATTTGATATGACAATAAACGAAAATAGTTTATAATTTTGAATTTGAATTATAACAATATGATATAGGTATTATTTAAATTATTATTTTCGTTTATTAATTTAATTATTGATTAAGATGGTGAATAGATAAGTAAGTCGATCAGACACTATATTTACATTGAATTTTAATAGTAAAATGCTATTAAAATATCTATTATTTGTATTTATTTGTTAATAATAATTAAGACTTAAATATTAGCAGTAATCTTGTTCCTTTCACAAAATATTTTTTAATTATTTTTAATTTACATTTACATTTATACGTTTGGAATTTATCCCAAAGCGATCTCTGAATAATCATTCAATGATTAATTTAATAGTTACATTAATTGGATTATAAATTAGAATAAACTACAGTTTCCAGTTTCTACTACAACATTATTTTATATTTTATTTTATGTTTTTAATTTTTTAAATGCAGTCTGCACCTTGTGTCGGTGATTTTACACGTAATATAATAAAATTGATACTAGTGATGAGTTAGGTTTTAAAATTATTTACACGATTTCATTAAAAAAATATCTATGAAGTATAAACATCCGCATTTCGAATTAACTATAAATTTATAATAGTATGAGCTATAAATATTACATATATTTTATGAAAAAATTATTTAAAAAAACAAGAATAATTCTTATTTTATTTTACACGCGTTGGTCTAGCAACTGACTGCTACGACAAGTGTGCTTTTTTTTTTAAGCACAATCTGTTTTGAAAACATCCAGAGAAGAGTTTGTTTTAAGACTGTCCATCTTGATAACAACTAACTTAATTTAAAGTGTATTGTTATTGTAAATTATAATAAAAAATAATAATTATAGTAAAATTGCAAAACATTTAATACCTATATCTAACCATCTTGGGAATGATCTAAACTAAAAATGGTGTAAGTATGCTAATAAAACATATGATGTGTACCCATAATATGTATAAAAAAATATAAAGATTAAATAAATAATAATATTATATTGTTTTAAATACTTCACGCAAACCTAAGGTGATACCCGGCGTATAGTATAATATGCAAAAAGGTACGTATTAAACTTGTCGCGATGAAACGAAGACGGCCTTTGGACTGTTTGGTCTCGCGTATTTTATACATCGCGCTTTTGGGATTAAACTTATAAATGCTTCTACGTCACCCAGTTAACAGATTGTCCGTGGCAATAAGTATTTAATTTAAGACGAAAAAGTAAATGTAAAAAATAATTAATATAAAAACAAACCTGCGCGTAAACATTGACTCTTCTAATGAAACCTAGCTAGAGTGCCGCCATCGCCGAAGAAACAGCTATCTTCATCCATCTTAAACTTGAAAGTATCGAAATATTTTATGAAAATAACCGGGGTATAACGACATTTGTGATTTTGTGTTAAAACTTACATTATAATATAATATACGGTTTAACGAACTGTCCGCCTATATTGATGGCTTATTATTTTTTTTGTACACTGAAATCAAATACAAATAGTATTTGCTGAAATTGTTAGAATTGTTAATCGTCGCCAACAAATTTCGACAATTGACGATTGCCATAGATATTTTAAAAGATATTATTTACTATAATAAATCCATAGAATTTATATATTATACTCAGTGCCTATACGGTATATTGATAAATCGTATGTTCTTTTACAGAAACCGTAGTGATTAGCGATGTACCTGTTCTGGTTTTCTATTTCAGTTATAGTTCGCATGCCAAGTTTAACTATACAAACTGGTCCGCAAGTTAAAACAATTACAGAACAAACATTAGTATATCTTGTAAGTATCTTACAAGTATATCTTATATCAAATTAGAGCACCGATATAAATATATAAATAAAAAAAAATTATTTTATTTTATTGAAGTAGTATAATATAGATATTAGTAAAATTTTTACCTAAAGGGCTGTATTGCTAAGAAGGTAATACCTTGGTAATACACTGTTTTCGTTTAAATGCTAATAAGGCTATAAACTGTATATTATTATATATTAATATGATTTTAGGGTATAGCATAATTCCTTTAAGTAGGTACCTATTATAATACCTGTGTACTACTTTATTGCATAGGTCATGTTTGTATGTTACGATAGGTATTATTCAGTTATTCAACAAACACTTATGTATCACTTTTTTTCAATAATCTATTTATATCCAGTTACTTTTAAGTGTATCTTCCACCTACTAACTATTATCGATTACAACCTGCTAATAAATTATTCCTTTTTTTATCCAAAGATATGATTTAAACATGTACCTATATTGTTTATATTTTTTTTTTTTACAATAATTGCTTCCTTTACATTTTATTGACCTGTTTAAATTTTAATTACCATCAATTAATTTAATTTTTATTTTAGAATCACTGTCTGGTTGGATAAATACAACACAAGACAACAAGGTATTTAAAAAAATTATTTCAAATATTTTGAAACATTGCCGCCAACAACAACATCACAAAAACTTACAGAAGCAATTACTGGAATAGATTAGAGATTTTTTCTTAATTTAAAATTATATCGCATATACAGGAATAAAAAAGAATTTATAATATTATTTTAAAAATTATATTTTTTCAAATAATAAAAAAATGGTAAATCTTTATTACAGTTCTCCTTAGTGTATCTCACTATTGAATTAGTTACTGTTATAATATATGTATTGAATTTGTGTTCCATGAAAGAGAATATTGAAATTAGAAAAACGGTTCTCAACAAAGGAGGTGGATGGCAGTGTGATAAAATAAAACATTCTTAATTTGAAGGTATACCTACATATATTATAAACATTGTTTATTCAAATAGAATAAATACACCGAACCCCACAAACACCGAAAATGTCACTGCTGATTTAATTCAATTATGTCTGGTCAATACATTTTAACTTTTGTGGAATCGTAAAAAATAGACGTACAACCGTCCCAACACTAAATTCGCACTTTTGTGGAACTCGGTGCACTCCATTTTAAACCCGGTATGCAAATCACTGATTTAAAAAAATTAAATAAATTAAAAAATTATACTGTAGGGATACACATAACAAAGTTCAAACTAAAATATCCAGAATCTTAAACAGAAAAAACTAATCGTGCGTCGAGAATGAAAGGGTTCTAAATCGTATTTATAAAATTGACCAGGAGAGCAATTTGAAGGTTTGAGTTCAAAAGTTTTACTCTTTGAAAAAAATTTTAAAAAATTAAAGTTTTAAAGTACGCAGAAACTTGTATAGTTTAATTCACGACATTAAAATAATAATTTGGTATATTGTTTGATATACAAATTATAAAATGTTTAGTATGAAAAGGTTCCATAAAATTAGAATATTTAGAACCTTTTCATCCTAAAATAAAAAAAAAATTATGTTTAATTAGAACTTTTTTGTATATTTAATATTTTTCTTATAGTTAGATAAACCTTTTCTGAATAACGCTTTCTCATTTTTACCAATCTTCTATCAAGAAACAATGTAATAATTATTAGGTTTATTGTTGATATAGTAAGTAATTTAATTAGACACTTTTCAACCTTTTACTTTTAAAAAAATTGTGAATAATGATCGCATAATCATAAATGTTAACATAGAAGATGCACTTAAACCATTTTAGTTACAAAGTGACTTTCAAAAAAATGCGATTTAGAACCTTTGAATTCTAGATCCACGTAAGAGAAATATTTAGTTCATTAAAGAAGGATTATTCATAGGGTACCAGATTATCAAATTGAATGTTCAAGTCTCCACAAAAATTCAACTAGTCACACTACTAAAAAAAAAAAATTGAAAGGGGGTGTTGGCGCCCGCAGGCAAATGCATTTTAGAAACCAAAAAAAAAAATATGGAGAAATTTATACTTAAGGAATACACATGAGAAAAATATATATAATATATATAATATATCATCCTTAGTAGTATTAAAATCTTTTAAAACTAAATTCATTTTCGTTTTCGCTTTTTATATGTAGAACAATATTTATATTTTTGTTATAAGAATTGCGTATAGAATGTTAATACTTGCACTGCGTAATATTCTACAAGACAATATTTTTTGCTAAATTCTATAAAATATAGAATGATATAAAATGTGAAGTTGTTAACTACAAAGTAAATAATAAAATACATTATTACTACCACCCACCTGTATGCATTGAATTATGATATAACTAGTTAAGCCGATGTATAATCCACAAAATTTTATTGTCATTATTATCGGTTTTTCATAAACTGTCTCCATTTCTTTAAAAAACCTAAAATACAGTAGGTACTGGGTAAGTCTATAAATTTATAGTATACATTTTAGACATTAAAAGCTTTTTTTTTATTTGGTCTTTTACTAATTTCTGGTTTGGTATAGGTAGAATGTGGACAATAATTTTTACATGATAGGTTCCTATATGCAATTTGGTAATAGATATTATTATAGATTTATTCATTAGTTGTTACTAAATGTGTATAAAAAATATGCTGGTACATCATTTTTTTTTCTTGTTTAAAGGTTTCGACGACGACTATGGTCATTAGCCTGTAAGGTTGCAGGTACAAGTGTATGTGTGGCAAGATTTTTGCACTCTACGAACCCTGGTGGTCACCCATCCGGGAACTAGTAACAGCGGCCGTTACTTACTCTCAGTCACGTCGCGTCACACATTAGATTATTATATAGGTGGCTAAATTGGAATAAACAGGAGAGTTTAATGCTTTTAAAATGTTATTTTTTCGGCCGACAGTATTTTTGAGTTAAACGTCACCAAAAATGTACTTATAAACCATGGGTACCTACGGTGCATTGAACACAACTCACTTTAACGACTCCTGGTGATGTTTGATGGCGATCTTCAATTTCTGTTCGTCCTCGTTCGTCACCGCTTCTTGGACCTGTCGGTCGAGTATCTGAAAATGTCCCCTCACGATGCCCGTGAAATACATGAACGTCACATTCATGAAACAGCATTCCAAGTGTGTCAAGTACACGGGAAAAGCGTATACGATATATTTACACGCGTAAGCAGTCGGGCTGGTCGTTTTTATCGGCAACACGTCCGGGAAAGGGAACGCGAACGGGTCGCTCACCTGCGCCGAATCGGACGAAATCGTGTACAACAGCGGAGCTGTAACGTGCACGGTGGACATGACGCAGTAGTATACGATCACCATGGAGATTGACCGTCTATAGTTTTCCGGTATTCCCTGCTCTATTAGTTGGGAAAGGTCGTACATGTCGCGACACTGCGACTGACGGTACAACCTGACGACGATTAGAGCGAACACGTGGATCTCAACGAACAACCACAAGAATCCGTAAACGCGATTGGACAGCTGGTCTTCCTCCGAGTAGACGATCGACAGGCACGCAGAGACGGCGAAGAACAGAGTTACGACTAAATCGCAATAGGTGAAAAATTCCACACAAATTGCGGCATAACGACGGACGTCGCTCCGTCCGGTCTTTTGGAAAAAATTATCGACCGTGTGCGCCATGACTCGTCTCCGTTATTAATAAGACGGGTAGGTGCTAACACGCACTGACCAGACTAACCCATATATTATTTATTTTAGATTATATTATTGACCTCCGCAATGGAAGGAATTATAGTCATCACAGAGTCGTACACGGGCACTTTTTAAGAGACGTCCACATTTTTTCATCATGTAAAAAGTATAATGAAAAATTATAGATCATTAAAAACAACACATTGTGTCAATCAGTGGGGGGGAGGTCCAGACTCAAAAACCTCCCTTTGCATTTGTACACTACCTATGTTATGGTATGTTTTTATATTTACTAATTACTTAAATATGTTTTCAATTTTAAGTTCAATATGACGCAAAAAATGTTCAACTTTATGGCTAAGGATTGAAAATGTAAAACAATAGGTTTCACACAAGTAGGTAGGTTATTCTGTAACAAAAAAAAAGTAAAAAATATAAAAACGCAATTTTTATAATTTTATGTTCAAATTTGGACGAAATCACATACTGAAATATAACCAAGAATAACGATTTTATAATATTAATTCAACTTACCGAATACCGTATTGATAATAAGTAATACCAATGTAAGTATAATATAAAATATTCTAGACTGACAAACCGTCTCCGCTCAGAATCGTTTTTCGTATACAGTGATATTATGTCATTGAATTCAAATTAAATACCATCCATTACAGTGAACACTTGTAACCTACTGTTCAACAGAGCTACATCCACTTAGCTGTTAGTTACACTAGTATGCACTAGTTACACGATTTTTTAAATCATGTGATATGATTCTGATTACGCTAAAACCGGTATCATTTTTGGAACATTCGATTGCTTTTTATTCATTAAAATTATTATTGTTAAGATATATGATATAGGTAATTGTAACTGCTATTTGTATTTAATTGCTACTTACTATAGCTGGCCACAATAAAAACTAGGCAAACTACAAGACTATTATTTATGTATTTTAGAATTTGAATTCCGTCATTACATATTTATCACTCGTTCGCGATAGTCGTACGCATCTTATTTCGTAAACAAAACTGTTTGTCGTTTCTGTTTGCCGTTTAAACTTGATAAAAACAAGACAGAGATGGAAGCCAACGTGGGATCTTCGAGATGCGCACAGTCCCTTGATTACGCCTACGAGGGTCATCACTCCTTGATCGAAGCTCTAGACTTGGCCGGTTACCGCAAGAACACGACTGACGGGTTTCGACGGTGCGGTATTGCAGAGAGCTACCGGTCGACGCCAGAACTGAGGACCGATGACTCTGCACCCGTGACCAACCCGGAAGTACAGTCCGACTCACCACCGGTGTCGCCTGTTCTCACGACTGCGGACCAAGGGGAAACGCTGAAATGTCTGCAGCAACGTTATGATGGCCTTTCCTTGATCCACGCTCTGGATTTGGCCGTGGATCGTAGGATGGTTACAACGGTCGGGCTACTGCAGTTACGGCCGCTGCGAGAACATGCAGCCGTTTTCAGATCTTCCGCGGAGCTAAGCATTCACTCGCCCGTGTACGGACCGGCGAAGTCTGTTGTTCCACCGGTGACAGCTGAAATTCAGCCAGATCCCGCACGGCCCGACTAGGGCTGCGCGGTTATTTTATATAATCGATAATTTTAATCGATTAATCGATTATTTTCATACTTTATAAATAATTGATATAATCGAAATTCGATTAATCGAAAATAATCGAAAATTAATTATAATCGAAAATAATCGAAAATTAAATTATAATCGGAAATAATCGAAAATTAATTATAACACTGAGATTTATTTATAAACTATTTACGAATGTACATAAAATAAAATATGTAAAATGTTCTTGTTAGGGGTCACGGTCCATGCTATTGAAGTATTTATATTTATAGCTTAAATACCTCATTTACCACTATTAAAATAATATGAACGAGTTTTGTGTTTATTTTTAAAATCTGATTGAATTATTATTGGTAAACCGTCGTCTATATAAATATGTTGTTATTCATCTCACAAATGTTTAACTGAACGGACATTTTATTTGTGATTTGTGACTTGTGAGTTGTGACTTTGTGAGCACGTTTAGTTTAGAACAATAGTGAGTAGTGACGGCCAATGAGTACGCTCATCATATCGTAAATACAATAGCAACGAGTAATACGATTTCAAAAGTAAGTATCTATAGCCGATAGCTTAGAAATCTAAATATTACTTATTTTTCTTCGTATTTTAATTTAAACATAACTATTAAGTGTATAATCATTACCTACCTACTTATTTGTTAAACGAACCAACTGTTGTCAAGAATCAAGATGAGTGAAGTGTGGCAAATTTTTACTAAACATGAAAATGGAATTAAAGTTATTTGTAAAGAGTGTTCTGGACTATACGTCAACTCTGGTTCAAACACAACCAATCTATGGAACCATTTGAAATTTAAACACAAAAAAAAATATATCGAACTAGATCGACTTCGAAGAGGAGTATCTGATCCTGAAGCTGCTGATCATCTTGAAATAGCAAATAACGACGCTGAGTAAGTAAACAATTTTCATTTATATTTTTTCTGAAATCGCTTTACCAAAATTTGCGAGGCCAATATTTCACTGAGCCGTACAATATTTTTTTTCTTCTTATTTTAACAATTGAAGACCTCAAAGGCCAGAGCAACAAATCTCCTAATTTTATTTTTGGTTTTGATATCATTCGTTAATAGTATTTATTCTTTGAAAATAAGCGTAGGTATAAGTATAATGGATATTAATGATGTAGGACAGTGTGCAATGATGTAGGTAAATTTACAATTTGTTCATAATATTAATAACACTAATTTATTTAATTTCTTACTCATAACAAATATGTATATCATCTCTAAGCAGGGCCTAAAATTAAGATATTTTGCTACTGCACACCTAATTCTACACCAAAATATTTTAAAATAATGAACATAGACCTAGTAGTGCACATACCACATATAACTTCATTGCATAATTGTTTTTGCTATTTATTAATAATTAGTTATAATAAACACAATCTAAAACATGGCTATATGACTATATGACTAAACGTTTTAAAGTTAAAAACAAAATAGCTTGGCATTTTCCTTTTCCCTGTAAGGAAATATAATATGTATACTACAATATTTTTTATTTATATTTTTGTTAGATATATTGATGAACCAAATTCAACACAAACTTCTTCAAATTCAGAACTAGATTTAAATCCATCAACTTCAAGTTTTGGGCAATCTTTAGTTTTTGATTCTCTTACTCCTCCTACAAGTATTATTATTGAAGATTCAAGTTCAAACATAACACATAAGCAAACAAAAATGACTCAATTTACTCTAAATAAAACCTCTAAAAATAAAATTGATAACGCTCTAGCTTACTTTATTGCTACAAGTATGACACCTTATAATGTGGTGGAAAAAGAAGGTTTTAAACTTTTTGTTAATTCTTTAAATCCTAGTTATAAACTGCCAGCCGGAAAACAGTAACGGAATCTCGAATTCCTAATCTTTATATAGAAACACGTAAAAGCGTCGGAAAACTGATAAAGAAAGCAAATTACCTATCTCTTACTACAGATTGCTGGACTTCAAGTACAAACAAACCATTTATTGCAATGACATGTCATTTCAATACCAATTTCAAATTGGCCTCCGTCTGTTTGGGTTGTATTGAGTTATCTGAAGACCACACTGGAGATAATATTGCAGATGTCTTACTTATGTTAATTTTGGACTATGAAATACCAGACTGGAAAATTTGTTCGATTACAACTGACCACGGATCAAATATGTTAAAAGCTATCAAGAACTTGAGTATACCACATGTGGACTGTTTTGGTCATGCTCTAAATATAGGAGTTTCAGTTATTTTAAATTTGGATAGCGTAAAGGATGTTGTTAGTAAAGTAAAGTCAATCCATAATGTATTTGCGCATAGCTGGAAAGCCGTAAGGGAAATGGAAACAGTTCAAGAAAGATTTAGCCTTCCAAAAAAAAAATTTCCATCCTATTCTAAGACTAGGTGGTGGTCAATGTTAGAATTAATTAACGTTATAATTGATCAAGATCTGGGACTGGCTAGTTTTCTTCGTGCCTATAAAAATGGTAACCATACAAATTTAATTTTTCAAGAGCCTGATGTTATTATATTGAAGAACCTTAAATTAATTTTACAACCAATTCGTGAGATAACAGACAATTTGGCAGGTGATTCATATGTGACAGGCTCAGCAATACTTCCAATAGTTTCTTCTCTTAAGTTGAAATTATCAAAAGTGACAGAACGAACAGACACAGATTTGAACAGACCCCTTATTCAAAATATGTATTTGGCTATCATTGATGTTCTGGATAGGCGTTATACAAACAATACAATTTTAATGATTTGTTCCACTTTAGATCCCAGATTTAAAACTGAATTTATAGCACATGGTGATTTATTAGAGTTAAAGGAAAAAATAATTGAATTATGTGAAACAAATTTAAAAAATAGTACAAATGAAACTACTGATATAAGTCATAGAAGTCAACCAGCTGGACAGAAAAAAAGAAAAACAGGATTATCTGCAATTTTTTGTGTTCCAGAAGTTGAAAATGTTCATAACATTCAAGTAATAATTGCAAATTTATCTTAATAAATACAAAACACTTAAAAAACTATATTAATTCTGAATGTTTATGATTTCAGGAAATTACCATTACCCTAAGAATGAAAATTGAAAGTGAATTAAACTTATACCTTACAATACCAAAATGTAACTTTGATCAAGAACCATTGGAATGGTGGAATATGAACAAAGATACATATCCAATGTTGTCTTTATTAGCGGAAAAAAGTTTGACAGTGCAAGCTACAAGTGTAGCATCTGAACGTGTGTTCAGCAAAGGTGGTTGTATTTTAACAGATCTGAGATCATCATTAAGCAATGAACATGCAAGCCAACTTATATACTAATCGATTTTTTGGTGCATTGACAAGAGTTGAGTACATGAAATTGTACTTTTTTTAAAAAAATACATGTAAATTATTTTTTATAATTTGTATATTTATTTCTATTTTATGGTTTAACCGAATGCATAATACTTAATACAATATAGTATTTTCAATTTTGTCACTTTAGTATGAACTTAAAAATATAGGTAATTAAAATTACATTTTGATCATATAGGAAAACATATTAATAACGTTTTGTACTTAGTTTTATTTTTCCAATAATAATTAAAATATTTCTTTAGGTGTTTTGAAGTTTCAAACTATTTTCATCAAAAAGTTAAGACACACAAGTACACAACTAATAAATTGATATTGTAATGAAATAATTATTTTTTATAGTTAATAATAGGAATAGGTAGAAATACTTAACAGAGGAATCAGGTGGTACCATGAAATGAGTGGTTGGTAAGAGTATGACCTATGGACATAATGTTCTTACCTAAAAGTTTTATAATAGGTCAATTCACTTTAGTAGGTATCAAAACTAACAGCACACTATTGAAAATTTAAAACTAGTGAACAACAATTTGCTATGTCGACTACGAAATCAACAAATTTAATGTATGGACTATGGGTTGCGTCCTCTTAAGTGTAATAATTATCAAATAATCAGTGTTTGGTTGTTACAGTTATTCTCAGATTATAATGTATTGTTTGTATGTTTATTGATTATAAAAATTATCTACCAATTATAACCGATTATAATTTACGTCTAAATAATAATCGATTATAGTGTAAAAAGTATCGATTATAACCGATTATAATTTTTCTTTTGATAATAATCGATTACAATTTATGAAGACAAAATAACCGATTATAGTAAGTATCGATTATAACCGATTATAATTTATGAATTAATAATAATTTATCATAATTTATGTATAAAAAAATAACCGATTATAACCGATTATAATCGAAAACATTTTCTACATATCGATTATATGGATATAAAATAATCGCGCAGCCCTAGGCCCGACCGCCACAGGTCGTTATGGAAGAGGTCCAAACGATTCATGTGGAAATCCATGGTCAACATTACACGCAGAATATGCTTCTGCCAGTGTTCTGTTGACCTGGATTGATTCCGCAAAGTTCGATCTCATCCCCCTGCAACACCGTGATCCTGCCTGTGTTACCTGCAGTTACCACGGTTCACCGCCGGTCAACCGGTTTTTGGCTTAGGTACGTTTGTACCAGGCCCCCGTCGAAATGTCTTGAACCCGCGACGCCCGTTGTGATCGTCGGATACTTCGTCCGTCAATGTTCAAGTCCGCCAATGTTTGTCGGTCTGACGTTTTTCGTTCTCGTTTGTTTGTGGCCGTTAGTGCACGTTCGCCGTCATTTTTCCGGCGTCGTACAGTTTTATGCCAACGTCCACCACTCGCCTCAAGCCATACATTTTAATATGTCATTATTGTTTTGTATTTATTAAGTTTTCGATTCCACCAACACCATTTATTTGTCATTAACATATTATTATATTATACCATGTTTATACCTTATTTAAATTGTACTGATTATCTCTCTCTATATACCGTGGTAACTAACTCCCGTCGGCTGACCTCAACAGTTCGCAAGTCGCAAGTTGTTGACGCTAACCGCAATTTATTTAAAAGTAGGAGTGGTTTTTCGTCAACAAATACGCGTTGAAATCAAAGTGTACCTATATACTTCTGCGGTAGCGAAATGTCTGCAGAATACACACACACACACACACACACACACACACGCTGTGTCATAATTAGGGCTAGGATTTATGTGCGATAAAAAATGATGAAATATACATTTGTTTTATTAAAAATATGCAAAAATATGCTAAATTATACCACATAAATATTATTAAATAAACACATTTTCTATAATGATTTTTTTCAAATTACTCTAAATAAATTATATGTTAAAATATGATAAAATGAACACTTATACAAGAACATTAAAAAAAAATTTTAAATCTTTAAACTTATGACGTTAAATATTAAATTATATAATTACATTAAATATTAGTTTATATTATTAAATGCTACTATGATAATATGTTGTTTCGAATTTTAAAATGCAAAAAACCGGCGATTTGAACGTAGAATAGATTTATATTGACTAAAACACCTTTCCACATCAAACGATATAATAGATATCAATTATACTAACAGAAAATTATAAAAATTTAAAAATTTAAGTTAAAAAATCAAAATCTCAAAAATCTATAAATATGCAGTTATATGCATTATGTTCAAAATATGCAAAAAATAAAATGGTTCTACTTAAACGACAATAAACCAATTAGTGGACAAATCTGACAATCAATCAATTCGGACTTATAAGGAAAAAAATATGCAAACACACATAAATCCTAGCCCTAGTCATAATTGAAAAAAAAAACAGTTCACCAATCGTACCTATAATATATTATGGCTGAGCTGGACGTCCACGAACTCCAAAATTCCAGCAGTCTTATGATTCCAATGAGAGTCGATCCGTGATCGACTGCTGCATTCTTGGTTTGGCCGTCAATGGTAGGAGGATCACCACCTTACATGTTGAGCTATAGTTACGCAGACAAGCGGTGAGTTTCCAGTCAGCTGATCAATCACTCGCGTTGTAAAGATTGCCCTACTGGTGCCACATTACTATGTATGACTAGAGATGGACGCCCACGTGTAAACGCAGAAATTCCTGCGATCACTCCTTGCCAGATTTACAAGCTGAAAGTAGCTTCCAATCGTAGAATCACGGCTACATAATTAAGGTTACCGTTATGGCAATGACATGCAGAGAGTTTCATATCCAAGAACCGCGAGTTTCCAGTCAACATCTGCAGTGTGCCACGGCGTATCAAAGATTTTCCCACCGGCGCCAGCTGCTATCCCAAAACCCTATGAATAATCCTTCTTTAATAAACTAAATGTTTTGAATAGTTTTTCTGTTTAAAATTATTGGGCATTTTTGTTTATACTTTGTCATGTGTATTCCTTAAGTATAATTTTCTCCATATTTTTTTTTTTTGGTTTCTAAAATGCATTTGCCTGCGGGCGTCAACATCCCCTATCAAGGTTTCTAATTTTATGGAACCTTTTCATACTAAACATTTTATAATTTGTATATCAACCAATATACCAAATTATTATTTTAATGTTGTGAATTAAACTATACAAGTTTCTGCGTACTTTAAAACTTTAATTTTTTAAAATTTTTTTCAAGGAGTAAAACTTATGAACTCAAACCTTAAAATTGCTCTCCTGGGCAATTTTATAAATACGATTTAGAACCCTTTCATTCTCGACCCACGATTAGTTTTTTCTGTTTAAGATTCTGGATATTTTAGTTTGAACTTTGTTATGTGTAACCCTACAGTATAATTTTTTAATTTATTTAATTTTTTTAAATCAGTGATTTGCATACCGGGTTTAAAATGGAGTGCACCGAGTTCCACAACAGTGCGAATTTAGTGTTGGGACGGTTGTACGTCTATTTTTTACGATTCCACAAAAGTTAAAATGTATTGACCAGACATAATTGAATTAAATCAGCAGTGACATTTTCGGTGTTTGTTGGGGGGGGGGGGTTATTATAGTATCATAAATCTTTAATTTTGTAATTATATTTTTGAATAATAAAATTTAGCTATATGATTTAAATTTGAATAAACAATGTTTATAATATATGTAGGTATATTAAATTTTGAAAAAAATACATTTATTCATATAGAAATAGTAACACCCCACCTCCTTCAAATTAAGAATGTTTTTTTTTATCACACTGCCATCCACCTCCTTTGTTGAGAACCGTTTTTCTAATTTCAATATTCTGTTTCATGTAACACAAATTTAATACATATATTATAACAGTAACTAATTCAATAGTGAGATATACTAAGGAGAACTGTAAAAAAGATTTACCATTTTTTTTATTATTTGAAAAAATATAATTTTTAAAATAATATTATAAAATTTCTTTTTTATTCCTGTATATGCTTATCCCAGCTTATGAATTTTAAATTAAAAAAAAATCTCTAATCATTCCAGTGATTGCTTCTGTAAGTTTTTGTGATGTTGATGTTGGCGGCAATGTTTCAAAATATTTGAAATTATATTTTTAAATACCTTGTTGTCTTGTGTTGTATTTTTCCAACCAGACAGTGATTCTAAAATACAAAATTAAATTAATTGATGGTGATTAAAATTTAAACAGGTCAATAAAATATAAAGGAAGCAATTATTGTAAAAAAAAAAAAATATAAACAATATAGGTACATGTTTAAATCATATCTTTGGATCTGAAGAGGAATAATCTATTAGCAGGTTGTAATCAATAATAGTTAGTAGGTGGAAGATACACTTAGAATTAACTGGATATAAATGATAGATTATTGAAAAAAAGTGATACATAAGTGTTTGTTGAATAACTGAATAATACCTATCGTAACATAAACACATGACCTATGCAATATAGTAGTACACAGGTATTATAATAGGTACCTACTTAAAGGAATTATGCTATACCCTAAAATCATATTAATATATAATAATATACAGTTTATAGCCTTATTAGCTTCGTTCGCGGACGGGGCCTCTGCGGAGAAATCGATTGCCGCGAGCGCGGTGTCGTAACGTTTTTCGAAAATTTTCGCCGCGGGTCGCCTAAAACCCCCCTTTGAGACGCCCGACCTCCGGGACGAAGACGTATTCGCGTTCCGGTTTACACGTCCGAGGGCCGACGCGGTGAGATCGCCCGCTCTAAAGCCCTGAGCGGACATCGAAATCGCGTTCGGAATTCGCCGGGACGGCTATACGGCTTAAGAGTCATAGATTTGACACTGTGTCTCAACTCAGTAGGTAGGTAGGTGGGTAAGGTGTCGATTAGGTTGACCCGTGGTCGTGGGTTCGATGCCGGCGGCCGGATATGTCGATAATTTGCGGCGGCCGTGATATATCAGATTTTTTTTTTTCGTCATTTACATCATCACTTTACGCGATTTTTTTCACATTTTCAAATATTTTCGAGTTTTACCCCTTAATTAATGGGGCTCTGGGCGGCCCCGTTCGACATTATTCACGTTCTCTCGAAGACGTATTCGCGTCCCTCGCTATATTTATGCACCGCGCGCGGCCGCACTTTCCCCGGGCCGCCGTCGAGTGGGTATTACACATACATGCGTTGGAAGTTTAGATTTTTTTCGCGAATCTCACGTTTTCTACGTCTTAGGGCGAAGTGGTCGCGAGGCCCTTCACAACGCCCTCTGAAGGACGTCTAAACCGCGTTCGTAATTCGCCGGGACGTCGAAACGGTTTAAGAGAAAATCATGTGTACAAAGACACCAATATACTAAATATGTATGGATTTTATTATTCTTGGTAATTTAATATGGAAGCACGCCAAAAAGCCACCCGATAAATTACCACCCGACATAAGGCCACGCGATAACGACAAAAAACCATTCGACAAAACACCATCACCAAAATCCGACAAAATGCCACCCGACAAAAAAACATCGTACCACACTACCAACCGTATATTTGTGAACAATAATGTTAGGTATCCGGCAAATTTATATCGACAAAAAGCCACCTAAATGAATTAACTATTATCAAAACGAATTAAGTTTTTGGCGCTTGATTTGAAACACTAATCAGATATTAAAATTCGTGTCTCATGCCTCATGACATAACATTTTAAAATACCATGGACAAATGACACAAGTAACGTCGTTAAGAATTTGATTCAGTGCTTCAACATTTTCAAGTTACAAGTTGCAAATTATTGTTGATGATTATTAAATAATGATGATATATGTATTGCAATATTAATAACTAAATTATAAAAAAACGCTAAATCCAAACGTTTAAAACCGGAAAAGTCGAAGCGAAAAATTACAAAATTAGAAATTTGTTTTGTGCCATTAGGCATCAAGTAAGTACTTCTTTTTTTAAGAATATTTTCATTGAGCTAATGTGCAAGTTTATGATAGTTAAAATAACATTATATAGCATGATGAGCAAAATATTAATAGTAAGTACTTCTAAATTCTGAGTGGAGCGAAGAATGTGGTAATGATTTTCTAATGTTTTTAATATTATTTTTTGTTTTGTCTGTAAACATCTTTCAGGGGGCAGTAGTAACTATAAATACTAATAATGCATCAATTAAAAATACATTTTCTGCTAGAGAGTTAATCTAGTTGGTACTTTGGAGGGTAAAAAGTAAGTCATTTCCAGTAATTTTTAAAAGGGATCGGGTTAAAAAAAAATTTATGATAAATTGGAACTTTTTTGTAAAATCTATTTTATTTTTTGGTATAACAGAAACTTTAAAGTGTACATGGGTACTTTCAATTTCACCAAATTTTTATATGATATTTTTTCATACATCATAAAATGTTCAAAATATTTTGACTCTTTTTGAGCTATTTATAACCATCAGAAATTTGCTTTCAATTATCGCTATTTATTATTTATATTAATATATTAATGGTTTATTTAACTTGCCAGTAAATACAAAAATTATTAGTTATGCTGATGATATTGTTATATTATCTAATAAAAATATAGGTCCTATTAATACAAAAAAGCTAATGTTATTATAAAAAAAGTAAAATACTCATTTGACAACAACTTATTAGAGTTAAATATGTAAGTCAAAATATATTAGTGTTAATAATAACTCTAATGTTAATAATATTTAATTAATAATATAATAATTTAACAAAACCTTTGTCACAAAATATTTATATAAAAAAAAAAAAAGATTCCAATAAACAAATACAAAATAACATAACATATTACCCAAGTTAGGGCAATGTTTTACAGTTTTTATACAACTCAGTTAGTTATTAATTACAATATTTAATATTTTAATGTAATTAAAATGTATTTTTAAACTACATTATTTCATTTTATGAAACCTTAATATTCGTCAATTATTTTACATTTCTATTTTTGAAGTACCTATCAATAGATATAAAATTAATAAATAATCATGAGCTCAAAACTGTCGACTGATAAACAACTTACAACTAGATATAGAATATCAAACCTTACAACAACTTTGGAGATATCAATAAATTAGCTAATAGATATTATTGTACCTACAGTGTAATTACACAAAAAATTTATATTTTATACATTATTTACAATTTCTTGTTCATCAAAATATATTAACATACTTATTTGTATTTAATACTATATAACTTTGAATACATATAATTAATAGTGTATTAATTTCAACAAAACCTTGGTCAAAAAATATTTAGTTCAAAAAAAAAAGATTAGAATTAAAAATGAAAAATAATATAACATATTACATTAGTTACATTTGAGTAATTAGGGTAGTGATTTACAGTTTTTATATAATCCAATAAGTAGGTTAACTACAATATTTAAAATTATGAAGAAACTATTATTTTTAATTTCAAATCGAAGATTTAAACTGGTAATTATCAGTTATTATAATATACATTGCAGAAAATATAATGAAAGAAACTATCTTGTCTTAAATTGTGTAACTTGCTACTTCATACTAAACGTAATGTAACCTAAACATTATACAATATTTAGTCCTTGTTGTCTTCTGAAGTTAAATCAATACCTGCAAAATGACAAAATAAATATGTATATTAAATGTTGTCAATACTAAATAAAAAATAATATTCTAATAAATAACAATCTTTTTTTAAATTTAAACATAATATATGTAGGTAATATCAATATTATAAATTTGTTTATTCTGAAAAATATACGTTTATATATTTAACAATTGATAGTAAATCTAAAATACCTGCATATCCTATTGTATAATTCTGTATTTCTGTGTTTTGCTTATTAGTATAAAATTATAACTCAAACAAAATTATCCTCTATAATTTCAAAATTCCCTTTATAATTACTAAATTTATAGTACAATCTTGATTTCTACATTTTTAAATTAGATTACTAAAAATATTTTGTATTATTAAATTTACACATAGTGGCTAACTTAAATGAATGAAAAAAAATTAAATTTGTGTTTGTAAAAAACTGTTACTAAAATATTAATTTATAAATTTCATATTATGTGTCTTACTATTAGTTCTTAGCTAAATGTATTATATAAATATATATATCATTTACAACTTCAATGTTTATGTATGATACCTATTATAATATAATGTGGTATTTTTAGTACTTTTATTATGGTATATTTATCATTGTAATCTGTACTTAAATACCAGCATTTTTCCATATTGAAATAGTGGTACTCATATTTCTACTTTAAAATTCAGTAGGTAGCTATATCAAACTATTATTATTGAGTCCCTAGTGGGGCTGAGCTGGAAATATTCAGTTGAAGAGTTTGAGAAAGAGATATACATTTTCCTCAGTTTGCCATGTAATATATAATAAATAGATACTTATTACTTACTAAACAGTTAATGACATATATACATAAATAATAAAAAATATTGGGACTAGGTACATATTAGATTGTAATAAATCAGAGTACCTAGTACGAGGAATGTTAGATAATTTAAAATAGTAAAATTATAGGTACCTGTTTAATCAAAAATACGAACTACATTTGTGATCAGAGTGTTACAGATTGGACATCGGTTTGATATTTCATCCGCACATTCTGAACACAAACATTTGTGTCCACAAGGCAAGCACGCATGTGTTTTTTGGTTGCTAAGGCAAATATCACAACAATTTATTGGCCTTGGTAATGCAATGGTATTGTTGATTGGTATAATAGGGATATCCTCCAGTTCTCTTGCCATCCTTCGTACTTCCATTTCACGAATAGCATTGAACACTGGATCCTTGTCTTCATCAATCTCAAAATCTGCAAAATCTTGAACTGAAAATGGACACACAAACATAAATATATTTTGTAATTTTTATCTTTTAATTGGTATTATAAAATATATTTTAATTGAACACTAACCAGGAAACTGTTCTGCGTTTCGTTGTTGCTGCTCAAACCGGTTTTGTATTTGAACACCTAGTCTTCCTATTCCTATAGTTAACAATTTAACATATAATTCTAAGTACTTAAATGATATTATTTTGAGAGTAAATATTTTTAATTTTATAAAAATCAAACCTCCAATAACATTGTTCTCCACATTTTCCGTAAAAATTTGTTCTGAAATGTTTATTCAAAATAATTATTAGATAATTGCATATTGTCATTGTGACATTGAACTGTAAATATTTTAGTTATTTTTTTATTACCTTCAATAGTTTCAATGATTTGAGGTGGAACGATTTCATTGATGCGGCCAACTCCACGTCTTCGTTCTAAAAAGTAAAATTTTTTAATGTAAATATTGTATTGTATGTTACCCAAAATTATGATTTGTTTTATTTATATTTACTTGAATATAACTAATTATTTTTTTATTTCTTTTAGATGTATATTTCATACCTGCATCATAAGCCAAATGCCCAGTGTACAACAGAAATTCTCTTACACAAATCCTATTCTGTGCCAACCGTTCACAGGCTGCACTAATTTTCCTATCCAGTTGAACGTAAGTGCGACGTCGGGCTCTTAGAGCTGGTCTTTGTTGCATCCTTTCATACTTGGTGCCAAACTCTTCTTCAATTTTGATTAATGTTTCTATTGATATTATTCATTGAAGTATTTTAATTTATTGCATTAATTAGAAATTACAGTAGAAGAAAAGTATTTGTATGACTTGCAATTGGTTTGGAAAAATACTCAACAATTACAGAAGAATAAAGTACATTATTTAACACGAATCATAATATTTTAAAAACATGGAGTGGTTTTTGTCAATTTTATCTACTAGATAAGTTATATGATAATAAGTTATAAAATGTATTAAGACTTTTTCGAAAAATAACTTATTTAGTTAAAACAAATACATTTTTTATTTTGAAAATATTTTTTTGGAGTAATCAAAATAATGATTATGTATATAAAATATAACTTTTAATAATTTAAATATGTTGATTTTATTATTTTAGTGATCTTTAATTTAACTTACTTGTAAAATGCCAAATACCAGGCCGTGGACTCTGCATAATCGTGTTTAAATGGCGATGAAAAATTTCTTGATCGTTATTTGTCCTTCTGGGCATTCCATAAACACAAAAGTTTTGCGGTCCAACACCTAACGTTGATTAATATTATTACGGATAAAGACTACTTAAGGTGGGGTTATAAATATTGTGTTTATATTTTGTTGTGATTACTTATGATTTAACTTTAAAAATTAGATACTTATGCCGAGTTGCATAAAAAATGTATTAATTTAATGGGTCACTAAATCATGTTTAAAAGACCATTAGCTTACTATTGATTCGTTAAATGTTTAGTGATAGTTCATGCAAGTATGCGACCCAACATTAGTAATCTCAATAATATATACATTTATTTATAACGGTTCATTAAAAGAATAAATTGTCACTCAATAGATATTAAGACTTAATTTTTATCATAATTTATTATTGAAAAAGTAAAATTAAAGTGTTTGCTATCTGTAAAATAAATGGCTCTTATTAACAGTTTTAATTATCAAACAAATTTTAAAAATGAAATGAATTCTTTTAGAATAACTCACGTTCCATCCACTTATTTTTAAAATACAAAATGTATTTTTCGGCAATTTCAATATTGGGAGAAAGCCTCGCCTCACTGACAACAACTTCAAACCCTTCAATTATTTTGTCAGCTGGCAAAAGGGCTAAAGCCTTTGACATACGAAACATAGTATGCAGTGCATTGTCACTATACATGTCTTCGTATGCCAAAGTCTTTTGCATTCTTTTCGAGGGCCTATTTATATAAAAGTTAGTGTTAAAGAAACTTGTTTTAATTTTAATATTATTTAATATTTAATCACTAAACTCCACAAATCAAAATATCTAAATTTAATCTTACAGAATTAAAGTTGTTAAATTTTTTAAGAAATCTTACTTGGGCCATATGGAACCAGCATTTCTGCAGTCTGACCCCGGGAAAAACGTTGGTCAACGCGTTGCTCAACCCTACTTCGTAATCAGTAACAATGTTACTAGCAATAATGCCCGGAACACAAGTCTTAATATGTTCTAATACGCTTGTGTTACGCCATTTCAGTTTTGCGAGTCATCAATGCGTATGCAACGGGAAATGCCTGTTAAAATAAATAAAATAGTTAGGTATTTAGTTTATAAAATATTGATATAATGTATTAAAATATAGCATTATAGGTATGTATTAACGATTAAACAAAGTTTACCTGGTCCATGTACATGGCCATAACTATCAACAGTTGTTCTGTTTGTGGAACAAGGGGCCTGCTTTTAAACGTGGCATCTATATGAATTTCTTGAGCAGAAGTCAATAGGCTTAAAATTGTTTAAATTAAAATACATTTTGAATATACCGAGGAGTAGATTTATATTTTAACATTATGTTCTTGACATTTAAAATAAATTACTTTTCCAGGGATGGAGATATAAAAACGACTGCTGATCCAGCGTCAGGAGGACCCATGACAAATCCTCTGAACATTGCTCGTCCATTAGCAGTTCTGAATAGATGAACGTAGCGAGCATCTACCAGATGACCTGCGTATTCCATCAGATCTCCTGGTATTTTTGGTTGCGCTGCAGCTCTAGTTCTTTCCATGGTTCTCAAAAGAGAAGTATACTCTAGACGACCTAACCCTTGAGTTCTAAACAGTTGATGTGTAAGATAAAAAAACAATAAGTGGTTAGTGGACCATCAATTTTTATCAATTACGATACTACAGCACGACCGTTACGCAACATTCTATGTTCTGTCGGTGGTGGAGCGGAGCTGCGGGGGGACCAACTTTAGCGACACGAAACGCGCCCTTGTCAACCTGCCTCATCTAACCGGCGCTCTTGCAACGCACATCACCTCTCACGGAAAACCCTAATATACGTTGTTATTCAGTGCTTTCCTTTGAGTTTTGTAGTTTTGCATTGGGCGCTTTTCACATACCGGTGAGTACAACTTTCTACTACTATATAATATTCAGATAAACTACAGGTGTATTGCGAACGATCATATTTTCACCACCTACAGACATCGTTTTCCGCTAGCCATCATGGCGCGTTTCGTGTTTTTTTCGCACACCGCAAATGTACTTTGAATACCTATAACGTTTTTTGTATCCAAATTCGTATTAGCCGTGTACCTATTGTTTCCAGTTGGTGTAATCGACGTGTAAGTCCGTTAACCGTTTCGGCGCGTTACCTTTGCGGTACACGTGTTTTACATTGTCGCTTCACATTTTGCGTTATTTTGTTGCTGGGTATTTAATTTTTCGTATTTTTCTATTTTTTATGAACACACATAGCCGGTTATACACGTAAGTACCGGTGTGTACCTATTAATTCTAAAAATAACACACGAGTCGCTGATAACAAACTGATACTGATCATATATTCGGTTGCAACGATTTTTTTATGACGAGTTTTTCATATTTAGTACTTACTTTTTACTTATTTTTATGATATTATTATACAGTATGGACTATAGCCTGTTCGTGATGCTTTTAGGCTATTCAAAATGGTCAAACGCTGTGCGCTATGCGGAGTTGTGGACAACATCATTGACGTTTCCGTACACAAGTAAATCACCCAACACGTTAATACTTATATATTATAATAATTATATGTCGCCTTAGATTTCCAATTGCCGTAAATCGTCGTCTTGAGTGGGTGGCATTTGTGGTGGACCAAGGATTTCCCGTCAACCACACGTCTAAGCTGTGTTCGAGGCATTTCGTCCCCGGTGTTGACTACGCTGTGGGAAACGCGGAGCGCCGCCGTCTTTGGTGCGTGTATAAATTATATTAAATTCAAACATTGCAGTACACCGTGACTCTACACCCGTCGGGCTGGACTTCAGTAATTACTCTTTATCACTAATACTGTTGTGTACTCTCATGAGTTTAATGTATCTACGGTGTATGTTAGCAACATAACTTAATTTAATAACTTAACTCAATGACATTCGAGGTTTATACATATGATGAGCTCACAAAAGTATACTAATAAATCTAATAAATAGGCGCGTGCTACGGATTGATACACAAAATAAGAGAATGACATATTATTATAGCAAGAGTCATGATATTACATTGATATAATTTTCACTTTAATGCCTTTTCATAACACCGTGTGGATCACATATCTTTATTATTTCAAGTTTGATCAATTTTCACAACATTTACAATATGGGAATTACCTACTTAATATAGTGTAACCAACTTTTTAAATATGATTCGACAACAATTTCTGCAGCGTTAGGTTTACGCTATTTCCATAGTATGTAACTATCAAAGTTAAGCCAATGACAATGAGTAATGTCTAACCTACGGTGAAAATTCCTTACATGCTTGATTATTCACTGTGCTCTTAGATACATATGTTTCTTTACCATCTTAATACTTTACTATACTACTATACTATACTATACTGGCTCGGTAAAGCATTCTTGAAAACTAAATGTCTATTTTATCATAAAACTTTCATTCAACTTATCATTTTATTGGAAATTAAATTGTAGAATAACTTGAACGAAATTCAATTGTGTCATTGCTGTTTCAGATTTCAATTGCTTATCAAACACTGGGTCAAGCTTATTTTCATACATTGACTAAAATTTGATACCTAAATTAACTTATAACTATACTAATATATCAACTTTTATAATGGGTATATTGACCTAAATGAAACACTTGAGGTTTTCTCACATAAATTTACATTTTCTTAATGTTACTACTACACAAAGTGGGTATTACTAGACTCTTTACTAACATCTCCTTTTATTGTGAACTGTGTACTGGATAAGTGTTTTATTGGCTTTTCACATATTGGCTTACTGTTAGCAATGTCAAGATTATTTTAATACTTTCTTTCCTTTATTTATACAACTAACTTTGTTTGTACTACAGTGTAACATATTTACTACTGATGTGTGTTATATCAATACATAGTGGTAATAAATATAGGTGTACTTGATTTTATCACATTGAGACTCTTTAAAAAATAATTTTAATCACACCGTATGTATGATTTTATTAGTGTAACACATAAATATCTTACATTCAACTTTTCATATAAATGCACTTATTGCATATGAGTACCTAAACTCACTGTTATAGAGTGCAATACATTTTTAAAATGTAAGTCATTATTGTTATTGTTACGGTAATACCTAACCAACACAAGATTATATTAAACATGTATGAACACACAATCATTAAAATGTTTTCTTTTTATTGTTGGAAGTTAAAATTCTGTATTAAATTACACTCTTTTTTTATTACTACTGCTACTACTACTACTACTACTACTACTACTACTACTACTACTACTACTACTACTACTACTACTATTTACTACTGACCTAGGTCATTTGTAAGTTGAGTACTGGATAAGTCTTAGAAATGTTTATATTATTTTAATACTTAATACAATAGATTGTATTGGTGTTAGGATGGACACGGCTTAGATTTAGGTGTAGTCACACATTCAATTAAACATTATTTTGTACCTACAACTCTTTTTTAACATGATTTAGACTACAACATTTATACTTTTATTGGAGTATCATAAACCTTAAATTATCATATGATTTCACTATAACACTTACTGTTATACAGTGCAATATAGTTTTACAACGCTTCAAAGTTATTGTTGTTAGAAAGATTATTAGTATGTATGAAACAGCTTAAACATTCTTCTGTGGATTTCTTTGTTCTATGATTGGTACTTATCAATTTTTAATATATAGCATTGTTCTGATGTTATTTAGGTAGACCTTTTTCTCTTGAAAACCTCAGGTTAACTATGAATGATAGTAATGGTTAGGGTTAATTATGACTCAGTGTATTTTAAATGGACTTTTAACGTAGGCATTATTATGTTATTATTTGCAAAAAAAAAAAAAACAAAAACATTTCACTAACCAAAGTTTTAATTTTAGTTAAAATTTATTAATTTAACTATAACAAAAGTCAGTATACATATTTTATTATCTCAAATATACCTGCTTACTGCTCACGTTGAACACACATTTAGTTAACATTATTTTGTAACTCTTTAAAAAATAATTTGAACCGCAATCATTTTGTAACAGAACCTTACATTCGTATAATTCAATTATTGCATATAGGTACCTATACATACTGTTATAGAGTGCAATAATTATTGTTGTTACTGAAAAACATATAAGCACATTACACAGTTTTAGTTTATTATATTATACACAGTTATTATATTATATTATTATAGGCATTGTTATTATACGTTGTTACTAACACGTTAGTGCAGCAGTTCTTTTTGAGTATGGATTTACAAAAACGATATTATATATTTAATTATTTAGAATTATCAATACCCTTATAAAATTAAATTACAGTTAGACTTAAAACATAGATTTTAAATGTTAAACTTATGTATTCAGCTTAAAGATATTCAAGTATGATTGCTTTAAACTAATATTTTGTTTTACTTTCACGTACAGACTGTGATCTGTGAGTTAACCATAGCATTACATGTATTAAAATATTACTCATGGATGTGTTCACTGCTTCAGACCCATTAATTTACTACTCAACATTAAAGACATGCACTTTACTTTTTGTTTTAATTATTACTTTACCTACACAGGCTAACTCTTAGTAACAACTTACTTTATTACTATTTATTATTATTATTACTATTACTATCATTATGTCAATGATTGTTATGTCAGTTGCATACATACCAATATACATACTATAACTATATAATATACATAATACTAATATTGTTTTTTACTATCACGTACACATTGCATTCTATTACCTTGAGTTACACGTGCTCAAACCTAAACTAACTCAACAGTTAGGCATTTGTTCATTTGTTTATTATTTTTGTTGAGGATCATGACGTATCATAATACCATCATACATAACTCTCACAGAACACTTTTATTTTTACTAAACTATTTAATGTGTAACTGTTAATTATACTACTTATGGACTGCGATTATGTACCTATTTATTTTAACCTATTCATTGATTATGGCTCGAAATAAGTCAGACTTTAACGTTAAACTTAAATGTTATGATTTTTAATATTTTGTTTTACTTTCCCTTACAAACAAATGTTTGATATATGTGTACATATCTCTCTAAACAACACTTTTATTTCACTTATTAGTTGCCCTTTTGTCATTTCACTTAACTGTTTAATTTTATAACTGTTGATCACTGCTTCAGAACCATTCGTTTGCTATGAGTAAACATATTTTAAACTGCGCTCCTATTGTTTGAACTAATAGTCAGTTTAACAAATGTGCTTACGATATAGTCTATTAAACAATTGACGTTAAATATACAACTGTACTTTTTGATTTAATTATTACTTTATTATATTACATTAGTACTGAAGTAACTCAAAGCGCCCCGTGCTTTAACAACAGTTTCAGTTATTATTCATTTTTATATTGTTCAAATTTGGAATAGTTACCACTTACTTTAAAACTTACGTTAAAACCTATTATGGGTAAATTATGTTTGCCTAAAAATATTTATACTTAATGAAGCGTAAAGTTGTATGCTTAAATAACTTTTATATTAAACTTTTATAAATAACTTTTAGCAATGAAATATAATAATATAAAATAAAAAGATATATAAAAATATTAGAACTACAAAATAACGCTAAAACATTTTTACTCTGTCATTAATACAATTAATTGATAAATAAATATGTGATTTAAAATTGAATTACACTAACTGCCCATTAATTTAAAGGTAGTCGGACGGCAACTGGTGCCAGGGGTGGCTGAAGAGCCTGAAGGTGGAGACCCCATGCAAGTCGAAGTAGAAGTTGTGGACGAATATGCCATGATGGAAGACTACATCGTTGAAGTTGTGATGGAAGACGGCGTTATGGACGAAGACAATGTGGAATTTGTCGACGTGGAAAACATGGAAGTCCAGAAGGACGACGAAGTTTTGCCGGCGGACGTCGAGATAGTCGATGTCCTGCCTGGTGAACTCGAGTTCATGGACATTGATTTCACCCTGAAGTTGCTGTTGAACTACCAAGAGTCAATGCGCCACGAGTAGACAGGCCAGCCGGCATTCAACACCCACTTCCGGATCGGCACTACATCGGGCCGTTGAATCAAGTCTGCAGGCACTGTGAGGCCCGTCACTTCAACTGTTAACGCACTTCGAGGGGTCATTTCACATTGTGTTGCAACAACAATCAGATGGTGATTGCTGAAGGACCCCGTCGGTTGCAAGAAGCACCTGAATTGCTACAGAGTTTGTTGGTAGACGACTCACAGATAGCAACACAGTACCGTAGAGACATAAGACGGTACAACAACACTCTTGCGTTTGCCGCATTCTCCACTGACCTCAATCAGAGAAGATTGCCTGGTCGCGGACCGAGAGTATTCACTGTACACGGCCAAATGTATCGAAGGATCACTACACCCAAGTTACTGTGAGCTCTATTTCATTGAATCTGGGGAAGCAAACCGGGCTCGCATGAACCAGAACCACCAGGGTGAGCTGAACGAGACTGTGCTTACAGACTTGGACACGATGCTGAGGCAAACCAATCCATTTGCCATGGCATTCAGCAACATGAGAAAAGTGTGGCTGGAGGAACAGAGAATTGCCAACGCCAATCCTCTGGTGCAACCCAGGAGAGTCACCATGCACTTGGTGGCCGACCCAAACAGTGACCCAAGGCGATACAATCTACCACCAGCTCAGGTCAACGAAGTTTCGGTCGTGTTTGCTGGAAACAATGGCCAACCGCCGGGAAACCTCGACCTGGTGGTGTACGACTCGAATCCATTGAACCCACAACACAGGATGCAAACCTTATCGTACGGCTCCCAGCACGCAGATCCAATGCTATACCCTCTGTTGTTCCCACACGGTGAACTGGGTTGGCATTTCGAACTGCGACAAGACGACGGTGGCCGGCGAAATGCTGTGCGCACACGCAACACTATCAGAGAATTTGTGTGTCACCGTCTGGCCATTCGTTACGAAGGAACTAACTACCAGAGGCATCGACAATTGAGTCTGATACACCGCGGTGGTTTTCTGCTTCAACAGTACGTCTGTGACCAATACGTACGAATGGAAACAAACAACTTATGGTTCATCGAACGCAATCAGAGAGCCCTGTTTGCCGAAGCCTATCGGGGCCTGGTAGATCAAATCAACCAGAAGTTGCACATTGACGAACCTGCCCCGCTTGGACGCAGAATGATTTTGCCGTCGACCTTCACTGGAGGTCCGCGTTACATGAAACAGAGCTACCAGGATGCAATGACCATAGTACGCAAGTATGGCAAACCCGACCTGTTCATTACCTTCACTTGCAATCCTGGGTGGCCCGAGATTGTCAACAACAAAGGAAATCATGCAGTTGCGAGTGACAGACCAGAACTGGTGGCAAGGGTGTTTCACGCCAAACTCAAGCAGCTCATGTCAGACATAACTGAGAACAGAGTGTTTGGTAACGTAGACGCATATGTTTACACTGTTGAGTTTCAAAAACGCGGTCTGCCTCACGACATGGCTACAGTAGAAGTCCAAGACAGAAATGAAATTGAAAAGTAAGCATCTGTTAATTTATTTCTACATTATACTTTAACTGTTTTAACTCATAAGCAATTTGACTAAATAAAATACAAAGGTTATTTTAAAAATGTAACATACTTGGACAACGAAACAAATATTCTTTATTAACACTTTGATGTATAACTCCTTATATGTTACTATAACAACAAAAAACACTCACTTACATTTTTAAATATTTATTTGTTTGTTGTTTTCATTTGCAAATTAACGATATACTATAAAATAATGGTTACTTTTCGTTTATTATATTTTTGATGATATTACTGTCATACATAATTAATTCATACAGTAGTACACTGATCTTAAAAATTATTTTATTTTTTTTTATAAGTTTTACTTTTTAATTTACATAATATAATTATCTATATGGATATAATATAAATAAATTAATAAATAGACAATTGATAAATAACTATATTTATTGACATCCACAGCTATTGAGCAACGCACCTAAGTTAGACAAGGGCTCGATTATGTAGTTAATAGTAAATATATAACATACTATGTAGTATTTACTTGATATAACATTACAGTTTTATGTCACCTCATTTATATAAATTTATTAGTGTAGCACACAAATACTGCTACAGATTCTAAATAATACAATATTAATAAACAGAATAGAACTTTATGTACCTATTTAATTAAAGTCTGAAAATTAAATTAAAATAATGATATGACTATATACTATTTAATAAAACTTATATATGTAGAGTATTATATAAAATTAACTAACCAATAGATCTAATAGAACTAATTAAATTCTATAATATAAATTTTTTTTTTATTATTATCACTACTCATAACATTATTGTGTATTAATCGAACGAATTTTGTTTGTTTCAGTTTCATTAATGCTCGGTACGTCAGTCCGCCGGAAGCAGTTTGGCGACTGTTTTCGTACGAGTTGCATAAGTCGAGTCACAATGTGATCAGGCTTCCAGTCCATCTGAAAGACTACCACACGGTGTACTTTGCTCCGGGACAAGAACTGGAGCGGGTGCAAAACGCAGCGCTGGCCCGGACAAGACTAACGGCGTTCTTCTCGCTCAACGAGACGGACCCTGAGGCCAGACAGTATCTCTACCACGAGATACCGTTGCATTACACCTGGATGGAAGAGACAGGAGGTGGAATCGGCGCCGAAGGTTAATGACCAACGAGACGTTGTCTCGGATGTACGCGGTCAACCCACTAGATCGAGACTGATTTCCTCTTGCGACTGCTGCTATTGCACAGGAGAGGTCCTCAGTCGTTCAGAGACATGAGGACCGTCGACGGGATCGTGTATCTGACATACGTGGCGGTGGCGCTTGGACTCCTCGAGGATGACCAAGCCTTGCTGGCGTGCATGGCAGAGTCCGCGGCCGTGGCCGTGACACTCCCGCACAGCTGCGTTAACCTACTGGTGACGATCCTGCTGTACTGCGAGGCCGCGGATCCGCTGGCGTTATACATGGCAAGCGAGAAAGACCTGAGACAAGACTTTCCCCCCACAGACATGAGAGACGAGGGCCGCGTGCCTGGACGCCGCGCCGTCGGGCGGCTGCTGCGGGTCACGGTAAAACGCTGGCCGACTACGGGTTGCCGAATCCCGAACGCTCACGCACGGAAGCGGAAGAGGACGCGGGTGGAGACGTCTACGCCTTCGTCTACGCTGTGGTGCGTTGGACCATGCAGTTGGACAACCTCAACGACGAAAAGCGGGCGGTTTACGACTGCGTGATGGCGGCCGTAGACGACAACCGCGACGTCGCGAAAATGTTCTACGTCGACGGGCCCGGAGGTACGGGGAAAACGACGCTTTACGGCTGCCTAATATGGTCGCTCCGCAACATGGGCAGATCCGTGTTGTCCGTGGCGTTCACGGGAATAGCGGCGACGCACATGGACGGTGGTATGACCGTTCACTCGACGTTCGCTTTGCCTTTCGGTACGCTCAACGAAGAATCTACATCGTCCATCACCATGCAGTCTCTACGCGCAAGTAGGATACGGGATGCGGCACTCATCGTCTGGGACGAAGCGCCCATGTCTCCGGGGCTCCAACTGACGGTGGTCGACCGGTTGCTAAAGGACATAATGCAATCGGAACTACCGTTCGGTGGTAAGACGGTTCTATTCGCGGGTGACTTCAGACAGATACTGCCGATGGTCCGCAGGGGGACGAGGGCCGCGATCGTGGCGGCTTCCATCAGGCACCACTATCTGTGGGACGTCTTCAAGCGTTTCAGCCTGACGCAGAACATGCGGGCCACAGCGACGCGGATTTTGCCGCCTGGTTGCTTCAACTCGGCAACGGCCAGCTGCCCGCGGTCGACGGGAATGTGAACACCGTCGAAATCCCCAGGGATATGGTATGTGACATAGCTGATTTAATTGATTTTGTTTACCCGCAGCAAATGTCCTTGGCTAACGTCGACGTCTTTGCTCGGAGAATTATTCTGTGTCCCAGGAACGAGGATTGTAGACAGGTCAATCGTACGGTGCTGCAACGCGTCGCGGGTAACACGAGAACGTACACCGCCATAGACACGGTGGTGGCGGACGACGTGGACGAGACTGCCAACTACCCGACCGAGTTTTTGAACTCGCTGGAGCCCGACGGACTTCCTCCGTACAGGCTGACGCTGGTGGTCGGTTCCGTGGTCATGCTGTTGCGGAACCTCGATCCGAAAATCAGACTGTGCAACGGAACAAGGTTAGTGGTTACGGAACTGAGGCGCAACAACTTCAAAGCGAGGTTGTTGGCGGACGCTGGGGAAGGGCAGGACGACATCGTCATCCCCAGGATACCGCTGTCGTCCAGCGGAGACGACGACCTGCCCTTCACCATGCGTGGGGTTCAGTTCCCTGTGAGACTTTCGTTCGCGATGACGATCAACAAGTCTCAGGGTCAAACTTTTGACAGAGTTGGTTTGTTTCTGCCGTCCCCGGTGTTTACGCACGGACAACTGTACGTTGCGTTCTCACGAGTGCGAGACTCGGAATCAATAAAAGTTGGTATGTACGGTGACGACGACGGTCAATTTATCACAAGGAATATAGTGTATTCAGACGTGTTGTGATTGGCCGTTTTCGTTCAACCATGACTTAATTACTTATTAGTTATTACAGTATAAATCACTTATGCCGATAATTTTTAATTATTTGCTATAAGTTTAGCCGTCGCTATATGCGACGGCGGGTACCTGTGTGGTCCGACCTTTGTGGTCCTTGTGGAGAGAAAGTTTGACAACCTCCCCGTGGTTCTCTCTGGATGCTTATTCACTGCAAAGTGAATTCGTAACTAATGTCAAACGTTTTAAAATTAAATTAATTAATTGGTTTTCAGCATACTTATAGAATTAACATTTTCAGGCTGTTGAAAAATGGTGAACACAAATGTGTGTTTGGTGTGGAAACATTGACGCCGCCATGGAGTTTCTATACACAAGTAAGTATGAACCATTTACGTCCCAATGTATATGACCGTTACACTCACATTCACATTTACATTTAGGTTTCGACGGATATGGACGCAGTTCGTGCAGCACCAGGTCACAAGTCTACCAAGCTGTGTTCGAGGTATGTTGTTTCTGGAGACTTCTCGACACAGCACTGAGGTTATTATGAATAGCGCATTAGTATTTGTTCATTTTCCACACACACCAAAACCACCAATATGTGTTCAATTAGTATTAATCACAACTTAAAACTCTCATAACAATTTACTCTCATTGACCAAATGCTTTTAATATTTATATTTCATTGTAAAACCTTATATTCATGAGTATACATCAGTATCGATATTCTTCATTATAAAGGTTAATGCATTTGATTTTCTGTGATCACTGTTAACTATTACTTGAGAACTATTACATATTGTATGTGTTATTCTTATTCGCTATTCACTATTCACTATACAATTTAATATAATATTTTTGTCATGTTCTCAGGTTAATTTATTATCAGAAATATTTCATTGACTTTTATTTTTAATGTTTAACTACCCCGTGTTTAATTCATATTTATATTTACATAATATCTAAACAGAATACTCTTATATGTATAATTTTAACTTGGACTAATATGCGTTCATAAAAATTCATAGACCTTATTAGATAGACCCAATATTGCCTTAATAGTGTTATTAACTTTCTTAATGGTTTTATTAAGATATACTGACGTTGTGCTTAAAGTATTTTTACCAAACAAAATAACAAATTTGATTCTGCGATCACTGTACATTACTCTTTTAAGAACTACATTATACTATAAGCTTATTCATTAAATCAATTAACTGGTATATTGTATTTTTAGGCTGTTTTGTGTGGAAACATTGAGATACAAACATGTCCGGCCAACAGACTTCTCAAGACAGCACTGCTACCTTCAACAGTGATATTATTTGTTCCCTTCCCACTCCGTGTTTCATTCATGTTAACCACAACTGAAAACCCTTAGAAACACTTTTGAAATAACACCCGACAAAATGACAAATGCTTTTAATGTATAACCTAATGTATGTATTTGTTTTATTTCTTTTCAAATCTTATTGTTAAACCTGATATTATTAAAAAAGACAAATTTAATTCTGTGATCACTGTAAATAAGTCTTTCATAATTCAATCACCGAAGCAATGAAACTGCGAATGAAAATATGAATGCATTGTATCTAACTATTGTGGCTGTATTTAACTCAAAAGATTAATTATGTTATTGTATAACCTTATGTATATATTATTACCTATTATAGAAATTGCTATATTTTGTAACATGCCGTATCACTACCTATTTGTTCAATCGCAATTATAATTATCTTATTACTATGTAACATTGTGTTCGTACTGTAAAATAATACCTACAACGCAATGAATTTTTATTTTTTACTGTCGAAACCGTGCGTACGTAAATACACTTTTGTTTATACACTTATCATACATATTATATCTTATTGTATAACCTTATATTCATACTTCAATGTCTATGTTCTATATATTAACCTCAACATTTTGTAAAATATATCACTATCTATTTGTTCAATCGCAATTGTAATTACCTTTTAACTATGTAACATTGTGTAACGTAGTTAGTAGGTGGAAGATACACTTAGAAGTAACTGGATATAAATGATAGATTATTGAAAAAAAGTGATACATAAGTGTTTGTTGAATAACTGAATAATACCTATCGTAACATACACACATGACCTATGCAATATAGTAGTACACAGGTATTCTAATAGGTACCTACTTAAAGGAATGATGCTATACCCTAAAATCATATTAATATATAATAATATACAGTTTATAGCCTTATTAGCATTTAAACCAAAATAGTGTAATACCAAGGTATTACCTTCTTAGCAATACAGCCCTTTAGGTAAAAATTTTACTAATATCTATACTATACTACTTCAATAAAATAAAATAATTTTTTTTTATTTACATATTTATATCGGTGCTCTAATTTGATATAAGATATACTTGTAAGATACTTATAAGATATACTAATGTTTGTTCTGTAATTGTTTTAACTTGCGGACCAGTTTGTATAGTTAAACTTGGCATACGAACTGAAATAGAAAACCAGAATAGGTACATTGCTAATCACTGCGATTTCTGTAAAAGAACATAGATTTATCAATATACCGTATGGGCACTGAGTATAATATATAAATTCTATGGATTTATCATAGTAAATAATATCTTTTAAAATATCTATGGCAATCGTCAATTGTCGAAATTCGTTGGCGAAGATTAACAATTCTAATAATTTCAGCAAATACTATTTGTATTTGATTTCAGTGTACAAAAACAATAATAAGCCATCAATATAGGCGGACAGTTCGTTAAACCGTATATTATATTATAATGTAAGTTTTAACACAAACTCACAAATGTCGTTATGCTCCGGTTATTTTCATAAAATATTTCGATACTTTCAAGTTTAAGCTCATCGGATCGAGATGAAGATGGATGAAGATAGCTGTTTCTTCGGCGATGGCGGCACTCTAGCTAGGTTTCATCAGAAGAGTCAATGTTTACGCGCAGGTTTGTTTTTATATTAATTCTTTTTTACATTTACTTTTTCGTCTTAAATTAAATACTTATTGCCACGGACAATCTGTTAACTGGGTGACGTAAAAGCATATATAAGTTTAATCCCAAAAGCGCGATGTATAAAATACGCGAGACCAAACAGTCCAAAGGCCGTCTTCGTTTCATCGCGACAAGTTTAATACGTACCTTTTTGCATATTATACTATACGCCGGGTATTACCTTAGGTTTGCGCGAAGTATTTGAAACAATATAATGTTATTATTTATTTAATCTTTATATTTTTTATACATATTATAGGTACACATCATATGTTTTATTAGCATACTTACACCATTTTTAGTGTAGTTCATACCCAAGATGGTTAGATATAAGTATTAAATGTTTTGCAATTTTACTATAATTATTATTTTTCATTATATTTTAACATAACAATACACTTTAAATTAAGTTAGTTGTAATCAAGATAGACAGTCTTAAAACAAACTCTTTTCTGGATGTTTTCAAAACAGATTGTGCTTAAAAAACATTGCACAGTTGTCGTAGCAGTCAGTTGCTAGACCAACGCGTGTAACATGAAATAGGAATTATTCTTGTTTTTTTAAATAATTTTTTCAAAAAATATATGTATTATGTATAGCTCATACAATTATAAATTTATAGTTAATTCGAAATGCGGATGTTTATACTTCATAGATACTTTTTTAATGAAATCGTGTAAATAATTTTAAAACCTAACTCATCACTAGTATCAATTTTATTATATTACGTGTAAAATCACCGACACAAGGTGCAGACTGCATTTAAAAAATTAAAAACATAAAATAATGTTGAAGTAGAAGCTGGAAACTGTAGTTTATTCTAATTTATAATCCAATTAATGTAACTATTAAATTAATCATTGAATGATTATTCAGAGATCGCTTTGGGATAAATTCCAAACGTATAAATGTAAATGTAAATTAAAAATAATTAAAAAATATTTTGTGAAAGGAACAAGATTACTGCTAATATTTAAGTCTTAATTATTATTAACAAATAAATACAAATAATAGATATTTGAATAGCCTTTTACTATTAACATTCAGTGTAAATATAGTTTCTGATCGACTTATCTATATATAAGTATCTTCTATAAAATAATCCTAACAATTTAATGCAAAGATTCTCATAAATTGATCTTATAGCAGCCTTAAAACACCAAAAATACATTTGTACATCATTTACAACATTTTAGTTCCTTGTTATGGTGTAGGTACCTACTAAATACTAATACAAACAATAAATTGCTATTCGAAAACACAATTTTGTATACCTATTATTGTTTACTAAATACCTACTATTAAACTAAACTAAAAATAAACTGATGATTACATACTGAGTGCATATAATATAAAATTATATATGAAAATTGAATCTTTATTACGAATACTTATCGTTTACACAGACCACAAGAAAAAATAATTAAAAAAATAAAAAAAATAAAGAACACATCATTGTAAAATTAATACAGTTATCAATCCGCTCAGAATTTAAAATTATAGACTTGGAGTTTTAGAAATCTAGTTGGTATTATAGTATTTTACTGTATACGTTTATGGCTTTATGTTAACTCTAAAATCCAGTAATCACATTTTAATTTAATAATTTATAAAATACAATATGCTTTTATAAAAATATGCTTGTACTTCTAATATCTATTCACCATCTTAATCAATAATTAAATTAATAAACGAAAATATAATAATTTAAATAATACCTATATCATATTATTATAATTCAAATTCAAAATTATAAACTATTTTCGTTTATTGTCATATCAAATTTCAATGAACAAATTGTTCCTTAACACGGAACTCTTTGATATAAAAAGTTGCGTTATATTATATCCGTGGGGATTCATCATATTGACGTAGGCACCGATGTATAGTATCATTTATTTATTTATCTGTGGCAAATCTCAAAGTCGTTGCAGAAGACGCAGTCGATTAAAAATTCTAAAATTGCAATAAGCAAAGAAAATATGAACAAAAAACTTAGTGCGTTTCGTATAATTTTATTTTTCATAAATCACAGTATTCAAAGTTTTGTATTCTGGAGCGTTTCCTCATCGGCGTCGCAGTTCACACACGTAACGGATTCCGATAATTAAAGTAAGTTTGTTTTTATATTCTTTTGGGGCTCAAATTTTCTTTTACGACTTAAAAAAAAATATTTAATGTCCGAAAAATGTGCTATCCAAGTGTTGCAGGCGCATATTTTAGTTCTGAACTAGAATTGTATAAAATATGCGAGATATAAACGTCGTCGTCGTTTTTCCAGTCTCTGTTCGTAGAATAATTATAATTAATAGGTGCATACCTATAAAGGGTACTTAATTTATAGAAATATATGTTATGACTTATAACTGATAATAGTCATGGGATACAATTTTAATTAATAGCTGGTAATTTATTTTCCAAATACAACGTTATAAATTATAGGTAACTATTTATTTAGTTACACATACTTAACCTCTTTGTTCACCTAATATCTATATTCTATATCATAGGGTTTAGGGACGTATAACCATGTACACATAAAAGTAATATTTACGGAATGGTCAACTGGCTATCCTGACATGTGCGCACATATGAATAATACACCTACTCATATACTCGTATAGGTATATAAAAAGTGTAATACTACATACACGAATGTGTTACCTATTATGTCCCTAAAAGTTCAACAGTTATTATATTTATTTATTTTTTTACATATAGGTAGGTAAATTACAAGACTCACATTTATTTTTCTTTTTTCGAACACAATGTTTCAAAAATTATTACTTAATATATAACTTATTGATATAGTATTAAATAAATTAATGAAATAAAACGAACACACCTACTATAATTATTAGTAATAATAATATATCCATGTATAAGTTATTAAAATACAAAACGATTCTGAGCAATGGCATCGTTAACTAATAAATAATATTGAGATTAAAGTAATTTATTTTACTATCAGGCATTAGTACCTACAATAGTAGGTTAAAGTCATTATGACCCAAAAAATTACATTTGTAAGTGTCATCGAATATCTATTATTTTTAAATTACAACAAAATAACTAAAATCGTTATTCTTGATTTTAATATGTTTTTTCGTCAACATTTTAACTTGTAATATCTGTGTAAATATGAATTATAAATATTAAAAAAAAAACACGAATTTATTTAGTTATTTTGATATTTAGGTAATACATATTAATTAATAGGTATTTCTTAAATTGTTTTTAATATTTTATTCGAAACATTATTTTTAAATATTGGGATCAATAAAATTATTTTCATTTAATCACTATTTTATATCAATAAGAATTTGTTAATAAACCAAGTAATAAATAAATGGTTACCTGCAAGTAAAAAAACCGTTATCCATATTATAAATTTGAATTAAACTTACCGCATAGAAGCGAATAAATGTTTTTTTGAAGATAATGTAAAAATATCCATCATCCATCGGTTAGGACCATATATGTATTTTCTATGATTGGGACGGTGAGGTTATAATTATAAATAATCCATGGCAGATGACAATCGTCCGAGACGAACAGCGATTCCAATACGTACTCGCATATTATTTCGTTCCATTCTGGTTATTAAGCTCGGTGCCTATTTTTATAAATGTCATTAATCTCAATACTTCCAGACTGAACTTTTGGATCGGAGATATGAAGACGCGCGCTGCATTTTCCTTGGCGGAGATGCACAGCTCTGACACTAGACAATATTATACACTCGGAGGGAACGCGTTTCGCCGGAAGAATAAATAATTACGTAAGTTTTGTCTTTCTACTCTGTTGACGCGGTAGACCTAATGTAAATATTTATTGTCAGGCAAACTTATATACCCGGTAGACGTAGAGTAGTTTTTAAAATCAAGTTGTTATAAGTGTACAAAAATTAGCATATTATAAAAAAAACCTCAAATTATAATACATTATGATTAATGTTATTTAATATGATTTGTAAGTACATAGCAGATTATACCTACCACTTGGCGACGATTATTTTTGTATTATACTTTCTTCGTAATTCCGATCCGTCACTATAGTTTAAGTTTGCATTAAATGTGAAACATATATTTTCTATGCGTACGGGGTACGGGCATTAAACATTTGGGTTTTAAGGGAACACCTCAAATGTACGTTTTATTTTGGGAGTTTAACAGGATATACCTATAGGATATTTTCTTCAAATTTTCACTATTTGATATTGTGATATTATTTATACCTAGGTTAAGTTTCTGTTTTAGAATCGATCGACAGGTTACCTAGGTATATCACATTTTTTAATTTAAATTCTGATAGTCGAGTATTGGACAAGTACCTACGTAACTATTATAATTCGTATCGTAATTTAATTACTAAAGAAATTTAATCTCTCCAACAGTGTCTAGGGCCACCGGCAGGAGAATGCATTATAGAATGTCTATAAATTTGTGGTCTAGTATACGGTTAAAATTGGCATGCGACCAACAACTGGGGGCTTGTTCTGGAAAATTTAAATGATCTAATAAGATTCATCTCATTATTTGAATTAAATTAATTTTTAAGCGATTTTTGTGTTAATCAATTTTTTAATTTATTTCATTCAACACACTCGTCTCAGTTTTCTAGTACCTCTAGATTTCTCACGAAATTCATATCTCTCATCTCACAGCTTTCATATTCAAAACCAAAAAAAATATGTATTTTTACCCCTGAAATAGAAAACCAGAATATAATATAAAAGAGCATAAAGATACTAGTATTCTATACTAGATAAGTTTCAATTAGCGAGATGTTGACGGATGAAGATAGCTGTTTCTTCGGCGACAGCGTGTGCTGCAGTACAGCTAGGTTTCACTGGAAGAGTCGATGTTTATGCGTAAGTTTGTTTTCATATTATTTTGGGGCTTAAATTTACTCTTTAGACTTGAATTAAATATTTATTGTCACGGAAAATCTGTCAACTCGGTAACGTAGAAGCATATACGTTTACTACAGTTTCGTAGCAGATTTTGATTCGGTCACGGGGTATGTATTTTCTTATTTTTCGGTAGGTTTCTTTTTATTATTGTTAATTGATCAGGGGATGTATTGCCTGAAAACTTTCAATATTTGTATTGTAATTATACTGGGATAACACTATTCCGGCTATCAATAAAGTCGTGTTAAAAAATTAGATAATTGGTCAGGTATGATATTTCTTTAAGTAATTCTTTCGAGTAGGGAATTCGCTCCATGATATTTAAATATTTTCACCGATAATCAAGTACAATGACTTGTAGGTAACTAGAGACTGAGTGAATAGGAATTAGGAAGTGTGTGATACGGCGAAGATAAGGAAATGGGTCAACAGGATTTCAGAATGTTTGGTGTATGAAAGATGAAAAAGAAATGTAAGGTTAGGGCAGGTAAGCAGATATGAAAATAATAAGTTAGGTGTTAAGGTACAGAAGAGGATAGAATAAGAAATTAATTAATTACGGGTAGTGTACATATTGCAGTGAAAACAAGAGAGAATAGGTTTAGGTGGTTCGGTCACTGTATGATAAGAGATAGTGAGAGTGGCTAAAGAATACCGATCGTATGGAGGTGTGGAATTAGAGTGGCTGAACCTTTATATAGCTGTGAGAGACGGGGGAAGAAAATGTGTAAAGGTAGAATAGTTATGTTAACAATGCCGAATACGTAGGGAAGGATCATGAATTGCAAAGGCTCCATGGCTCCAATGGCTCCATGTCTCCATGACTCCATGGCTGAAACTATACCGTTACCGGTTGGTATAGGTTTACAACCTCGACTTATAGGATAGAATAAAAAGATCATTTGCTGGTTGGGATGTCAGCGCACTATTTGTTTTCCATCTTTGACCCACGCGTAGCATACCAAATGTGCGATTAAGAAAACACTAAAATGATTGTGCGTGGGTCAGAGAGAGAAATAAATGGTGCGCTAAAAATTTGACATCCTCTTAAGTGTTATCAAGTTGAACAAGCAGTTGATTGTTGACAAGTTGACATTTTGACACCACATTAACTGTGGTAGGTATTATGATTGGAAGTAAAAGTAATTAGCAGGGCTGTGAATTTAATGCAATGAAAAAAAGTATAATAATAAATAATAATTCAAATTGGTTTACAAAAAAAAATTCTTTATTCACACACTTGGTAGGTAGGTACCTATTTATTTTTCTAACGGATGAACCGAAAATATAAAAACATTTTAAGAAAATAAGCATAAATACGAATCAAATAAATGAAAACATGCTATTAAACGAACTAACCCAAAAAAACCGCATATTTGTAACGGTGTTGTAATAATAGGGATCTCCCAAAAAAATACGTACTAATAGTTCAGACAAATCATAAAAGCCAACTGTAATAAATATTAATTTATGAAAAAGTATATTAAAAAGCATTATTATTATAAATGAAACAAAACTATGAACTATGGACCGTAACATAGCATAGGTATTTCTATATTTTTAGCTCCATAATTTCTGTTAAAATATTAGGAAAATTTATAAGTACCGTAAAAGTGCTAAATTTGAGCTATTACTGATAATATATATTCATAAAAAATTATCATAGAAGGTAGGTACTGTTATTCCACATACCTATTATAGTTTAATTTAACTACAACCAGTGGCGCCGGGGTCCTTCAAAATATCATCTTAGTTTAGAACCTACCACACACCCACCCGATGGACCAATAACCAATAGTTGATACATTTTAACAAAATATAACATATAACTATATAAGTATCAATGAAATTATTTTAATATAATATATACAACAATGTACTATACATACATAATGTTACTGATAAAACCTAATAAAGCAACAGGAAGTAGTATTCTCACTGTGGCGAATGATGTTAGTTAGCTATATTAAATAATTTAATTCAATAAATTCATCAGTTTTAAAAATATAAAATCCTTTAAAACCGATGAGACAAATTTTAAAAATATAAAAGAAGTAAGTGTATAACATATTAATTAAAAAAGAAAATTCCATCAAACTTAATTAACAAACAAAATTATTATATCATTAGTCATTACCGTTTTAAATAAATTATAATAGTAAAAGGTAGCCAATATATTATGGAACATTATTTTTATATTCAATATTTTGTATAGTTTGAACACCTTGCTAACACATCTTTACTTTAGGTATACATTTAAACATTATGCTTTCATATTGATTGAGCATAAATAATAAATAAATGTTACTATTTAGCAGTAGGCATAGGTTAGATTATGATAATTGTATACACTTTAATTTAATTATACGATCTTATATTAAACATTACTACATTAGTGTTTCTTTTTTTATTTATTCAAAAGTAGTAAGTTAGATTTTTTGATAATGTAGAATTTAAACTTGCAAAATATTAGTGACATCTTCAGTTTATTTGAACATCTGATTCACATGTTGTAATCGTTAAATCTTCCAAACGATCTGAGAAATAGTTGTACGTAAACGGTTTTTAAAATTTTTAATTTGAAAATGTTCTCTCGGGGCTCGTACCTAGATACAGGCAATGTACAAGCTATTTTTAAGCTAAGAACAGAAATGCTTCCTAACCCAGAACTTCAAATTGTATATGTTTGTTATATATTGGCAAAATACCTTAAAACATCTTTTGTAGTAATGATGGATCATTTTTATTTTTAGCACCGATGGTTGCAAAAATAGTAAAATGTCTTTAATAAGCACTGAGATGTTGAATTAAAATGGTTTTAAATGCCGTTGAATGTTTCCTTTACATTATATTATCTGCCAAATAATACCACTACTTTGGTCGATCCACATTTTAGCCAAAATTGAAATTAAAAAAAACAAAAAATTATATAATACACGAATAATTACTTAAAATGTTTTTTTTTTTAACATATTAATGATGTGTGAACAGTATTACCTATCTACTAGAACAGAAATAAAAAATATATAGATTTAAAATTCTTTTGAGAAAATTAAGATTGACTATCATTATTATTGTGCTTAAATATTATTTTGATAATATATATTAAAGTTTATGTACATATTATTTATGTATAAAATATTAATATACTAATTTAAAATTCAAAATTCAACGAATAAATCTGAAGTCAAATTAACCAAATAATTATAGTATAATATTAATAAAGAACCACAATAATAATGTTACCTAATTAAGTATAAAAATAGAAATCGAGTAAAAATGTAAAATAGTTTTTAATTTTTAACTAGTTTAAAAAATAATTGTTTATGTAATAAAATAGTGTGCATAAAATATATTATAATATATAACCTAATTACTTACATAATATGGGCTATGATAATTATTTATATAGATATAACTATTATTTAATATTTAATGTTATTACCTACTTAAATTACTAATTTATATAATTATATCTATGAATTAGGTATTCAATAAATCAAGTATTTACAAAGAAAAATAAGTACCTACATAGATTCTATAATATTTATTAACCATCAGACTATAAAAAATATTAATTTATAGACAAAATTAAACAATATTAATAAAAACAATACTCAAAAGTTTCATCAATTTTTCTTTTTTTTTGAAAATATGTTCACATACGCCTGTTAAATTATAACTTGATATTATATTATTATACACTCCAGTGCCAACAAGCACCCACCCACCCAATTTAGGTGGTTCATTTGAACCACCTAAAGTACGTACTCGGCGCCACTGACTACAACATTCTAGTAGAATGTGAAAAAATTTAGTCCCACGACTCTGATCACATAAATTGTAAATACTAAACTACGGGTATGGAATTCAGATTATATAGATCGAAATAATCCAAAACATATATTGCTTCAAAATATAAAAATAAAGTATCTTGTATTGTAATAGGTAGGTAACAATCAAAAAAAAAAAAAACTAAAAAAAATCATACTTGAAATCTATATATAATATACGTATATTGTAATAGATGTTCAAATGTTTATTATACTACATTATAAAAAATTAACTAAAGTTCAATATAATACATTATAACACGCGTTCAAATGTACCTTTCACACCACATATTTTGTTATTTCACACAGTCTCTCTTCAGTTTCAAATTTTCTTCAAATTATCCAAAATTATCTAAAAATATAAATGTATAGTAAATTGGAAGACTTGACTAAGAATTTAATCATTTATCTAAAAGAGACGTGCCGGGTCGCCACATTACTATATCGAGGGGCCATGGTGCAAGTGACGTCCATAAATATCATAACATATATTATATTAGAAATACAAACTTTATATTTCACTAACTGTCAATATTATAAAAAAATATTACGAAATGTACTAAATGTACTATTTCCTAAAAGGGAATGCCTCAAGGTTGCAGCCTCAGAAAGTTGAGGGGCCGTAGTTAAAGTGCCGTCCACCAATAAAGTACCGGGGAAAAAAACGATTAATTCAAATATAGAAGGTACTTATATCATATACTTTTATCAAAGTATGATTGTGTTAGTCACAGTCTTGTGTAAATGATATTGTCTTATGTTTTCCCAATCTAATTATACAAAATACTGAAAATTAATGAAATCACAAATATTAATGCAATAGAGAGACTGTGCATTGATTTACAAATTTGTCTTAAATTTACTTTTTGCATAGAGATATGAAGGTGGGATGGGCTTTTAATATCAGAGTATGGGGGACATGGCTGCGATTTCATATTATGAATTGATATATTTGCGGACACTGGACGACCAAAAGGACCGTCCTCCATAGCATGTTTCAATAAGTCCAAAAAAATTAATTGAATACGTTATAAAGTTGCTCCCATGCTCGACATTTTCCTGGTATTTTAAAAAAAATATGAAGCTAAAAATGTTGTTTTAAAAAAACCTTTCATGTGCATGTGTTGTCTCCAAGTGTGTGTGGTGAGAGGATAGATGCTGATAAGAGACTCGTTGATCGATTTTATGCTGGGTATGGCTCCATCATAGATAATAAAGATATGGATAGGACATATATCAGCGGTCTTGGAGGGGAACAATTGAGGCCAAATAAAGTATACCTATATCGAGTATCGACTATCAATATAAAGGAGCCTCAAATGCCTTCCCCTCCGGGAACGTGGCCTATCCATATCTTTATTATCGATGGGCTCCATCCATAGGATGGATTAAGGTGTCAACAGTCAACGGTTCAACTTGATAATCAAACACTTAAGTTAGGCAACCTGCAACTCAGGATCTTTTTATTCAAAGTGTCCTAATAATAAGTCATAAGGAGGTTAGTTAGGTAAACCTATGGTTGGTTGAAGCTATGGTGCCGATGGACGACTAGCGAGACAGGTCGTGAGCTTTGCGAAGATCTTTTCCTACTAACTATTTAGGTATTCGATAATGTAAACATAACAATGAAAGA